>OZ024741.1:75496856-75514356 GCA_964016885.1 Eledone cirrhosa | reverse complement strand
AAATGATGATGATGATGTACTTAGATTGATTTTTACTTTGGGTAACACCAGAATTAAAATAATTTTCTTTTTGGAAAAATAGCTAGAAAAATAAGTAAATATAACGTGTAGAGCTACATAGAATTTGGGGAGAAGGAAAAAAAAAAGATAAGATGGAGAAAGTGATAGGGTTAATTAGGTGATATATTCAGAGCAACAGAGATAATGCATGTCAATCTCAACTTGGGTATGAAGGAGTACTTATAAAATGGATGAGTGATGTGTTGAGAGAAGATATAGGTGAGAATATTGGAATAAAAGATTATGAGTGACTGTGAGCTTGTAGGGCATTTCTAAGGAGAATTTTGTACATTTTGCTATGGTCTGTGATTTGGTATTTCCATGAAAGATTTTAGCATTTTTTGAAATGTTATTAGTTCCTAGGGATTGGTATCAATTAGCCAAAGAAGTTGGATACAAGGATTTACAATGATACAACAATATGAAAGACCTGTTCAAGATAGACTACTCTACTAAAATGATCACAATTCTGAAAACAAACTCTATTTTAAAATACTCCTAGATAACGGGTAAGATGTATGAGAGTTGTGATGGAAAACCCTACTGTTTGACAGAGTGATTGCCACCATATCCACTGAACATTTTAATATCAAATCCTATAAATATCTTCCTAGAGTCAATTATTCAGCTCCATTTGATGCTGATCTCTTAGATATGATACCTAATATAAAATTCCGTATGTACAATAATTATTTTCAAAATAAACTAACGATATAAACAAATATAAATCTTCTAGTAACAAATTTGTTTTCTCTTATAAGATGATGACACAGTACTGAGTTAACTGGTGGTATGCCATAAAAAAAACCCTCACCAGTACAAGCACTGCAGCATTAAACTTAAATGTGGCAAAATATTGGAAACTGTATGTCCCCTTAGCTTGCTGTGGGTGAGAAAATTCCCAGTGTGATAAGGGAATGCATTCAGTATCCCTCCCTTCTAAATAAAGACAAAGATGAGATAGAGTAGAAATGACCCTCTAAACCTGTTGAGTACCTGAAAAAAAATCCTCTAGAGTTGATGCCATGATAAAATGTATTTAATCCATGCTGTGATGTTATGCCAGGTAGACATGCATGTCTAATATAGCTGAGCATATGATAACTTCTCTCATGCCAGTGCCAAGATAAAGTGCACCTAATAATCTATGTAAAATAGTTGGCAATTAAATGGAGATTATGTAGAGTAGAGAGGATACTTTTGTCTGGGTGGGCATAAGGAAACCTATTAATCACTATGCAATGTAGTTGGTGATCAAACAGAGACAACATAAGGAGGAGAGAACCCTCTGAACCTGTCAAGTACCTGACAACCTCCCTAGGGTTAGTGCACCCAGGACACTGTTCAGTGGTTAGTGATTAGGCAAAGACAATATCATGTAGAAAGGCTTCTGTAGACTGGCAGAGCATATGACAACCTCTCTAGGGCTACTTACTGCCATGAAAAAATCACTCAGTACACTCTGGAAAGAGGTAGTGCTGAGACCACAATAAAATGCACTTGGTATATTCTGTAAAGTGGTTGACATTAGGCAAGGCATCCAGCTGTAGTAACCATGCAAAACATGGAATGTAGAGGCAAGATGAGGTCTCTCAATACACGCACACACACATATATACTTAAATAGATAGATAGACAGATAATGAGTGATGTGTGTATGCATGTCTTTTTCATGATGAAGTTTATGCATGTATGTATGTGTGTGTGAATATATACAAAGGCATACAGTCATCTACATATTTACACACTTACATATGTATGCACACACATATATATTGGAGGGGCGCTGTGCTGGAAAAGACTAATCCAATTCATTCAAGCATGGAAAAGCAAATGTAAAATGATGATGATGAGGATACATACATAAATACACACAGACACTATATATATATATATATATATATATATATATATATATATATATATATATATATATATATATATATATATATATATATATATATATAATCATATATATATGTGAATGTATGAGTGTGTGAAAGTGTAATCTATAAATATATACATATATATATATATGCACACATCTGTATGATCTCCGCCATGAGGATAACAATCTTCTTATTCTATTTTTCTTCTGTGTTCTAATCCCTCCTCTCTTCTCCATTACAATCTATTTACTTGTTAATCTAAGTTGTATTTACATATCAAAAGGAAACATTTAAAACTGGATAACTACAGACTTTTAATTTCCGGTAGAGAAATATTCTCTTTTGCTATAAAAAAAATTTGCTGTAATCGTTCTCTGCTATTGATTCAGAATTAAATCGACCCCCCCCCCCCCCAAAAAAAAGCTTATCTACTTAGAGATAGCAGTAAGAGAACATAAAAATACACCCCCAAAAAAAACATACAATTATTCAATATGTTTCCATTTTGTTTTTATTTCCTTGTTGGAGCATATGACATTTAGTCAGGCAAAACAAAAAAAAAAAAAAAGGAAAAGAGTCGATCAGATCAAGGAAACTATGTTCCTATTGCTGACACTATCTATTTGTCACAACTCTTCACAGGAGGTGGGATTCAAACTCTAAATACACAAAGCTGGATCAAATATTGCAAAGCATCCTGTCCAACTCTTTTAACAATTCTGCCGATCCATCACCCATGAGTGGTACTATATTTATTGATCCCAAAATGAGATAAAGCAAAGTTCACCATGATTTGAACTCAGAACACAGAGCTTGATCAGATATTGTAAAGTATCCTGTCAAACTGTTTAACAGTTCCATCAATTCTCTATTCCTGGAGTGGGGTTATATTTATTGATCCCCAAAAGATTAGAGCAAGGTTCACCATGACAGGATTTGAGCTCAGAGCACTGAAAGTTGGAACAAATAATTGTTTCTACTTTAGGCACAAGGCCAGCAATAACCCAGTGCATTACTGGTACTTTATTTTATCGACCCCGTAAGGATGAAAGGCAAAGTCAACCTCAGCGGGATTTGAACTCAGAACGTAAAGGGACGTAACTATGCTGGAAAGCATGGCATCCGACCCTCTACCGATACTGCCAATCCACCGCCAAAGTTGGAACAAATAATGGTTTCTGATTTAGGCACAAGACAAACAATTTGGGGAGTGGGATGGAAAGTGGAGTAAATCGATCCCAGTGCATTATTAGTGCTTTAATTTATTGACCCCATATAGACGAAAGGCAAAGCTAACCTTGGCAGGATTTGAACTGATAATGGAGGTATTTAATCTGGTGGAACAAATAATGAGGTATTTAATCTGATGCACTAACGACTCTGCCAATTCACTACCTATTCAGTTTAATAGATGAATTGATTAGCTGTCTTGGCTGAACAATTTAATCTAGCAAAAGTTTTGGTAGAATTTAGAACAGGATCCTTTAAATGGTTGATATCGACCCCTAGGGTTCAATGGCATAACTCAGGGTGTTGATTAAATTTTGGGCCAAAACCTGATTTTTATTCTTTTATTTTATTACTTGTTTCAATCATAAGGCTGTTGCAATGCTGGAGCATCACCTCAAAAAGCATTTAGTCGATCATATCGACCACAGTATTTATTTATTTCAAGTCTGGTAGTTATTTAATCAGTCTCTTTTCATCAAACTGCTAATTTATGAGATATAAACAAAGGTACTGACACACAATGGAACTAAACACAAAACACCGTGTTTGCAGCATGAACACCTTAAACAAGCAGCTATGCCTGTGCCTATGTATAAGAAATCAAAATACATACAATGGTACTATAAAATAGAACTTCCTTAGATAAGTTTTCTGATTTATATACAATTATTGTCTATTTTATTTCATATTCTGTTTACTGATTTATTTAGTTATTTATTTCTGTACAGACTTAAGGTCAATGATGGGTCAAAGATTTCATGAGAGGAGCAATGATCTAAAACATTTGTGAATCTTTGGTTTAGAATGAGTTAATAGTTTTTGTTTCTTAGCTTTGTCACAAGTGTTTTGATGTGTTCTAAGTATAATTTTCTAAGCTGAATCTAAATATAGATTCGGATATTTTCCTACCACTTTTTTTCTTGTGATGTTAGGTTCACTTTGAATAAATCTTCTTTTAAGATTAACAACTTTATTGATTAAATAGAAAGAACTTTAAACAACGTCTAAAAATTGATATATAATCAATAACTATTCCTTTGACCCAGTGACACAATCTTTAAATGTGGAAACAATTCAAAGACAAAATCCGTTAGACATTAATTATATTTGCTTCTTAAACAAAAGAAACTATTTATGATAATTAAGATCTTCAGTATATCTTCTTAAATTGTCTGTCTAAGGAATTTTATATTTGGGTATTATATTAGTGTATATAGTAAATTAGCCATTAATTCAATTTATGGGTAATTTCAATACAAACTCAATTATGGTTACTCATATTTTACTTCTTTCTCTTATATATGATACAATTTTACACACACGTACAAACACATATGTGTGTATGTATATATATATATATATATATATATATATATATATATATATATATCTACTATTATGTCTCTCTCTCTCTCTCTCTCTCTCTCTCTCTCTCTCTCTCTCTATATATATATATATATATATATATATATATATATATATATATATAGGTAAAAGGAAAAGAAAATGCTGACAAATTGTTCCCAGTGAAAAATAGTTTAATTAGGAATAAGTAAAAATTAGTAATAGTATTGGTTAGTATTCAGTTTTGGTTTTAAGTTTTACCGTTTGCACATTTCTAATGCTTTTCAAAAATAATTTTGAGATAGAGCGCCTGTGATGTTTGCTCTAATCTGATTAGTTTTGGAAATTCTACCTGTTTTATGTAAAAAAAAGTGGCTCCAGATGTATGAAAAAATTCTTGTGGTCAAAACAATTTTGATTGGTCGGTAGAGGTCATGTGAATGTTAAAAATTGATTTTACAGCAAATCTGATTGAGAAGTCACTGAAAAATAAGTCTTTCAAGAGAAATATGTGTGTGTGTGTGTGTAGTAGTAGTAGTAAAGAGGTTCGTTGTTGTGATAATGGTCAGCAGGGATGTGTGTGCGAACCGAAGCCTGCTGACAGTTCAAATGCCTATTAAGACAAGTGTGTGTGTGTGTGTGTGTGTGTGTGTGTGTGTGTGTGTGTGTGTGTGTGTGTGTGTAGTAGAGTAATTCGTGGTAGAGGGATCGGTCAGTAGGAATGTGTCTGTACGTGTGTGGGGGATATTTTAACATGTTAAAAGATATTTTTCAGCTCTTGTCTTATACGGAGAAGTGTGTGTGTGTATATGTCTCTTTGTATGTTAATGTACGTGTGTGTGTGTGTGTGTGTGTGTGTGTGTGTGTGTGTGTGTGTGTGTGTGTGTGTGTGTGTGTGTGTGTGTGTGTGAGAATGTGTGTGTGTGTGTGGGTGGACCAGTATTTTTGTGATACTGGTAAATTATTCGATATTTTCAGTAAAAACGATTCTCTCAATAGAACATCAAAGACCTTAATAATAAAAGGTGTGAAATGATATATAGTATTGGCATAAGACCAAGGTGTGTGTGAGTGTCCAGATTGTACGTACTGCAAGGGGAAATATGTGTACAAATATGTATGTGCCCATCAGTGTGCAATGCATGTGTGCGTATATGTATGTGTGTGTGTCGGCACGTTTATATATATAGACATCAAAAGGTATGCAAATTTGTGTATATTTGTGTTGCACCATAGAACATGTGTGTTTACGTATGTCATTGTGTTTATATGTAGATAGAGATGTATGTAGGATCTATGCTGATGTAGGTATGTATGTTGACGTGTGTATGTTGTGGGTTCGTCTTAGGGAGAAGTATTTAGGCGGGGTCCGTATTTGTTAATAAAGTGAGATTCCTTGCTGATGCGCTGGGTGTGGGTGGCATTATCTTTAAATTTGTAGAGGGGAAAGATTCTGAAGTTGGGATGATTTTGGGCGGCACAGGTATCAATGTGTTCACTCAGTGGTATTTTCCTGTATTCCGTATTTTAATTTCGGATCTATGGACAGTCATGCGTTGGCGGAGGCTGTTTTTGGTCTGGCCTATGTATTGTTCTCGACAACCTGAGCAAGTTAATACATATATTAGATTTTCTGATGCGCATGTGAAATTGTGTTTTACTATAAAACGTTGTCCTTCTTTGAAATAGAATTCCGAACCCTCTATTAGGTTGATGCATATGCCACAGTTGGGTCTATCGCATTTTTTTTTACTGTGGGTTTCGTTGTTGTAGTTGGCAGTACTTTGGCATGTGTTAGGATGTTTTTCATTGACTTAGATTGTCTTTTGCTCTTTATGATATCGTGTGTTCGTAGGATTTGGTACATTCTATGGTCCTTTTATAACACAGGGATGTTCTGGAGGATGGTGTCAAAGGCCTCATTTTTGAGGGGGTTGTGTGTGGAGATGTATGGAAGAGCTTTTAGTTTCGGTTGATTTATTTTAGGGTGTCTAAGGTCCTGGGTACTGAGTTTTAGGGCACGTTGGATTCCATTGTCAATTAGTGATGCAGGGTAGTCCCTGCCTATGAGTGTGTCCTTTAGTTCTTATAGCCGTAAGTAACAGGTGTTTTTATTGGAGACTATAGTACAGATTCTCTTGGCTAAGTTGTAGGGAATATTAATTTTAACGTGTCTAGGGTGGCAAGAGTTGAAAGGAAGATATTGCTTGGAGTCTGTGGGCTTGTAGTATATGTCTGTTTCTATTTTTTTGTTATGAATCTTAATGAGGATGTCGAGGAAGGGGAGTTAATATTCGTGGAAGTTAATATTCGTGTTGAGCCCATTTATAAGGGTGTGAAATTCTTAAGTTTCTCGATGTTTTCATGCCAAAGGATGAAGAAGTCATCTATATATCGCTTCCAGTTCCTTTCTATGTGTAAGTGGAGAGTGTTTCCAAATGTGTTTAGAACTTTAGTGTAGAGGGTGATTTCCAGGTATCCCATGACTAGGTTGGTATAAGTGGGGGCTGTTTTCGTTCCCATAGCGGTCACAGATTTCTGCCTGCAGGGTTTGTTATTGAAAACGAAGTAATTGTTCTCCAAGATAAATTTGAGTCCCTCTATCACGAATTCTTTTTTGGTGCGTTGTGGGAGTTCATTGTGGTAATTATCCAGCCAGAATTGGATAGCTTCTATTCCTAGGTTGTGGGGGATGTTGGAGTATAGGTTGACTACATCGAACGTCACTAGTAGGGTTTGTTCAGAAAGGGCATATTAGGAAGGTGATTGAGCATATCTAGGTCGTCCCTTATATAGCTTTTTATGTGTTTGAGAAATGGCTTGAGAAGGGTATCAATGAAGTTGCTAAGGCGGTGGGTTTTCGCAAGCGGGACCTGCTATTATAGGTCTTAATTTGAGATCATTGGGTGAGGGGACATTGATGACTATGTCTGTGGCTTCCTTGCATGCCTTACTTATTAACTCGCTTTTATGTACTTTAGGGATACCGTAGGAAAGGCTGGATTTACTTGTGAAGTCTGTGATGAAGCTGAATTCCTTGTTAGTGAGTCCTTCTTTGATCAGAGTTTTTAGGCTTCTCATAATTTTCTGTTGATTGTAGTGTTCAGCCTTTTCGTAGTATGTTTCGTTTTCCAAAGTGGAGAGCGCTAAGTTGATATAGAATTCTGTCTCCATTAGGACTACTGTTCTCCCTTTATAAGCCTCTTTAATTGTAATGGTTCTGTCGGTTTTTAATCTATTTAACTCTTCCCATTCTTTCTTGTTGAGGTTTGGCTTGTGTTTTTGTCTGTGCAAGTGTTGGTAAGGGAAGTTTGTGATGTGTTCACAGAATTCGTCCCGGATTTTATTTCTACCTTTTGATGGGGTGTAATTGCTTCTATTTCTGGCTAATGATTCATCCTCATTGTACTGGTCGAATAGTTCTTCACTGAGTCGTAACTTTCTACAGAAGTTTGTGATGTCTTCCTTCATTTCATAGTAGTTAGGAGGTAGTGGGGTCGGTGTGAATATATATATATATATAATTGTATACATACAATTATATACATACAAACAGAGAATAGTAAAATAAAGGACAGATTTGGATAGATTTGGTTCAGGGGTGGTTTGCTGTTACAAAAACACTGAATTACCAAACCATCCCCAAATCTATCCTTTATTTTCTACTCTCTGTTTGTATTTGCTGTAATCCTGTTATCTTTTATAACTAATTCTGCAATCAACACCTGATGAAATCGCCTAAGTCTTGCATCATGATTAGGTAATGAAATTGGGCCACTGAAATATGTATAGTGTTTTTCCGTCTGACCTTCTGTTGCTGTTAATATGCTGTTAATAATGAATATTTAACTAACACTGCTCTTGCACCAGCCACTGGATACCACATCTATGATGGGTGATTTGCATAACGTTGAGTGCTTTAATTCAGTGCATCATCATTTACTAACTGGAATCACCACTTCTACCCATTGGCAAACAACATATTATAAATGATATATATATATATATATATATGTGTGTTTATAAAATTCAAATATAAATTTAATTCCAAAGAGAAGAAATCAGAACATTTTTTTCCGAAGAAAGGAATTTTAAGCTCCAAAATATTAGGATGAAAGAAACAATAACAAAAAAAAAACAAAACAAAAAACAAAAAAACAAAATAAAGATTACCAGGTAACTAAATTTCTTGTTACTTTCATCTGATCGTCCATTTTGCATTGTTTAGCCTTATATCACTTTCCACATTATATAATATATATGTATATAATATACATTATATAATATATATTTCTGTGCAATAATATATATACATATAGATGGAGGCACATGGCTTAGTGGTTAGAGCATTGGGCTTGCAATCAAAAGGGTGTGAGTTCAATTCTCAGACCGGGTGATGTGTTGTTTCCTTGAGCAAGACACTTTATTTAACATTGCTCCAGTTTATTCAGCTGTAGAAATGAGATGATAGGACTGGGGTCCCTGTCATTCCACTGCAAAGTGGTCGTGGAGGTGCAACGGCAAAAAAGCACCCAGCCCATACTGTAAAATGGATGTGTAGGCGCCACGGAAAAAAAGCACTCAGCACTCACTGTAAATGAGGTTGGTGTTAGGAAGGGCATCCAGCTGTAGAAATCAAGTCAGAATCAGTTCCTGTCCCACCCTTGCAAGCAGGGAAAAAGCGGACGTAAAATGATGATGATGATGAAAATGATGATAGCATGCAAGTGGGCATCAGAGAGCATGCCATATGTATGTGCATATTTCTATCTAGGTGTGATAATGGGTATTAAATTCACCCAGATCGATACACAAGAGGTGTGGGAGCTCTGGTGTACACAGAGAGCTCAGTTGAGTTTACAGTTAGTTACCTTGACTACAACTTTATATTGATTTGTAATCAGAACACACACAAAATAAAGAATAAAAATAAAAACAATAAGTGAATTAAATTTGCTATAAATATATTACCGATATTTCCAAGGGTACAGACACACAATCTGGTACTATATTTTCTTTCATATATGATGTAACCTTACTATTAATTTCCCCCTCACAATAATCAACAATAACCTAACTTCTATTATTTTCGATTTAGTTACAGTTTGATATTTTTCTTTTTCTCTGTGACACATCTAACACATGGACAGGTCTGTGGTTACTTGAAAGGTATATAAATATATTTGCCACTGTTCTCTTTCTCTCTCTTTATATATATATGTATACACACACACACACACACATATATATATATATATATGTATATATAAGCAGAATAAATGGAGGAGACGGCAATATATTCAAAAACAAAATTTACATTGGAGAAGCAACTGCTATTGCACTCTTATGATACATGCCTCTTCTTTGGTATATATATATATATAGGAGCAATATATACGAGGTGTGTCAGAAAAGTTCCAGGACTAATGTCACAAAAGATTTATTTCAAACCCAAACTTCACACTGAGAGTTTTCTTCTTCAAAGTAATCCCTCTGGAGTCTAATGCACTTTTCCTTCCTTTTCTGCCACGCTTGCATGCATCGACCCTTCTGGTCATCATTCAGCAGTTTTGGCACCATCTTCGCACAGACTTTCGGCATGTCCAAATCTTCAGTGAGAATCTTCCAGATGCTGTCCCAATTCATGCCCAGCTCATTTGCCATCAGTCGAACAGTCAGTTGATGATCACTACGCACCATCTGCCTGATGCGCTCAACGTTCACCTCAGTCCTGGTTGTTGAGGGCCTTCCGCTCCTGGGGTCATCTTGCACCACTCAAAAACACGTGAGTGTGACATCATCTCATCTCCATACACTTGCTGCAGCAATCCCAGTGCTTCTAACGGAGTTTTCCCCAACCGTACCAGAAACTTCAAGTTTGTTTGTTGCTCTGTGCTCATTGCATGACGACCTGAAACAGAGGACATGTATATAAAATTATGAAGAAAAAGTTTGATCGCTGCAGAGAGCTAAGGTTACTCTGAGTGTGAAATTTAGGTTTGAAATAAATCTTTTGTGACATCAGTCCTGGAACTTTTCTGACACACCTCGTATATATATATATATATATATATATATATATATATATATATATATTTATAAGTCGTTTGGAAGCCTCGACAATGCAAATGGGTAAATCTCCGGGTAACAGGGTCCGGTGTAGGAGAGAGAGAGATATGTAAGTGGGTGTACGTTGAGATGCGTGGTGTGTATAAGATGTGTGAGATGTGTAGAATGAAGGGAAGAGTGAAAGGGTAAAAATAATAATAACAACACAAGAGAGAGAGTTACCTTGGGAGAGATTTAATAGTCCCTATATATTTCGGATTCACATCCATCAACTGGGGTTTTTTTCCGGGGTGGGGGAAAAGGTTGTCTGTCGGACAATTCGGAACGCGTCTTTCGCTGCTTGTGATTTGAATATATATATATATATACATATTGCAACTATATATATATCTATGTGTGTAAACTACAAATTATATGTATATATAACGAAGGAAGTGTGGTAAGTAACTAGGTGGACCATATATATATATAAGGAATTTGTAGTTTACACACACTCACACATAAACCACACACACACACACGCAACACATATATATATATATAAGAGCAAAGTACAGCGTGGTCAAGTCTGGCCAGAGTGGACAACCTGTCTAACCCATGCAAGCATGGAAAAATGTACGCTAAATGGTGAAGATGTTGATGATGATATACATACATATATATATGCATATGAAGGCACATGGCTTAGTGGTTAGAGCATTGGCCTTGCAATCGAAAGGTTGTGAGTTCAATTCTCAGACCGGGTGATGTGTTGTTTCCTTGAGCAAGACACTTTATTTCACATTGTTCCAGTTTACTCAGCTGTAGAAATGAGATGATAAGGACTGGGGTCCCTATCATTCCACTGTAACGTGGTCGTAGAGGTGCCACGGCAAAAAAGCACTCAGCACTCACTGTAAATGAGGTTGGTGTTAGGAAGGGCATCCAGCTGTAGAACTCAAGCCATAATCAGTTGCCGTCCCACCCTTGCAAGCAGGGAAAAAGCGGACGTAAAATGAAATGAATGAAATGATACATATATAAATGTATAAATGTATATATATATATAATGTATATATATATATATATATAATCACCTATAGATCCGGGGAACACACAAGCCAGGTAGATTATAGCCTTACCAGAAGACGTGACAGAGTGTCTGTTGTAAACACTAAATCCCTCCCCCATGAAGAATGCACCTCCCAACATAGACTGATAATTAGCGACCTCATAGTCATGACGAGACGTACTCGACAGCAGAAGAGGACTATCCTCAGGAGAAAAATATGGAAGCTAAAGGACCCCACAGCCAGGAATAAATTTTAAAGCATATTACTTGATGCTTTCGACAGTAAGGAAGAACATTTAGAGTCGGACAATATAGAGGGAGAGTGGGAATTTCTGAAAGCAAACCTGCTGACGGCGACAGACGAAGTCTGTGGCTGGAGCAGGCCTGTAGGCAGGAGGAGAGTAACATGGTGGTGGAACAGTAAGGTGGAGGGGTCAATTAAAGCCAAAAAGCAGGCTTGGAAAGTATGGCGGGATGGGGGAAGTAGAGAAGACTATCAAGTGGCCAGGAGGGAAGCTAGGAGACAAGTGTACTTAGCAAGAAGGGAAGCTGAGGAAAGAAAGTTCAAGCATGTTCTACAACGCGATGACCAAAAACGTGAGGTGTTCAGGATTGCTAGGCAATGCGTCAAGGAAAACCGTGATATTGTCGGGGAGATGTGTGTACTAAACGACGATGGCACACTTGCCATCACCGACGCTGATAAGAAGGTAGCTTGGAAGTGTCACTATGAAAGGCTACTAAATGAGGAGAATAAATGGGAGAAAGACAGTCTCCCCCATATCGACCCAATAGAGGGACCAGCAGTGTTAGTTGAGGGGAGTATAATAAGTAAGGCAATCAAGGATATGAAGACGGGTAAGGCGGCTGGGCCTTCGGAAATAGTTGCTGAGATGCTGAAGGCATCTGGCACGGTGGGACACATCATGGTCACCCGCATAGTTAACCAAGTCGTACAGAATGGGGTTGTTCCGAAGGACTGGCATAGCAGCATCATCGTTAACTGTTATAAGGGTAAAGGAGACGCCCTAGATAGGAGTAACTATAGAGGCATTAAATTAATCGACCAGGTCATGAAGGTCACGGAAAAAGTAATAGCACAACTAATCAGAGAGAGAATTGACCTAGATGAAAGGCAGTTCGGGTTTGTGTCAGGCAAAAGTACCACAGACGCTCTTTTCATTGTACGACAACTACAGGAGAAGTACCTAGCTAAAGGTAAACCCCTCTACTTAGCTTTTGTCGACTTGGAGAAAGCCTTCGACAGAGTCCCCCGCTCCATTATCTGGTGGGCTCTTAGAAAACTAGGCGTTGACGAATGGCTTGTGAGAGCTATACAAGCCATGTATAAAGAAACAGTCAGCAAGGTTAGAATTAACAACGAATATAGTGAAGAGTTTAGCGTAAAAGTTGGCGTCCATCAGGGCTCTGTTCTCAGCCCCCTACTATTTATTATTGCCCTTCAGGCTATAACAGAGGAGTTCAAGACCGGCTGCCCATGGGAACTCCTATACGCAGACGACCTGACACTCATAGCAGAATCAATGGCCGAGCTAGAGAAGAAATTCCAAACATGGAAGCACGGCCTAGAATCAAAAGGCCTTAAAATTAACCTGGCTAAGACTAAAGTTCTAGTTTGTAGGAAAGAAAATAAGGCGGCGGTCCCTTCTGGGAAATGGTCGTGCTCGGTGTGTAGGAAAGGAGTAGGTAGAAACTCCATTTTATGTCCTAAATGCAAAGTATGGGTGCATAAAAGATGTAGTGGGATCACAGGTAAGCTAACTAAGAACATAGATTTTACATGTGGCCGGTGCTCTGGTGCAATAAGTAGCAGCAAGTGCCCACAAAATACTAGCTCTTTCAATTGCGCAGAGGGTTCTATAGAAATAGTGGCCAGTTTCCGTTACCTGGGTGATAAAATCAGCAGTGGGGGAGGGTGCTCTGAAAGTACAGTAGCTAGAGTCAGAACTGGTTGGAAAAAGTTCAGAGAGCTTATACCACTATTAGCTGCTAAAGGGTTCTCCCTAAAAATGAAAGGCAGGTTGTACGATGCCTGCATACGAACAGCAATGTTGCATGGCAGTGAGACCTGGGCATTGTGTGCAGAGGATATACGCAGACTAGAGAGGAACGAAGCTTGCATGCTCCGCTGGATGTGTAACAGTAATATACGTGAACGGCAAAGCATAAACGAACTAAGGAAAAAATTAGAAATAAGAGGGATCAGATGTTGTTTACTCGAGAGAAGGCTACGTTGGTATGGACACGTGATGCGCATGAAAGTCGATAGCTGTATAACAAAGTGCAGGGCAATAAAGATAGACGGTAGCCACGGAATAGGCAGACCTAGAAAAACATGGGACGAGCTGATAAACTCCGACCTCACACACTTACACCTCTCCAAGACAATGTCACTGGACCGAGACCTTTGGCGGTACTCAGTAACAGAGAAGACCCGCCTTACCTAAATACATAGTAAAACCTACTACAGCCAGTAGGCATCTCTAACAAAATACCCCCCCCCCCCCCCCCCGTCCCACCACCCCCACCCCATCCACGCCACCCCGTTCTATGTAAAGTTGTGTTGGTGCCACACCATCCAGGCCGAAACAAATGAGATCGTGTAGGTGTCACGACAAAAAAACACACAGTCCACGCTGTAATGTGGCCGTGTAGGCAACACGGTAAAAACCTCCCAGACCCACACTGTAAATGTGGTTGGTGTTAGGAAGGGTATCCAACTGTAGAAAACCTGCCAGACAGTCCTATGCGAGCAAGACAATCACTCTTGCCTCAAGTGGGACTACCCCCGTCCAAACCCATGCAAGCGTGGAACACGGACGTTAAACGTTGATGATGATGATGATGATGATGATATATACAGTCATCCCGCTCATATATATACATATATAAAAATAAAAGGCAGGCTGTATGATGCCTGCATACGAACAGCGATGTTACATGGCAGTGAGACATGGGCCTTGGGTGCAGAGGATCTACGCAGACTGGAGAGGAACGAAGCCTGCATGCTCCGCTGGATGTGTAATAGTAATATACGCGAACGGCAAAGCATAAATGAACTAAGTGAGAAATTAGGAATAAGTGGGATCAGATGCTGTTTACTCGAGAGAAGACTACGTTGGTATGGTCATGTGATGCGCATGAAAGATGACAGCTGTATAAAAAAGTGCAGGGCGATAAAAATAGACGGTAGCTACGGAGTAGGCAGACCAAGAAAAACCTGGGACGACTTGATAAATCCGACCTCACAACCTTACACCTCTCCAAGACAATGTCACTTGACTGAGATCTTTGGCGCTACACAGTTATACAGAAGACCCGCCTTGCCTAAGTACAAAGCGAAACCTACAGTCAGTAGGCACCTCTTAACCAAAATACACCCCCGTCCCACTAACCCTACCCCCACCGCCATCTACACCACCCCTTTCGATGTAAAGCTATGTTGGTACCATAACATCCAGTCCTAAATAAATGAGGTCGTGTAGGTGTCACGACAAAAAAAACACACAGTCCACGCTGTAATGTGGCCGTGTAGGTAACACTGTAAAAACCTCCCAGTCCACACTGTAAACGAGGTTGGTGTTAGGAAGGCCAGCCAGCCGTAGAAAACCCGCCAGACAGTCCTGAGCAAGACAACCAATCTTGCCTCAAGTGGGACAATTCCCGTCCAGACCCATGCTAGCGTGGAAAATGGACGTTAAACGATGATGATGATGATGATATGCACACACACACACATACATACATACATATATTATATTGTATCACCAGATAATGTTATTGTCTAATATTGAAATCATTATCATCATTTTACTTCTGCTTTTCCCTGCTTGCAAGGGTATGTTTGTTAAAAACGTTTGAATCACTTTGAAATAAATATTTCTTTAATTTCTAGATGATGGTACATCTGATATTGAAATATCATTTATTTAAATTATTTGATTCTATTTTCAAAGCAACAGTAGATAATACTATTGCCACACTAATAAGTTGCTATGCCTGAACCATGACAAACTCTGAGCGGGAAATGGATGACTTCTATGACCAACTTTGCAATGTCATCAGAAATGTTCAACAAGGATAAGCTCATTATAATGGGAAACTTAAACACTTGAGTTGGCACAGACCATCGATCATGGAGGGTGAAAGCTGTCACAAATCATACAAAACTAGGTTGTTTCATGGTTTGCCCTTTTCTTCTCTGTAATACTGAAACATGCCTATAGTGATATGAACAAAGATGTAAGGATGTAATTTCCTACAAACAGTGGACTTTTCAACCACCAGAAATTGCACTACTGAGATCTAAGAGCATTTGTGATCTATTATTTGTGGATTACCATTACTTCTGTTTTATGTGTTAAAAGGTGTCTTATTAGAAGGGTTAAGTAGTAGTAGTAGTAGTAGTAGTAGTAGTAGTAGTAGTAGTAGTAGTAGTAGTAGTAGTAGTAGTAGTAGTAATAGCAGTAATGGTTGTTGTAGTAATCAAAATTATGACCTCAATAGTTGTTCATGTACCCTATTTTAAATCCACTCATAGCAATTAAAAATAAAGATAAAAATAAGTAAGAATATGACTAAATATGAAAATGTAGATACATATATGCATGTGACATAAATAATAAGGAATAAAGAAAGTTGATACATAGTATTTATAGATGTTATGTTTACTTTGAACTTATAGAACTTATAAATACATATACATTAGGATTCTCAAATTGCACAGTGTGGATATAATTGTTTCTACTTTTGGCACAAGGCCAGCAATTACCCAGTGCATTACTGGTACTTTATTTTATCGACCCCGTAAGGATGAAAGGCAAAGTGAACCTTGGCGGGATTTGAATTCAGACCGTAAAGGGACGTAGCTATGCTAGAAAGCATGGCGTCCGACTCTCTACCGATACTGCCAATCCACCGATATGTGGATATAATTGTTTCTACTTTTGGCACAAGGCCAGCAATTACCCAGTGGATTACTGGTACTTTATAAGGATGAAAGGCAAAGTTAACCTCGGCGGGATTTGAACACAGAATGGCAAGGGCCGTAACTCTATGCATCAAAGCATGGCGTCTGACCTTCTACCGACACTGCCAATATGTGGATATAATTGTTTCTACTTTTGGCACAAGGCCAGCAATTACCCAGTGTATTACTGGTACTTTATTTTATCGACCCCGTAAGGGTGAAAGGCAAAGTTAACCTTGGCGGGATTTGAACTCAGAATGACAAGGGCCGTAACTCTATGCGTCAAAGCATGGCGTCCGACCCTCTACTGATACTGCCAATCCACCGCCCTTATGTGGATATAATGATACTCTTTTAGTATAAAAAAGCTGTATGAAAAAGTGCAGGGCGATAAAAATAGATGGTAGCCACGGTGTAGGCAGACCCCAAAAAACCTGGGACAACTTGATAAATTCCGACCTCACACACTTACACCTCTCCAAGACAATGTCACTGGACTGAGATCTTTGGCGCTACACAGTAATACAGAAGACCCGCCTTGCCTAAGTACAAAGCGAAAGCTACAGTCAGTAGGCATCTCTTAACAAAAATACACCTCCGTCCCACTACCCCCACCCCATCCACACCACCCCTTTCGATGTAAATTTATGTTGGTACCACAACATCCAGTCCAAAATAAATGAGGTCGTGTAGGTCACGACAAAAAAACACACAGTCTACGCTGTAATGTGGCCATGTAGGTAACACGGTAAAAACCTCCCAGTCCACACTGTAAACGTGGTTGGTTTTAGGAAGGGCATCCAGCCGTAGAAAACCCGCCAGACAGTCCTATACGAGCAAGACACGGTCACCCGACCAACCTTGACT
>OZ024741.1:75484356-75491856 GCA_964016885.1 Eledone cirrhosa | reverse complement strand
TATATATATATATATATATATATGTTTTACAAGGTTTTTGATATGAAATCGTGTGTCGAAACAAATATTGTTATACTTGGGGAGGGTCATATTGTTATAATATTGCCAGAAATAATAACAGAAATAATAACTTGTGTACACTGTGGGGAACTAAAAGGACAAAAATAAAAAACGGTTCACTACTATATGAACACACCAGACAAAGACATGACATTAATATAGACAACATAGAAATTAAAATAACTTCTAAGCATAGAAATGACTCAACAGGTAGGTAAATCAGGGAAGCAACGGAGTTAGAACTAAGAAGACCAAAGTTGAACAGAAGGAACGAATGGAATAACAACAACCATGCCCAAACACACAATACTGACCTGAGGGAAATATAAATAAATAAATAAATAAATAAATATATACACAAGTACAATAATAACAAACACATATAAAAACACACTAGTGAACAAAGGTAGAATACGAAAACAAAACACATACACTCAAACGCAAACACACACAACAAACTTTAAACACATGCAAACGCATGCGCAGACACAGAGACAAGAAGAAATAAGTAAATAAATTAAACAAAAATGGCGTAGACTTTACAATACAAAGGGAGGAAACATAATAGTACCACTGATGATGTCGCAGATGTGTGACGAAAGAACTTCGATAGGCTATATATATATATTTATATCTATATTTTTAACCGTTGGTCAATCAATGATAAACATTGATTGTCAAATAAATTAACTATGGAGATATAAAAGATACAGAAGCGAAAACCAACCCAAACCAAACAGTGAGTGTGTTTTGTCATTGTTTCTGGCAATATTATAACAATATGACCCTCCGCAAGTATAACAATATATATATATATATAAATATATTAGTTTAGCGAGGTTTTTTATATGAAATCGTGTGTCGAAACAAATATTGTTATACTTGGGGAGGGTCATATTTGTGTAATATTGCCAGAATTAATAACAGAACACACTCACTGTTTGGTTGGTTTTCGCTTCTCGCTGTCCTTTATATCTGCGATCTAACTTAATCGGTCCTCAATGTTGCCATTGACTGCCCTACGGTCAAAAATAATACAGATACAATATAGACACAAACACATATATATAGTTTACATAAATCTTTCGTTGCACATCTGCAACATCGTCAGTGGTGTTATATTTTTTCCTCCTGTTGTGCTGTATGTCTACGCCATTTTTTATTCAGTGTGTGCGTTCTGTTATTAATTCTGGCAATATTACACAAATATGACCCTCCCCAAGTATATAAATATATATATATATATATATATATACATACATATATATATATATACATATATATATATATATATACATATATATATATATATATATACATATATATATATATATATATATATATATACATATATATATATATATATATATATATATATACATATATATATATATATATATATATATATATATACATACATATATCATTTGTTTTTATCATTTATTTTGTTTGACCTGTTTAGCTTGATTTGTTTTTTGGCTTAGGTGGTTAATGCCTTCTAGACCACTTTTTCAGTATGTATGGCGTTTTAACATATTGTTTAGCTCTAGTTTTCTTAACTATTGGAGCGCTTGCCAGCATAGAAGACGGCGTATATGTGTGTTTGGTATGTATATTTAATCTTGATAGTTTGTATAATTTTGTATAATTTTGTACATAGATCTGTTGAATATGCATGCCAATTCTAACACATATATATCCTAGAAACGATCGTTAAATAATGAACTTTTTTTGTTTAATATAAGGAACTGTTTCATTGTTTTATTCATTATTTGTTTAATATTTATATATATATATATATATATATATATATATATATATATATATATATATATATATATATATATGTAGATGTATATTAATTAACTGTTTACTTACCAGCATGTCAACTCTCATTCTCTCTCTCTCACTCCGCCTCTTTTCTTGTTTCTCTCTTCCTGTTCTCTTCGCACTGCTTGATGATACATGTTCAACTATTAGTCCCAATTTTCTTGTTTCTATTATTTTTTCTTGCAATAACTTGTTTCAAAAGAGACAAGACATATTTGTCTTCTCTCCTCAACACTTACTTTTATGATGAAAATCTTTATTTTCCTCATTACCATTTGCACAACTGGCCACACTGTATCTCTTCGAGTTTCCAGTTGTGAGACTTTTTATTATATGTTTATTTAAGGGTGGTAGATTGGCAGAATCGGTAGATCGTCGGACACCATGCTTTGCAGCAAAGAGTTACAGCCCTTTACATTCTGAGTTCAAATCCCGCTGAGGTTAGCTTTGCTTTTCATCCTTATGGGGTTGATAAAATAAAGCACCAGTAATGCACTGGGATCGATTTAATCGACTTTCCCCTCCCCCAAAATTGTTGGCCTTGTGCCTATAGTAGAAATCATTATTATAACGGTGAATTAGCAGTATCGGTAGAGGGTTGGACGCCATGCTTTCTAGCATAGTTACGTCCCTTTACAGTCTGAGTTCAAATCCCGCCGAGGTTAACTTTGCCTTTCATCCTTACGAGGTCGATAAAATAAAGTACCAGTAATGTACTGGGTAATTGCTGGCCTTGTGCCTAAACTAGAAACAATTATTATAAACTTACTTTCTTTTATGCCCCAATCAAAAGACATTCCATTGTTTGTCCTCTTATTTTTTATGTGGTTGGGTTACCTCATGCATCTTTCTAGTGGCTTGTTCACGTCCTTGTGCAACCAAGCTCAATTTTATGCAATTCTACCTTTATGCATGAAATTGTATTGATTAGTGGGTGGCTGATGAGGATACATGCTTTTGTTCATTCATCCCCTATGCTTCATCTTTCTACAAGTTTGTGTAGGTGGAGGGGTGGGTCTGCTAGATTCATTGTGGATAAAAAACGATGCTATAAACTTTTCTGGGTGAGAAATGAAAATGGGTTGGGTGGAGTAGGAATTATGTTAGCAGAAAAATGGGTACATACGGTAATTGACGTAAATAGAGTGAACGACAGAATAATCAAAATAAGACTTGTCCTAAATAGAACTACTGTGACAATAATATCTGCGTATGCACCCTAATCCGTACTGCCTGACGTTATAAAAGACAGATTCTATGAGTCGCTAATGCTCACTACCTCCCAACTAATCGACAGTGACTACATAATTATTGTTGGCGACCTAAATGGTCATGTTGGACAACATTGTGACGGCTATGACAGAATCCATGGAGGCTACGGGTTTGGTACTAGAAATGAGGAAGGCTTCAGAATTCTGGAATTCTGTGACGCAAATAACCTAACTATCTGTAACACAAACTTCAAAAAACGAGACAATTACTTGATCACCTATAAATCAGGGGAACACGCCAATCAGATAGATTATATTCTTACCAGAAGACAAAGTGTCAGTTGTAAACACTAAATCCCTCCCCTGCGAAGAATGCACCTCCCAACATAGCCTCATAGTTAGTGACCTCATAGTCAGGACGAGACGTACTCGACAACAGAGGAGGACTACCCTGAGAAGAAGAATATGTAAGTTAAAGGACCCCACACCCAGTAAGAAATTTAAAAGCATACTACTTGATGCTTTTGACAGTAAGGAAGAGCAATTAGAGACGTACAGTATAGAGGAACAGTGGGAATTCCTGAAAGTTAACCTGCTGAAGGCGATAGATGAAATCTGTGGCTGGAGCAGACCTATAGGCAGGAGGAGAGTAACATGGTGGTGGAACAGTAAGGTGGAGGAGTCAATTAAGTCCGAAAAGCAAGCTTGGAAAGTATGACAGGATGGGGGAAGTAGAGAACACTATCAAGTGGCCAGGAGGGAAGCTAGGAGACAAGTATACCTTGCAAGAAGGGAAGCAGAGGAAAGAAAGTTCAAGCATGTTCTACAACACGAGGACCAAAAACGTGAAGTGTTTAGGATTGCTAGACAATGTGTCAAGGAAAATCGTGATATTGTTGGGGAGAAGTGTGTCCGTAATGATGATGGTATACTTGCCGTCACTGATACTGATAAGAAGGTAGCTTGGAAGTGTCACTATGAGAGGCTACTAAATGATGAGAATAAATGGGAAAAAGATAGTCTGCCCCAAATCGATCCAATAGAGGAACCATCAGTGCTAGTTGAAGGTAGTATAATAAGTAAGGCAATCAAAGATATGAAGACAGGCAAAGCAGCTGGGCCTTCGGAGATAGTTGCTGAAATGCTGAAAGTATCTGGATCGGTGGGACACACTATGGTCTCCCGGATAGTAAACCAAGTCATACAGAATGGGGTCATACCAAATGACTGGCGTAGCAGCATCATCATTAACTGCTACAAGGGTAAAGGAGATGCCCTAGATAGGGGAAACTATAGAGGCATTAAATTAATTGACCAGGTCATGAAGGTCACAGAAAAAGTTATAGTGCAACTAATCAGAGAGTGAATTGATCTAGATGAAATGCAGTTTGGGTTTGTGTCAGGTAAAAGTACCACAGTCGCTCTTTTTCTTGTACGACAACTACAGAAGTACCTAGCTAAAAGTAAACCCCTATACTTAGCTTTTGTTGACTTGGAGAAAGCCTTTGACAGAGACCCCTGCTCCATTATCTGGTGGGCTCTTAGAAAACTAGGTGTTGATGAATGGCTCATGAGAGCTATACAAGCCATGTATAAAGAAACAGTCAGCAAGGTTAGAATTAACAACGAATATAGTGAAGAATTTAGCGTAAAAGTCAGTGTTCATCAGGGCTCTGTCCTTAGCCCCCTCCTATTTATTATTGCCCTTCAGGCTATAACAGAGGAGTTCAAAACCGGCTGCCCATGAGACCTTCTATATACAGATGATCTAACGCGTGTAGCTGAATCAATGGCCGAACTAGAGAAGAAATTCCAAACTTGGAATCATGGCCTAGAATCAAAAGGCCTTAAAATTAACTTGTCTAAGACTAAAGTAAAGTTCTAGTATGTAGGAAGAAAAAAAGGGCACTGGTCCTCTCTGTGAAATGGCTATGTTCAGTATGTAGGAAAGGAGTAGGCAGAAACTCCATCTTATGTCACCAATGCAAAGTATGGGTGCATATAAGATATAGTGGGATCACAGGTAAACTAACCAAGAACATAGATTTTATATGTGGCCGGTGCTCAGGTGCAATAAGTACTAGCAAGTGCCCACAGGATACTAGCTCATTACATTGCACAGATGGTTCTATAGAAATAGTGGACACCTTCCGTTACCTGGGTGACAAAATCAGCACAGGTGGAGGGTGCTCGGAAAGTACAGTAGCTAGAGTCTGAACAGGATGGAAAAAGTTCAGAGAGCTTATACCACTATTGGCCGCTAAAGGTTTCTCCCTAAAAATGAAAGGCAGACTGTATGATGCCTGTATACGAACAGCAATGTTACATGGCAGTGAGACATGGGCATTGTGTGCAGAGGATCTGCGCAGACTGGAGAGGAACGAAGCTTGCATGTTCCATTAGATGTGTAATAGTAATATACGTGAACGGCAAAGCATAAGTGAACTAAGTGAGAAATTAGGAATAAGAGGGATCAGATGCTGTTTACTTGAGAGATGACTACGTTGGTATGGTCACGTGATGCGCATGAAAGATGACAGCTGTTTAAAAAAGTGCAGGGCGATCAAAACAGATGGAAGCTACTGAGTAGGCAGACCCAGAAAAACCTGGGACGATTTGCTAAATTCCGACCTTACACACTTAGAGCTCTCCAAGACAATGTCACTGGACCGAGATCTTTGGCGCTACGCAGTAATACAGAAGACTCGCCTTGCCTAAGTACAAAGCAAAACCTACAGTCAGTAGGCACCTCCTAACCAAAAATACACCCCCGTCCCACTACCCCTACCCGCACCCCCATCTACACAACCGCTTTCTCTGTAAAGTTATATTGGTGCTACAACATCCAGTCCTAAATAAATGAGGTCGTGTAGGTCTCACGACAAAAAAAAAAAAATACACAGTCCACGCTGTAATGTGGCCGTGTAGGTTACATGCTACAAACCAGTCCACACTGTAAACCTGGTTGGTGTTAGGAAGGGCATCCAGCCATAGAAAACCAGCCAGACAGTTCTATATACGAGCAAGACAACCAATCTTGCCTCATGTGGGACAATTCCCATCTAAACCCATGCTAGCGTGGAAGATAGACGTTAAATAATGATGATGATTACCCACTCTACTACCCTAAGTACTCAATACTTAGGGTAGTAGAGTGGGTAATAGGAACGAGTAGGACCCCGACGGCTGAGCTCAAGCCGTTTCGACGGCTAATTCTGGACTCTAGAATTAGCCGTCGAAACGGCTTGAGCTCAGTCGTCGGGGTCCTACTCGTTCCTATATATATATATATAGATACATAGTTATATGTATGTATACACACTCACATATATATATAAATGTACACACACACACACACACACACACACACAAATATATGTGGTTGAAGAGCAAGGAATTAATTTATTGGATATTAATAAACACGTTCATTTTTATCTTAATTATTGCAATAACAAAGTTGTATAAAATGAGTTTATGAATTTTTTAAAGAAAAAATCGATAATTACGGAAATATCAATCCAATATTGAATCTCTTTCACAAACCTGTGAGTGAGTTTCTTAAGCATGTGAAAAATGTGAAGTTTACATTTAGGTTGAGTAGGTGTAGGTTTAAGTTGTTCAGATTATAATAAAAGTTGTTGGGTACCAGTCATAGCTTAAGTTATGTGATGGCTAATAATATTGTTATTTTACACACAAGGCCATTGGTCAACCCAAGGTTATAATAGAAACCACTTGCCCAAGGTACCACACTGTAAAACTGAACGCAAAACTATGTGGCTGCAAAATGAGCTCCTTACTTAACCACACAGCCATGCCTGCAATTTTATGTAAATATTTTTTTGACATGTTCCTGTTTTGACACATTGATATGTTAGGTAGGCAGGCAGCTGTGGTACACAATATAAAACAAAACAAAAATAAACACAAATAAAAAAAAAACAGAATACAGATACACACCTATTGTATTAAAGCATACTTAATAAAGATGGTATTGGAGCAACTGGCAAATGCAAATTCCGTGTTACTTTCTTGGTTCTTGGCTCTAGAAGTATAAACAATTACCATTTCTAAAGATAAATAACCAGTAACAATAGCACCCAACGCCACCGTCCCCCATCACTGAAGCCATCATCATCACTACCAGCAACAGTAAAAATCAAACATAACATTTGAAAATTCTGTTACCTTTGCTGCCAAAGAAAACATATGGTTCTCTCGTCAACTATGAATTTACTAACTAGAAGCCAGTTGAAAAAAAATTTCCAAGCAACAAATTCGTTTTCTTAATAAATCTAGTGGGAAATATATTTGTGACATTGAAGCCATTAACTTTGCTGTAACGATGAAGATAGTGTCCCTCTCCACCTATCATAAACAACCATTATGTTAGATTCAA
>OZ024741.1:75159356-75479356 GCA_964016885.1 Eledone cirrhosa | reverse complement strand
TAAGACATATAAGTATAAGCAATAGAGAACTACTTCAAAAACTCTCAAATACAAACTAAAATAATAAAGGAATAAAAATCGTTAAGTATGCACCAAAAGATATACAAGAATTAGAACCTGATCTTTCTGAGTTAAATGAAATTATTCACACATCTCATTGATTAATTGAAGCATTCTGTAATGCCACCGAAAAAAAAACCAACAAAAAAAAACCAAAGAAGACCAAACTTAACAAGAAAGCCATAAGGGAAAATTAAAATTGAAAAAGAAATTGAATTAAGGAGAGGGGAAATATTAATATTAAATGAACTAATCTCTGGAAATAATGTAAGATCCAGAAAAGGAAAAAGGTTAAAGGGAAATTATGGATTTTCTTAAAGAGAACTGATATCAACAGAGAAAACACTGAAACAAAAAGTTCAAGTAAAAGCTCAAAGAATGTGAAGATTTGAGAAGAGAAACAATTTTTACAAGCAATATAAGTTGTTCACATCCAATGCCAAATCATTTTACAGAGAACTAGGGAAGGATAAAATAACCTTTGAAGACCCCCCCCCCCTTCCATAGAAGAAGTTGAATATTTTTGGAGAAAGATTTGGTGTGATGAGAAGACATACAATAAAAATGTAGATTGGATTAGATGCACAGAAGAATCCTACAAAAATTTCCAAGAACAAGCATGGGAAGACATCTCAATAGCAGACCTAAGGACGGCACTCACAAAGGTTCATAAGTGGAAATCTGGTAAAGATAGGGTACCAAATTTCTGGCTTTCATCGCTCTTGTGTGCACAGCAAAAGTTAATCCAGCTGTTCAATGAAATTATGAAAGATCCTGAAAAAGTACCTGAATGGATAGTAAGTGATATTACTTACCTACTATCAAAGTATAAGGAAACCAAAGATCTTTGGCCCATAACCTGTTTTTCCACCATTTATAAGTTTTTAACATTTATTCCCGTGAAAAAAATAAAACAAGCATTAATGGAAGAGAAACATCTCCCTATTGAACAAGAAGGGTTCAGATGAGGTTCATATGGATATAAGGACCAACTCTTAATTAATCATATGATCCTTGAGAACTGTCTAAGTTCCACATGGATTGATTACAAAAAAGCTTTTGACAGCATACTACTTCCATGGATTCTGAAATCGTTGGATACCTTCAAAATTTCTCCTGTAATTTCAAACTTTCTGAAACATAATATGTCATTGTGGAACACAACTCTCCATTTATATCATTCCAATGGAGTACTAAGTTCGAACAATATTAGCATCAACTATGGCATTTTCCAAGGTGACACACATTCACTGCTAATATTTAGCATAGCCCTAATACCCTATACAATTTAATTTAACAGAACAAGGTACGGTTATAAAATTGAAAACAGGAAAATAAGCCTCCTATTTCATATGGATGACTTAAAACTATATGGCAAAGACAATGATGAGTTTGAAGGCCTTTTACATACTGTGAAAGCATTCAGTGATGACATCAGTATGGAATTTGGGCTTGATAAATGTGCCAAGACCGCTTTCGAGAAAGGGAAATTGATAAACCGAAATTCAGTCAAATTAGATGTTGAAACAGTTATAAAAGAACTTGAGCAGGAACAAACCTATAAATACTTATCTATAAATGAAGTTTCCATCATTTAGCATGCAAATATAAAAGAAAAGATAAGGAAGGAATGTTATAGGAGAGTAAGAGCAGTTCTGAAATCTGAGCTAAATGCACATAACACGTGTTAACCATAAATTCCTTAGCAGTGCCAGTTGTTAGTTATAGCTTCAATGTGTTGAACTGGAATATCAGTGGAATAAAGAGAATTAATACAAAAATCCATAAGTTGCACCACCAAAAGGCAGATGTGGATTGTCTTTACCTTCCCAGAACTCAAGGAGGCAGAGGCTTGATCCAGTTTGAACTGCCTTACAAAACCACCACAATTGGACTGGCCAAATATCTTGAAACAACTAATGACTGAATGCAGAAACTTGTTGAAAAACATGAGAGGAGTAAGAAGCTTCGTTCTATTTTGAAAGAGAACAAAACATTTGCTACTGATTTCATGACTGATATCCAGGCTGGGCAGACCAAGGGAGTTGTGGCAACTCTTGTTGCAAAGGAAGGAAAGATTAATAATTAAGATAAAAGCCTATGAACAATTAGCATCAAGGAGAGAGCAGAAACCTCTGCATGGCAAATATGTACTATCAGTGGTTATGTAGCTCAGTTTTAGCACCAGTAGAGTATAAATGAAAGCATTACAGAGTTGACCAATATCCACATTGGTTAATATGTCAGCATTATAAAATCAAAATTGCTGATAAGTGATATAAACATCACCCTGAGGCTGTACATGATGGCGATAATGTAAGAATTCTTTGAGACTTTCCTGTACATACAGACAGAACGATGAAAACTAATAAACCGGATATTATTGTAAAAGACCAAAATAACAAAGTCTGTTTATTGATTGACATGAATATCATATATGATCACAATATTGTGTCAAAAGACTTTGACAAGCTCAGAAAATATAAAGATTTCCTTATTGAAATAGAAAAAAATGTGGCATCTCAAGGTGGTTACGATACCAATGATTGTAGGAGTACTTGGAATGATCAAAAACGGAATAGGAAGTTATTTGAAAATGATCCCTGGCTTACCATCACTGCAAGAAATGCAAACAATTGTTTTAACTGGTATGGCACACATATTCACTGTGAGAATGATAATCCTTTATGTAATTTTTTTACATAACTTTATTTGATTATATTCAATAATTACGTAAGTTGTAAATAATTGAGCACTCTTATATGATTGTCCCATTCAGTTGTAAATATAATTTTAAACAGATAATGAGTATATGTATAAAGCAAATGATATACCTATAACTATGCAAAGTGTTTGACGTGAATAATCTGGTGTGTTTATTTTTGTGGCTTAACAATGTATTTTCTAGATGTCGAAAAGGCACTTAGCAAGAAATGAAAACGAAACTGATCCTCTTGTATTTTCATTTACCCAAAGCCAGGAACTTTTCAGCACCTCAGTGTATGTATATACATATATATATATCAAATTAAAAAATGGAGTTAAAGACTCACGTTAATCCTCTATAATTTAATGAGCTCAAGGAATAGATTCCAGACTCTTTATAAAACATTTAGAGAGAAATACACAAAGAGGTATGTGTTCAATCACAGGGGATAGAGAATCACCAGAGTGAAGAACATATTGTCTTCGAAAAGAAAGGAGAATACGGATCAATTAAAAGAATAAATTAAAATGTACAGACCATCCAATAATAACTATAACATCTGGACATGCTCTGTAGCATGTTTCGCCACAAAAAAAAGTGTAGATTCCATCCCATAGAGGGCTTATCAACAGGTGGACCAACGATATGATCTACTCTTCTAAAAATATATTAAATAACCAATATACGCACATGGTGAAAAGAGGAAATATAGCCCATGGTGGTGTGAATGGATCAAAAGACTCCTAAAAATAGCAGCTGAGAACCATTCATCTTAAGAAGCTCGATTGAACACATACCTCTTTGTGTATTTCTCTCTATATACTGTCTATACATAAACAGATTGTGTAATTGAGTGTACATGTCTTCTTTGTGACTTTTTTTTATTAACCGATTTGTTTACTTTATAAATCATGATCACTATAATTATTGCAGACTTGTCTTACTGAAGTATCAGTAAATGCTAGTGAGAGTGCTTGGCTATTCCAACGACTTACACCAGCTATCACCATGTGAATGATATGAGAAAAACACAAATATTTCTGGTTGAGTGTAGTCTAGTAAGCATGTTTGCTTACATTTTCTTTCCTTTTTTTTACCCTCTGTTGCTGTTTGTTTTTGAGTTTTTTTCCCATTGATGTTTCTTTTTTTTTTTGAGAATGTATGTAATTTTTTTATGCCCTCCCCATCTCTCAGTATGGTGAGCAAATGGGGTCCCACGTGCTGGCCTACCCACAGCCCTGGCGGACAGAATGGAGAAGGCGTTTCTCTGGAGGATGGTAAGGGAGATTCGCTGGAAAAGCCATTCCAACTCCTGAGGCTCACACCTGCGGCTGGCCAGCTCAGCGCCTATGGTGGTGAGTAGGGAGGTAGATCTAGGGCCGAGGATACCAGAAGTCTCCACAGCCAAGGGCATGACCGCAAACCTGTCGGAGAGCGACTATATATATCTAAATATACATTTACAGTGTGTATATATATATATATATATACATATATATACACACACACACACATATATATATATATATATATATATATATATATATATATATATAGTAATAATAATAAATTTGAAGACTAAAACCCAAAGAGGGCTCGATAAGGATAAATATATATCAAGTATATAAGAACCGTAGAGCAAATATTTATTAAAATAACAGATTAAAGTTTAAGCAAAGAATCGCTGCTTTCACCCATAACGGGATCTTCTGAAACTGAAAAGATTAATCTGTGAACGCAGAAGTAAATATTTCGAAAAATGTTGCAACCGAAGGAAAACAGGAAGACGATACTTTAGTTTGTGGAGATGTTCCCTGGCAATGAACGGAAAAAAAGCGAAGATAATACGTCATTATGTGGAGTGATGAGAACAATTACACGTAAAGACAAAACCACGTTTATAGTATAAATGAAGTCATAGACTACTATTCTATTTAAATAGAATATTTACTTCTGCGTTCACAGATTGATTTTTTTAGTTTCAGAAGATCCTGTTAAGGGTGAAAGCAGCGATTCTTTGCTTAAACTTTAATCTGTTATTTTAATAAATATATATATATATACAGGGTGTGGACGATATTTGTTCGCAATTTTCAACTGCTAATTTTATGCAATTTTTTTTTGCTTCCGTTGTCACTCTTGTCTTCATAAAAACAGTGACTATATTTCCATTATTTATTTTCAGAATAATTGATTATGAATAATTTTGAACCTACAAATTTGTGGAAGTGACACGGAGTTCTTCTTGGAACTTCTTGGATCTGCGCCGGGAGGACAAATAAGGAAATTTCAGACTTTCTCAGCATCAGAAGGAGAATGGTGGAAAAGGTCAGAAAGGAATTGGAAGATTCAGGATTCGACTACGAAGCAACATCAGAGAGGAAAACACATGATCGACAGTCATTTTCACATTCAGAAAAGGTAAGATATAGTTTCTACATCCATCACATAAGTAAGGATGATTCCGTATTGAATGTTTGATGCATTAAAATAAATTATGTATTGAGGCTCAGTGTTATTTAATCCAAGTTTATAGAATAGGTTGATTCTGCTGCGAGAATTTACAGCGGTTTATTACCTGGAAGTATGTGAAAATGATGGTGAATACGAAAACCATAACTTTCTTTTGCTTCTTCTTTTTATTTTTATTTTTCTCCACACATACTTTTTTGTTCTATACAAAAAATACCTTACCACTACAACCACCATAATAATCTTGCTTACCTGCTTAAAGTGCTTGCATTACGTGTAACACCCTGCCACACAATAATAGTATAAAAATGTGACACACTTGCATGCGCCACGTGTAACTAACACATACACTACCTACTAGATCTGACTATCAAACTATCCTCTTGCATTATCTGTGTTATCTGCCGAATGTATTTTAATTTTGAGTTTTATTTTAATTTTGATTTTGATTTTGATTTTGAATTTGAATTGCTGTACAAAAACAGTATAGTATAATATATGCCACTCCACTGTATATCAATATATATATATATATATGTGTGATGTCGAGCTGATAAACTCCGACATCACACACTTACACCTCTCCAAGACAATGTCACTGGACCGAGACCTTTGGCGGTACTCAGTAACAGAGAAGACCCGCCTTACCTAAATATATAGTAAAACCTACTCCAGCCAGTAGGCATCTCTAACAAAATACACCCCGTCCCACCACCCCCACCCCCACCCCATCCACACCACCCCGTTCTATGTAAAGTTATGTTGGTGCCGCGCCATCGAGGCCGAAACAAATGAGATCGTGTAGGTGTCACGACAAAAAACACACAGTCCACGCTGTAATGTGGCCGTGTAGGCAACACGGTAAAAACCTCCCAGACCCACACTGTAAATGTGGTTGGTGTTAGGAAGGGCATCCAACTGTAGAAAACCTGCCAGACAGTCCTATGCGAGCAAGACAATCACTCTTGCCTCAAGTGGGACTACCCCCGTCCAAACCCATGCAAGCGTGGAACACGGACGTTAAACGTTGATGATGATGATGATGATGATATGTATCTGTATGTCTCTTGCGTTGGAAAGGAGGTCAATTATGTGTACAAACATTGAAAAATGCTCTGAAGACTGCAATCCTAGGTTTGGATGAAACAATTGTAAGTGAATAAATGCTTTGAACATAGCTTTGATTCTTGTGAATTCTCTCTCTCTCTCTCTCTCTCTCTCTCTCTCTCTCTCTATATATATATATATATATATATATATATATATATATAGTGTTGTAGTTTGCTTGAAGCATTTTTAAATAGGAAACACAAATTTAAATAATTTTGAAAACCATACAATGCAATAGTAGAAAGAAAATTAAAATTGATAAGATAAAAGAATTTTACCTTAGCAAATTTAATTATTCCAAATATTTTCAGGTTTAAAAACCCATTATCAAGCGAGTATCCCTATGAGAGACTTAAAGGATCGATTGGAGTCTACTTGTTTGGAAAGCAGATTTAAGTTAAATATATATATATATCATTATCATTGTACGTGTCTGTGTGTGTCTTTGTACATGGTGTTCAAGTTGAGCTCACAAAATCAAACCTCACCAACTGGATTATAACAAGGATTGAAAACTTCCTCCCGGAGACTTGCAAAATGTGTGACAAACAGTACTGCATTACATTTGGCCAAAAACCAGCTTTGGCATGCTTCATCTGTGGACAAGGAATACACAAAGCGTGCTACTTAAAAAAGATAAATAACCACACCATTCCAGATATTCTAGGCCTACACTGGCTATGCGGTTATTGTTCACCAAGGGCCACAATAACGAATGAACCTAGGACCCTACCACAGACAGGCCGTTCTAAACAGACATTGATTGGCAAAACTGACATGGCAAATAAATCCTGCCACACACAGGCCATCCAAGTGCCTCTTGTAAATGACAAGAATGAAGACAATGACATGCAAACACCTACAAAACAAGAAACAGGAGATCCTGCAGAAAAAGACCAAACTTCCCACGAAAAGAAACAGATTCAGAGCAAACGCTCAAATGAAGAAAGGCCAGTATGTATCCATTACAGGAGCAACAAGTGCAAACATGGTCTTTCAGGTAAAGGGTGCACGTACAGTCACCCCAAACCATGCAAACCATATATCAACTTCGGTACTGATCGAAAAAAAGGATGCCAAAATGGCCGAGAATGTGAACTCCTTCACCCAAAGATGTGCCGCAATTCACTGAGAAAAAAAGAATGTTTTGACGAGAATTGCAAATTTATGCACCGGAAGGGTACAATTCGCATAAAACCTACTGAACCCACACCACCAGGACCAAGCTCAGCAGGGTATGAAAACCATTTCCCAAAAATGTAGAAACCAGGTCATGGCTCAACAGTGAATGAAAATCATGCTACTCAATTGCACACATCAGCTGTAACAAACCCAAACTCGCAGAAATTCGATACAGTAATGAATGAAAGCAGTTTTTTAGGCATAATCTACCAACTACAACAACAGCTGTACTCCATACAGATGACTCAGCAAAACCAGGCAACATTGATACAAAGGCTGACACCTGGACTTACAGGGCACATACAACAAATACAGACAGCCTAGCAGACCGAATATCCAGTCAGCACAGTCCCAGCAACTACAACAGTCTTGCCAACAATAGGGCAGATGTATCCGGTACAACAAGCATAATAACAGCAAATATCCAGGGTCTTTATCCGAAAACAAAACAGTGTAAAGTCCCTTTCTTGGAAGAATTAGCAACAGAAAACAACTTCAAAATAATTGGAATTACTGAAAGTCATCTCAACGAAAACATCCGCAACAGCGAAATCTCAATCAATGGATTCAACATCTTCAGATGTGATAGACAAGGCAGATCCCATGGGGGCGTTATCATGTATATCCATGATACCTATGCATGCATAGAACTTGTCAATGAATCAAATGCCTACTGCAACCTGCTGTGCATAAAAATCATCCAACTTAATACAGTTGTAACAATAATGTACAGACCGCCAAACAGCCCAACATTATCCTTCACTGAGCCACTGACAAAGCTCCAACAAATTCTGGGAAACATGGTGAGTCCAATGCCAGACATTATCCTCCTTGGTGACTTCAACTTCCCTAACATCATCTGGCCACATGGACACATACTAAAACTGGGGACAAAAGCTGAACAAATACAGGCAGCCAAACTGTTGGAAGTCACAGAGAAATTATACCTCAAACAAATGATGACAGAAGCAACTAGAAATAATAATACGATCGACTTGGTTTTCACCAACAACGAGGACACGCTATTTGACCTTCACTCAACCCCAACAATCCTTTCAGACCACAATATTATTGAAATGCATTTACACATTGGTAATGAGCCCAATGCCACAACTCTTAAACAAAAGGACATGCCAAAGCTATGCAGGTATGATTATCACCAGGCAAATTGGGAAACTATTAACAACCAGTTACAAATCATTGACTGGGATCTCTACCTTACTGGGCCAGATAAACACAAGAAATTCTTAAACAAGATCGAAGAAATATGTGCAAAAAATATTCCTCTTAAGAAAACCAAATCCACAAAAAACCTGTACCACGGGAGCGAAAGATCCTGATGCGCAAAAGGTCAAGACTAAGAAACAAAACATCTAAGCTGACATCAAAACATGAACTACAGAAAGTCCTTGACCAAATATACAGATTAGAAGACAATCTAAAACAACACTATGATGAAGAACGTAACAATGCAGAAAAGAGAGCCATAGAAAACATCAAGAAAAATCCAAAATGTTTCTACAGTTTTGCAAAGAAATACTCGAATACCAAGTCAACAATAGGACCTCTCCAGAGACAAAATGGGGATGTAGTGAATAACCCTATTGAAATGGCAGAAATGTTGGGTCAACAGTATGAAAGTGTCTTCAGTGAGCCATCTAAAACCATGAAGATCCATGACCCAGGAGAATTCTTCAAGGATATCGACCATACTAAACCTACCCTATCCGACATTGATTTCAACCCAGAAGACATAGAAAGAGCCATAGACAAGCTCTCCATGCACTCGGCTGCGGGGCCTGATGGTTTCAATGCCATGATACTTAAAAACTGCAAGGTACAATTGTTGAAACCCCTTTACATGATATGGAAGGAATCTATGGAGAATGGCAAAATACCAAATACATATAAAGAAGCACACATAACTCCAATACATAAAGGGGACAGCAAATCAAAACCAAAGACTACCGACCAATCTCACTGACATCACACATTATCAAGGTCTTCGAAAGAATAGTTCGTGGAAAACTGGTTGAGTTCCTGGAATCCTACAATCTGATGAATTGCAACCAGCATGGATTCAGGTTAGGTAGATCATGTCTTTCCCAACTACTGGCACACCATGACCAAATCCTAGAAAATCTAGAGAATGGATACAACACAGATGTTATTTACCTCGACTTTGCCAAGACATTTGACAAGGTAGATCATGGCATCCTGGGACACAAACTTCGAAAGCTAGGAGTAGGAGGAAAAGTTGGTACATGGATACATGAGTTCCTTACAAATAGAACTCAAACAGTCACTGTGAATGGAACCCATTCAACACCATCACCTGTGACCAGCAGTGTTCCTCAGGGTACAGTACTCGGCCCGATCCTGTTTCTCATCCTCATCTCTGACATAGATGAAGATACAACCAGCAACGTCTCATCCTTTGCTGATGACACCAGGATCATGAGACAAATCAAAGACGAGGTGGATACAGAGGCCTTACAAAAGGACCTGACCACCATATACAAATGGCAGGAAACAAACATGTTGTTCAATGATAAGAAGTTTGAACTAATTCGCTACGGAACAGATCAAGATCTGAAAAATACAACAAACTACAGAAACCCATCAGGACAACAAATAATGGAAAAACAGTGTGTGAAAGATTTAGGCATCCACATGGCAACCAGCCTAAAATTCAGAGAACACCTTGACTCAGTCTGTCTTACTGCAAGAAAGTACAGCGGGTGGATCTTGCGCACCTTCAAATCAAGAGATACCTCAACAATGAAAACCCTCTGGAACAGTATGATACTTCCGAGGATTGACTACTGTTCTCAGTTGTGGTCACCAACAACAAAGGGCCAACTATCTAAGATGGAATCGCTCCAAAGAAATTTTACCTCATACTTCTCAGAAACGAGGGACCTGGACTTTTGGCAAAGACTCAAAACCTTGAAGATGTACTCAATAGAAAGAAGATTTGAGCGATACCGAATTATATACATTTGGAAAATGATAGAGCAAAAGGCGCCAAACTTTGGTATCAAAACCTACCACTCACTGTGCCACGGAAGACACTGCCAGCTACCACCAATCAACAAAAAGGCTGGCCAGGCAGCAAAAACCCTGCGAGAGTCAAGTCTGTTGGTTCGAGGGGCACAACTATTCAACTCCATCCCGGTACATGTCAGAAATCTATCAGGATGCAGTGTGGAATCATTCAAATTGCAGCTGGATAGATACTTAAGCACCATTAGAAATGAACCCCATCTCCCAGGATATACACAACGAGCACAAACTGACTCAAACTCGCTCCTACACATGTCAAAATTAAACAGAGAATCCAACCTGGCAACCACACCAGACTCTGAGGGTGGAGTCTTCGACTTGGCCTGAGCATGGACTCAAACTCAAATGAAATGAAATGAAATGAAATGTCCTGTAACCTAGTAGTCTAACAAATAAAGATCGATAAAAATTATGATCAACTAAGTTCCTTCCAGTGGCACAAAAAGGTTTCAGTCTAATCACTCAAATCCATAAAACAATAAAGGAATATATTATAGCATATATTTGTACAGTCAAATACACTGACAACCACTTCACGTGGGGATTAACACAAAACCAACAGGGATATAACTTCATACATGGTACACCCTGCCAACCTTGAACACATGAAATGAAAAATTCTTTTCTTTTGATGACTGTTACCTCTGGAGTTTTGTTCTATGAAGAAAATGCATCTTTGTATATGTGTGTGTACAGATATATTTATATATATTTATGAGGCAGAAAATTTGCCCGATCATTAGGGCGTTGGATGAAAATGTCTCGTTATTTTGATCCAGCTCACTGTACTCTAAGATCAACTTTGCATTTCCTCTATTTGAGGTTGATAAATAAATTACCAGTCCAATGTATGTGTTTGTGTGTGGATATAGGCATGGTTGAATGGTTTATAAGTTCAATTATATGGAAATTACATTAAGGGTACATGTGTTAGTGGAATACTCAACCACTTACAGATTATTTCACAAGTTGGACATTCAGTTGATTGAACTTCTGAATACTCATCAACATCAATATATATCACATAGACATGACTCTCATATATATACATACTGACATGACACACATATATATTAATTTATAGGCACACACATGTCTACACAGACAGACAGACAGACAGACAGACAGACACACATGTACACATATAAAGAGAGAGAGGGAGAATGGGACTTGCATATACATTTATACATACATATTTTAAACATAAAGCTCAACAAAAATAAAGAAAATAAACAAATTTCAATGTAAACATTTTGTCTTGTGGAAACAAAAATATGTTGCATGTCTTTATTTGTATTTTGAAGGAGTGGGAAATAACAAGAGAGTCTGTATGAGTGTGACTGCAATGGATGCAGCATGGCTGAATGGTTAGCTTTGCAACCACATGGTCTCCAGTTTGATCCCTCTCCATAATATCTGAGGCAAATGTCTTTTACTTTGGATTGACTCAAACTTTGTGAGTGAAATTTGGTAAACGGAAACTGTGTAGAAGCCCATTGGATGGACTGTACCTGTAATAATTCAAAGGTGCAACCCTATATGACACTGTTTCTCTCTGATAATTACATTAACTCTTAACATCCTGTATCACATAAAATCAAATGAGCAACATATTCTTGAAAAGTATAAAAGTGTATTGTGACTGTATCACATTAAAAGTCTTTACTTTAATGCTACAAATTTTCATAATGATCTTTACATTAGTGAATAAAAATTCTAGAAACATTTCAATTAATAAATCTGTTTTTGAAAATTCTCTTCTAAATCATTACAATATGTAAAGAATTAAAGGCATGCATATGTCTGTGGAATATCCAACCACTTATACCAGAGTTCAATGAAGAAGCAGTTCAGTTGATCAAACAACTAAATACAGATATTGCCATCATCATCATCATTTTATGTCCCCTTTCCATGCTGGTATTTGATTGGATGTGGTTTCTATGACTGGATGTCTTTCCTAACACCAACTACCTTACAGGGTGTGATGGGTGTGTTTTTTATTACATCAGCATGGGCGTCTTTTTTGTGACATTAGCACTACCACTTTTTGAATGGACAAGGTGTATTTTATTGCAGTATGGACACTAGCACTTTACAGATTGTACTAGGTTGGAGTGTCTTTCCTTCTGTATATATATGTTGGATGTGCAATGTAAGTGTTAGAGAGAGGTAGAACTTGGACAACTTGAAGAAGAAGCTGGGTTTAAGAGGAATCTTGAGGTGATGTACAAGAGAGAAGACTGCGTTGGTTTGTACATCTGATGTGTATAGACAATGAGCAATAGGTGAAGAAGTACTAGGAAATGCCAGTAGAAGGAAGCTGTGGTAGAGGTAGACCAAGAAAGACTTGGGCAGAGGTTGTGTTAGCTCACATCAAACCACTGAGACTTGCAGAGGCAATAACAAAGGATTGCAATGTGTGGAGAAATGCTGTGCTGTATCATACAGAATGATACAAAAAAATCATGGAGCAAAGTTAAAATTACACATAAAAGCAAAACAGATAAACACAAAGTAAAAAAGCTATGAAAAATGAAAATACATGATTGATGAAATATTTGCATAAAATTAAAGACAAGGTGTGTATAATAGAAATGTTTATGTCAAAATAAAAGATCTGATATTTCAGATGCAACCCTTTATCAAAGTAGTAAAAGAAAAGAAAAGATAAAAAATAAGAAAAAAGTGTAGGAATGATACCAGATAGGAGAACCTGATGCACACTGAGTGGCTATATGTATGTATGTATGTATGTATGTATGTTTGTATGTATGTATTTTTCTTTTTTTTTGTGAAGCAAGAGACTCCTAGTCTTCATTACGACATCTCTTTAGGAGAACGTCACTCTGATATAAAACCGGCGACTTTGTTTGCATCCAATGATCTAGACTTTTGGGGCAGATGCATTCGATGTTCAGAGAGTGGAATTGGCCCCATGCAAAGCCTTTCCTCACTAAAAAAACTTTAAGCACAGGCATTGCTTGATATGTGACATTTTTTGTGATGCATGGTATTGCCAACCATAGGAAAGTCCCTAGCAGGACTAAAAAGCGACATGCTTAAGTTTCAAGTGATGACATTACTCAAAATAGAGTTGCAGCCATCATCGTGTATGTATGTATATATAATAATAATATAATAGTGAAATTATTGTGTAAAGTGCTCAGGTGCACTACAACTCGCCAAAGGTGCATGTATAGTACATAGAATAATATACAAATGTCAGGGAAGTGAATAGTGTATGAGTCATGATATACATATGTGTGTGTGTATGGAGGGGGAATATTAGATGTATGTATGTGTGGGGACATGGAAATACTCAGTTTGGTGCCTGAGCACATGGTTAGCCCACTGAGAGGGAGATATTACATACTAGGGGAAGAAAACTCTGATGTAAAACCTGCGAATTAATGTCAGCCAATGATGTTGACTTTTTTTTCTTTTTGGATACCTGTCACCATTGATCAGTGAGTGGGATTGGGCCAGTGCAAGGCCTTTCTTCACTTTAAAAAGTTTAAAGGACAGGCATAATTTCATCTAAACAACTTTTACGTGTTGCATGATCATGGTTTTTCTTTTTTCTTCCACTGCAGTATATGCAGAAAGGAATCCAAGAATTTGGAAGAGCTAAAAAGTCATGTTTGTGCCACCCATGTATGAGAAAAAGGTCAGGAGATGGCAAGTCTCAAGGCAGCCATTGTATGTATGTATTCTTTAATTTCTTAAATATATATGTTTTTTCCTTGAGCAAGACACTTTATTTCACATTGCCCCAGTTTACTCAGCTGTAGAAATGAGATGATAGGACTGGAGTCCCTATCATTCCACTGCAAAGTGGTCATAGTGGTGCCACGGCAAAAAAGCAGTAGAGATAAGGATGAGAGAAATCTTGGGAATAAATGTATTTTCTTCTTGATGATTATCTCCAAGAATACTGACCTCTAGGAGATGGTTCATCATCTGCCTGACTGTAAAGTGTGTGCCATTGCATAGATGTGGCAGGTCCAGGTTTTTCAAGAGAATGATGGGAGTTCCAATTTTTCATATTATATATCAGACCGGGTGATGTGTTGTTTCCTTGAGCAAGACACTTTATTTCACATTGCTTCAATTCACTCAGCTGTAGAAATGAGATGATAGGGACTGGGGTCTCTATCATTCCACTGCAAAGTGGTCATGGAGGTGCCACGGCAAAAAAGCACCCAGCCCACACTGTAAAGTGGACGTGTAGGCGCCATGGAAAAAAAGGACCCAGCACTCACTGTAAATGAGGTTGGTGTTAGGAAGGGCATCCAGCTGTAGAAATCAAGCCAGAATTAGTTCCTGTCCCACTCTTGCAAACAGGGAAAAGCGGATGTAAAATGATGATGATATAAGGCTTTCTTTTAAAACATTAAAACTACACAGTCAGACAGATGTATATATATATATATATAAGCACTGTATATATATATATCATCATCATCATCATCATCATCACCGTTTTACGTCCGTTCTTCCACACTAGCATGGGTTAGACGGGATGTCCTGTTGTGGGCAGTGTCTGGTCGGCTGACCATGCCTTGCTCATACAGGAACTGATCTGGCTTGATTTCTACAGCTGGATGCCCTTCCTAACACCAACCTCATTTACAGTGAGTGCTGGGTGCTTTTTCGTGGCGCCTACATGTCCACTTTACAGTGTGGGCTGGGTGCTTTTTTGCCGTGGCACCTCCACGACCACCTTGCGGTGGGGGGTGTGGGGGCATATTGTCTATATGCTTCAGCTTGTACCCATGGGAGGTCAGGTACTCTGTATTACTGCGTGACGCCAGAAGTCACGGTCGTGTGTCATTGCCTTTGAGAGGTGTAATTGGGTAAGGTCGGCTTTTATCACCTCATCCCAGGTCATCTTGGGTCTCCCCGCTCCGCGGTTTCCATCAACTTCTAGTGCTCTGCACCTTTTTATGCAGCTGTCATCCTTCATACGCATCACATGTCCATACCAGCGCAACCGCCTCTCCTGCACACAGCATTTGATTCCTCTTATGCTCAGTCTCTCTCTCAATTCATTTATGCTTTGTCGTTCACGTATATTACTGTTACACATCCATCGGAGCATGCAGGCTTCGTTTCTCTCTAATCTATTAGTACTCCAAGAATAACCTACATGAGAATTCTCGCAAATTCGCTACCTAAATAAGGAAACCTCTTGTTGAGTCAAACAACGCCGTACATTAAAGCTATCCATAGTACAGAGTATTCACAACCTCTAACTGGATTACCTAAAATGATAACTTGTTATCCCATATATATATATATGTATATATATACATACAGTGATAGACTAGGTCTAGAAATATTGGTTGCCAGATGAAGGGGCCCACCTACATATAGAATGCTATCATTTAACTTTTATAATGAATAAATAACATTTTCAAAAAATACATAAGTGGAAACAAAACAGTGCAATCAAATTTTTTGCGGAAAAATATCTTACCTTCTCCAATAAAAAATATGTATTTTGCAAAATCCAGAGACTTTCAATAATGACCTTTAGTCTTTCACACTCACTCATCATCATCATCATCACCGTTTTACGTCCGTTCTTCCATGCTAGCATGGGTTAGACGGGTTGTCCTGTTGTGGGCAGTGTCTGGTCGGCTGACCATGCCTTGCTCATACAGGAACTGATTTGGCTTGATTTCTACAGCTGGATGCCCTTCCTAACACCAACCTCATTTACAGTGAGTGCTGGGTGCTTTTTCGTGGCGCCTACATGTCCACTTTACAGTGTGGGCTGGGTGCTTTTTTGCCGTGGCACCTCCACGACCACCTTGCGGTGGGGGGGTGTGGGGGCATATTGTCTATATGCTTCAGCTTGTACCCATGGGAGGTTGGGTACTCTGTATTACTGCGTGACGCCAGAAGTCACGGTCGTGTGTCATTGCCTTTGAGAGGTGTAATTGGGTAAGGTCGGCTTTTATCACCTCATCCCAGGTCATCTTGGGTCTCCCCACTCCGCGGTTTCCATCGACTTCTAGTGCTCTGCACCTTTTTATGCAGCTGTCATCCTTCATACGCATCACATGTCCATACCAGCGCAACCGCCTCTCCTGCACACAGCATTTGATTCCTCTTATGCTCAGTCTCTCTCTCAATTCATTTATGCTTTGTCGTTCACGTATATTACTGTTACACATCCATCGGAGCATGCAGGCTTCGTTTCTCTCTAATCTCCGTAAGTCTTCCACCTTCAGCGCCCAGGTCTCACTACCATGCAACATTGCTGTTCGGATACACGCATCATACAGTCTGGCTTTCATTCTGAGGGAGAAGCCTTTTGCAGCTAGCAGTGGTAGTAGTTCCCTAAACTTCTTCCATCCCGTTCTTACCCTAGTTATTGTACTTTCTGAACACCCACCTCCGCTGCTAATTCGGTCACCTAGGTAGCAGAAGCTGTCTACTGTTTCTACAGAGCCCTCCCAGAGATTGGTGGTACTTGTTTCCTGTGGCTGCTTGCTGCTTGCTGTCTCAGCACAGCTGCTGCATGTGAAGCCTACATTCTTAATTAAGCTTCCTGAGATCCCGCTACATCTCTTGTGTACTCATTGTTTGCATTTGGGGCAGAGAATGGAGTTCCTACCTACACCTTTCTTACATACTGAGCAAGGCTATTTCCCTGAGGGGATCTGGGTTCTGTTTTCTCGTCTACTTACAAGGACCTTAGTCTTTGTCATGTTGACTTTGAGACCCTTTCTTTCTAGTCCCTGCTTCCAGGTTTGGAATTTATTCTCTAGTTCTACCATAGATTCAGCTATGAGTGCGAGGTCATCAGCATACAGGAGTTCCCATGGGCATCCGGTCTTAAACTCTTCCGTTATTGCCTGCAGGACTATGATGAACAGGAGAGGGCTAAGAACAGAGCCCTGGTGGACCCCAACCTGTACGCTAAATTCCTCGCTATACTCATTGCTAATCCTAACTTTGCTGACTGCTCCCCTATACATGGCTTGTACCGCTTTCACAAGCCATTCATCTACTCCTAGTTTTCTAAGAGCCCACCAGATTACAGCACGTGGAACTCTGTCAAAGGCTTTCTCAAGGTCGACAAATGCCAAGTAGAGTGGCTTACTTTTAGCTAGGTACTTTTCCTGTAATTGCCTCACAAGGAAGAGGGCATCAGTGGTGCCTCTTCCTGATACAAACCCAAATTGCATCTCGTCTATTTCCACCCGGTCCCTAATCAGCTGTGCTATAACTCTTTCTGTTACTTTCATGACCTGGTCCATCAACTTTATACCTCTATAGTTTCCTCTATCTAGTGCATCGCCTTTACCTTTGTAGCAGTTGACAATGATGCTACTGCACCAATCTTTTGGTATGACACCTTCTAGTATTACCTGGTTAACAATACGTGTGGTTATAGTGTGACCTACCGACCCAGATGCCTTCAGCATCTCGGCAGCTATACCCGATGGACCGGTTGCCTTCCCCATCTTCATATCTTTGATTGCCTTACTTACTACGTTGCTGCTGACTTGTACTGCTGGCCCCTCTATAGGGTCTACTTGGGGTAGGGTCTCTTCTTCCCATGCATTCTCCTCATTTAGTAATCTATCATAATGACTCTTCCATGCATCTTTCTTCTCAGCACTTGTGAGGGCAAGCTCACCTTTATCATTCCGGATACACTTCTCTCCAATGACATCACAACTATCTCTGACACACTGCCTCGCAATCTTGAATACCTCCTGTTTCTGGTCCTCACGTTGCAAAACAACTCAATATATATGTGTGTGTGTGTGTGTGTGTGTGTGTGTGTGTGTGTGTGTGGTGTGCGTGTGTGTGTGCGTGTGTGTGTGTGTATCTATATATCTATATCTATATATGTATATACAATATGTAGGAAGGATAACACCCTGGGGTCCACTTGCCATTGGGCAACCTGGCAACCTAGCCAGTCTGCCACTGTATATATATATATATATATATATATATATATATATATATATATATATATATATATATATATATATATATATATATATATATATATATATAATGATTAAAAAGCCCCAAGAATGTGTAAAAAGATATAAAACGTAATGTTTTATTCAAAATGTTCAGTCTAAAAAGATCATCATCAGTAAATATAATTTCTGTTTTGTTTTCGTTAAGAGTCAAAGTTTGAAAAAGCATAAGCTTTTGTTAAAGCCATTCTAAAAGTTGTTGAACAGATCATAGATTATATTGTAGGTTTTTCTTTTCCTCTTCTAAGTATAACATTTCAGAAATTAAAAATAAGAGACCATACATATAACAGAAAAAGCATTGATTAACAGTTGAACAAGTCTTAGTTGAAATGAAATCCTTAGTAGATATTTTTCTTAATCAGTGATGGAACTGGTAATGTCAACACCAGCTAAAAAGTAACATGTACACATGTCTAGGCATTCTCAATGAAGAGATAGAGAGCATATACATATAGTATGATGATGATGCTTGTGTGTATAAAGTGACATCCATGTGTAAGTGTGTACAGAAATATATGACATGTATATTGTGATGATATAGATTTAGCCTTCTTTTTCCTTTTTTTTTTTTCAAGATGGCAGGGTGTGATTTAAAGGAGATTTGTCTGCTATTTTCTTAACAGTCAAGTGACCTCATAGCAACTTCTTTCTTGGCTGATATCTTTTTTTAATTTAATCAGTAGGCAACAGTGAAAAAAAGTTGACAAAAACTGTACACAGACTGTAGAATAAATAAAATGGTAAAACGGACACTGTCTGTACCAATTATACCAAACTGTTTACTTTAAAAAAAAAGAAAAAAAAGATGACATCTCATAATTCATGTTAAAACTGTAAATTGTTTTCAGAGAAATTTCTAGATAGACACAAGAGACAAATTGGGAGTTTACTTAGCAAAAGATTCTCCAATTAATAAAACCATAGTTTCCTTATATTAGAAGACAACATGGTGTAAACTATATTACTGGTTGAATAAATAATCTTCAGGTAATTGAAAATTGGACAGTATGATTAAAAAAAATATTTCACTGAATTCTCTTCTACATCTAATTGTTAATACAAACAAACTTGCCTCTTATTTTCATTTTGTTGTTGTTGTTATTTATTAATTACCTTTTTGCAAAACAAAAAAGCAAACAAACAAAATACAAAAAAAAACAACAAAAAACAAATTCAGCATGTCTCTATCATTTTCTCCACTGGAAATTTTCTCACACACATAGTTTGTTTTCTAATAATGATTTCTAATTTAAGCATAAGCCCAGCAATTTGAGAGGAGGGATAAGCCAATTATATTGATGCCAGTACTTGACTGGTACTTAATTTTATTAACCCCTGAATGATGAAAGTTGGCTTTGGTGAGATTTTAACTAGGGTTAAAAGAACCCTAACTAAATATACTATAAAGCATTTTCCCAATGCTCTAATGACTCTGACAATCCACAACCTTTGCTTGTTTAGTGGAAAAATGGGAAAAATGATCAAAGGAATGCCTTACACAGCCACCTTCCTGTTATTTTCAGTTCACCACATGCTTTACTTATTATCATCACCTTCATATTTTGTTGCTTTCCTACATTCCTTCCACCTAGTCATCTTCTTTAGTCCATCTATTCTATTAACACCAGGTCATCTGTGCCAGCAACCCCCACAGTAAACCTGCCTACAGTACTTCTGTCACAACTACAATTGTCACTGTTCCCATCCTTCCTCCTTTCAACTATACATGGTTTCTCATACATTGCCATCACTACTCTAATTAACTATTCCTCCACTACTAACTCTCTCATTACTTATGTCAATACCTCACATGGAACCTTATTGAAAGGATTTTCCAGATCAATAAACCTCTAAAATGGATACAAATTCTTCCCCATATCTCTATACTTCTTATATAATTACTGCCTCACAATAAAATGAGCATCAGTTGTTCCTTTTTCCAGCACAAATCCAAACTACATTTCATCCATTTTCACTTTTTTCCTATACTCTTCTTTAACACTCTTTTTAATACCATCATTCCATGTTCCAATAGTTTGATATCTCTGTACAAACCACAGCCGAGATACCTTTTCACTTGTACAGAGTGGTGAGAATACTCAAATCTTACTCCGCAGGAATAAGGTCTTCTTTCTCCACTAACCTACTGATCTCTTTCAACTTCTTCACATCCCCGCCACTGCCTTCAAGATATTGTCCACAACTCCTGTCAGTCCTCCAGCCTTCCACTCTTCATCTTTCTCAATGTTTCCCCAACTTCTTTCTAAGATGTATGTGCGAAGAGAGTATTGAGAGTAAGACTCCAAAATAAAATAGTATATGCAAGGCTGCATGGTAAAGGAATTTGCATTGTAGCCACATGGTTTAAGGTTCAGTCCCACAGTGTGATACCTTCAGCATGGAATTTGGTAGGTGGAAATTGCTAAGACTTTTCATGTGTATGTGTGTGAATGTGTGTGTGTTTATGATTGCATCAGCATTTGTCCCATAACATAGTGGTTTGACAAAAAAAGAGATTCATAAGACTTAAAAATATATGTACTGGGGTCGATATGATTGAAAAAAATCCTTTCAAGGTGGTGCCCCAGTATGCCCACAACCAAATGACGGAAACTAGTAAAAGAATAAAAGAATATATGGAAACATAAGCTACTGTAAAGGTTTCAATCAATATTTGATTTCCATCAAGACTTGAATTGTAGAAAGTATTCCTTTTAGTATTAAGCCAATAACATTTCATCTAACCTTATCAAAAAACATATTTCCTGGATTAAGAATTTATTTAATAAATATGGAAACATAATCAACATCAAATATTATGGAAATAATGAAATTTGCCAATGGATCACAAAGATGTACTTTCTTCTTTTTGAAAAAAAAAATTAAAATCTTTGAAAAAAAAAATTACTTAAAGCTATTTTTGATGTTTATAAATATTTATAAAAAAAAATCTATTTATTTAATGTTTGTTTCTTAGTGTAACAAAATTATATTGAATAAGACTATGCCAATATATACAATGCAAAGAAAAGAAAGGAAAAAGAGGGAAAGTCCCGTACACACTCACTCACATGTCACAACATAGGACACCGGAGCTTCCCTCGATAATTAAAAATTGTAATTGTACAACAGCAGCAGATTTAACTGATGCCGCAAGAAATGTTTGTGTATAAACATACATTCATACATGTAAACATATCTTTGGTAAAAATCTGTACTGTTTCAGTACAGATACAAATTTACACCATACTTCAGCTATTTAGCGTTCAATTCAATTTAATTTATAATTTAATGTTTTACATTTATTTTTGTATCTTTCGCTCCTCCCAACAAAACATTTCCTATGTTTATTAGATTCTGTTATGTCATTGACTCAGAACAAACTTCAATTTTCATTTTTTTGCTTATTTCATTTCTATCCATAAAATACTAGCTGAGGTAACAAGCTTTGCACAGGTAAACAGAGAAGACCAGTAGAAGAGAAAACGATTGTTTGGATGTGGTGTCTGGTTTCCAGAGGTGAAGCCGTAGTGTGTGTGACAAACAAAAAACAGTAAAAAGTCTTTCAGATACATCAGATTCTTTGTTTTATCGTTTGTGCATAGTATATGAAGATTTCTAGGTGTTCCCACTTGTGAACAACACACCGATTTTCTTACAATGTTGAGACTCTGACCCTGAGCTTTATTTATAGTCATAGCAAATTTAGCTCTAACTGAAGTCTTGAGAATTTGAACGGCAGCTCAGTAGAGATAAGGATGAGAGAAATCTTGGGAATAAATGTATTTTCTTCTTGATGATTATCTCCAAGAACACTGACCTCTAGGAGATGGTTCATCATCTGCCTGACTGTAAAGTGTGTGCCATTGCATAGATGTGGCAGGTCCAGGTTTTTCAAGAGGATGATGGGAGTTCCAATTTTTCATATTATATATAAGACCGGGTGATGTGTTGTTTCCTTGAGCAAGACACTTTATTTCACATTGCTCCAGTTCACTCAGCTGTAGAAATGAGATGATAGGGACTGGGGTCTCTATCATTCCACTGCAAAGGGATCGTGGAGGTGCCACTGCAAAAAAGCACCCAGCCCACACTGTAAGGTGGATGTGTAGGTGCCACAGAAAAAAAAGCACCCAGCACTCACTGTAAATGAGGTTGGTGTTAGGAAGGCATCCAGCTGTAGAAATCAAGCCAGAATCAGTTCCCGTCCCACCCTTGCAAGCAGGGAAAAGCAGACGTAAATGAAATGAAAATGAAAAATATCATCATCATCTGAGTTTAAATCCCACCAAGGTCGGTCAACTTTACTTTTCAATCCTTTCAGTGTTAATAAAGTACCTGATACCAGCAGGCCTACTGTTACACGTTTTGGTACTTAGAGGGTGGGATAGGGTGAGGGGGTACTTCAAAACATTATGGATAGCTACTCTTTTGCAAAGAATGTATTTTAGGAAGTGATTTTTAAAACTCGATTTTCTAAATCTAAGGGTGCCCCATTGAAAAGTAGAGGGACAAATCCAGCCAGTGCTGTCTTTTGTCAATAAACCTGGTTACCATTATCAGGGTAAATTCTAAACTCTAAGTTTATGCATTTCAGTTAGGGTTTCCAATGAGTTACTTCACTGAACTTATGAAAGTATTACATAGTCATTTGATAAGTCAGGGATATTTAAAAATTAAATACTTGTTTAATATACAGACACTTACTTGTGGTTGAAGGAGGGCTGGTGTGAAGAAGAAAGAATGATTGGCCCGTTTGTATTTGCAAATCAATATATAAGGAGAGAGAGATGAAAGGAGGAAATAGAAAAATCAGAAGGGAGAAAATAGAAAGAGATAAGGGTAGTAGAAAGATAGAAAGAGAGAAGAGCTAGTCGGGCACACTCAAGAGAATTCTTAAATTTTATACAGAATTTGACAAGATCCATTATTTTGTTGAATGAAGTATCTGTACATAAGGGATGTCTGGAGGCTTAGAAGCAAATATGGTGAACATTTACTTTGGCTGAAAGAAATAAAGTATACATTGGCACTGAATGGTATCATAACAGACAAGATTTGAATGCTATATTTCAAAGATACGTGAACTAGAAATTGGGAACAGTACCATGATTCAGTAATATACAAATTAACAGGCCCCTCTCAGTGTGACTAACCATGGGTTTCTATCTGGAAAGTTCCTCTCCAAGATGCAACCCTGGGCAAGGTGTTTAGTAGAAGACCGGTTGTCACCTATGTATGCAAGTTCCTTCTCTCCATGTCACCTATGTTGATCAAGGTGAAGGTTAATACAGCTTAGCACTAGTGTTGTTGCCACTCATTTTTCCATCTGAGTGGACAACAGCAACATGAAATAAAGTGTCTTGCTCAGGGACAACCAATTCACAACTTTACAATTGTGAACTAAACACCCTAACCACTAAGCCATACAATCTACATAATGAAACTGTAATAAATCATAATGTTCAATGGATTTTTATAGTGGCAATGTACCAGTGATACAGAAGGGCATTTGTATAATATAGAAGGATATATCTTTTCTGGAAATGAATCAAATCTTTTATAGTCATGCAAGATAAAATATTCATTAAATATTTATTAGCAAGTGTATTGAATTGTGTTATGAATTCAATACGAGGAGGTGGGAGGGCAAATAAAAACACTGCAAAGACAAAGAAACATGAAAAACAAAAAAATGGTTAAACTATGTTTTCACTCTTTGTTAATATTCAACTTTTAAAAGCACAACCTCAGAGATAAACAAATCGATCACACAATATACATTCTGAATTGCTGTTTCAGATCATATGTCAATGTAAATTAGTCTGCTGCGATAAAAACATATTGATAGCTAGAGACTCAGAATCCATTATAGTTTGCATATAAAAATGGATATTGCAGACGATACATAATATTTCCATGTTTTTCTAAAGGAATGAATATTTAAGTTCCAGAGCAAAAGTTACTGACAAAATTAAATGTATTTATCCAAACACACTTGACAGTTTTCATTGATCGAGTCGGAAAAAGGAAACCATTTGATCTTTCATGCAGTTTTATAGAATATAATAAATATAGACAGTCATAATTCTTGCCAAATAGGTATCTCTATATCTTGTCCTCTTTCCATTTATATATATAAAGCATGGAAGAGCAGATGTAAGTAGATGATGATGATAATATCTACATATGATTATATCTTTCCATTAATAAGACATGGTCAAGTGGCTAAGAAGTTCACTTCATAATCCTGAGATATATATGTACATGCATATATACATACACATATATATATATAATATGTCATTAATGTTTATTTCTAAAACATTTAACTAACTTATTGCTATCACTATTATTATTATGATTTGAAACTTCCTTTGAGTTCTGCTTCTTTCCAAATCATGCTGAGTGTTAACATGGTACCTGAGGCAAAATTTGACAACACACACATTTTACAATTAATTGTCCCACAAATAATGCCACAAGGGCACAAACAACAGTAAATGTCCTTGCAAAGTTGTTAAATTGATAATGTCCTTCTTAGTACATGGGCAGTACCAGTCAGCACAATTTTCTCTATTTCTTGCAGCGATGGCTATCTGGCCCAAATATTTTTCAGTACCCTTTTTTTATCATTCAAAGTGTACCAACTATCACTGGTATTGTACAAGCCTTAAGATGACACATTTTCTCAATTTCAATTGATAGATCTTTATACTTACTGAACTTTCCGAACACTTTCGAAGAGATGTTATGATCTGATGACAATTAAGAAACATTTTTTCTTTTTATGGTCCTTCACAATTATATCATGTCTGTTGGCCTTGATTGTTCTGTTAGTATTCACAGGGAAATCCCACAGGATTGTTGCATTCTCGCCTCCTGTTACTGCATCTGGGTGATGTTTGTACCATTTTCCATCTGTTTTTGAACCATAAAACCTGCACATTACTCAGTGTAAGTATTGCCCCACTTATTATTATTATTATTATTATTGGCAGTATCGGTAGAGGGTCGGGCGCCACGCTTTGACGCATTGAGTTACGACCCTTGCCATTCTGAGTTCAAATCACCGAGGTTAACTTTGCCTTACATCCTTACGGGGTTGATAAAATAAAGTACCAGTAATACACTGGGTAATAGCTGGCCTTGTGCCAAAATTAGAAACAATTATTATTGTCAGCCACTCCACACTTTTTGTGTTCTTTTCCTACAATCCAGATATCACTCCAAAACTTTTTACTTTCATCCGCATCAGGGATTACATCATCATTCCTAACCATACCATTTATCTCCTGATAGAATATCTTCTGATTTTGTTGGAAACGTACATTTTGTTTATACTGTGTGATCCATTACTTCTATCTCTTAATCTTTGCAGCTTTGGCAAGTACCTTTTGTTTCAGCTTTTCTATTACCACAATCTTCTTTCTCCTGATATTGTACTTTCCTGTAAGTTGTTCAATCTTTCCTCATTTTCTTAATTCACCTCGTTTTTCCCTTTCCAGAATATTGATATTTTTCCCAAGAATTTTGATGTCCCCTTCAATTCTCCTTTTCCACCATAGTTCCTTAATCTGCTTTGTTGTAGTCTGTTTCTGACCTAACTCTTTAGCAATGGAGATACTTGCAGTGCTGACGAGATTGTTGGTTTCTGTGATGGTTCTAGATGGCACCTTGTCAAAGATGTTGTTTACTTTCTTAGTTATTTCTTCTAGCTGACACAGGGTTTTTTTTTTATTTTTATTTTTTTTTTTTTTTGTTACTGCCCCCTTTAGAGATCTCCAATATATCAGCAATCAACTGTCTATCTTTTTCTGATATGTCCTTCAGTTCATCAATGTTAATGTCACCTCCTGCATTATCTTGAATATTCACTTCCACCTATTCCAGTTAGATTCCATCATTTTCCATATTCTCATCTCTATTTGAATCTCCTACATCCTGAGATTCTATATTCTCCACACCCTCCTGGCTTTTTTTTTTTTTGCATATGAATTTACTATAATCGACTGTGGTGGATAAAATAAAATATTAGTCAAGTAAAGGGGTCAATTAAATTGTGAATACCCCAAATCCCCAAAGACATCTCATAGAAACATTAGATCTATAGGAAGATTATTCCTCTGTTATAAAGATGTCTGCAGACATGACATTAACTGACATCAACTTAACATGTTGAGAATCATTGGTAGCAGAAAGCAGCAAATGGTGATATGTCATGGAAACATGGGGTGAAGATATGCATTCTGAGGATTGGTCAGAGGAAAATGGAAAAGTAGGAGGAGAAAAGAGAGTGTGGAACAGTAGGAACAGAAAAAAGAGTGAAAGAGTGGGTTAAAGAGAAAAAGAGTGTGAAGACAAGAGAAACAAACATCAACACTACCACATCTAAATACAACTTTTACAAGCCAAAACTTCCAAGAAGTATGTCATTCCAGGTTGGACTATTTCACCACAGCAGGCATTACAGCCCAAATTCTAACTGACCAATTGTGAAAACTCTATTGTCTCTCCAAAAAGACATGCTGGAGACACTCTCACAAAGATATATGGCCTTATGCCCAAATTAAAAAACACTAAATAGACTTAAACATACACATCTATTTTATAAAATAGAAAGATGAAAATAATACAATGTTGCTTTGAAAGATTTCTTGAATATAAAGCTAGTTGAATCCAACAAGTTCTTTGAATGACCTTGCCCTAAGGGCTCCTTAACACTGAATTGATCAACCCAAATTCGCATAGTATAAAAGGAATTATGAAGAGGGAATGTATAAGATGGAAAGATATATCAGAGACATTAGAAGGACGGTGCTTTGAGACAAAATGACGTCAGTAGAATGACTAAAATAACTATGGTTTGGTGAGAGAGTGAGAGAAAGTATTATGCTGACATTTATTGGTACTTGATAACTAATGAAAACAAACATTGTTACACTATCTTACCATTCTCTCTTGGAATATAATAAATTTAGATTTATTCCTTACTTATCTTTTCTCTCTCTCTTTCTCTCTTCTCTCTCTCCCTCTCTCTCTCCAGTTTGGAACTAGCTATTGAAATGGCAAGAGCTCAGCCATCGGGTCCTGACTCACTCTTAAATATATATATATACATATATATAACAGAGTTTTGTAGCTTGCTTGAAGCATTGTTTAATAGGAAACACAAATTGAAATTTTGAAGACCAACACAATGCGCTATGAAGATTGTTAAAATTGCCAAGATAACAAAAGAATCTTACCTTAGAAAATTTAAAGATCTCAAATATTTTCGGATTTAAAAACCCATTATCAAGGGTCACCCCTTGATGATGAGTTTTTAAATTTGAAAATATTTGAGATCGTTAAATTTGCTAAGGTAAGAAGATTCTTTTGTTATCTTGGCAATTTTAACAATCTTCATAACGCATTGTGTTGGTCTTCAAAATTTCAATTTGTGTTTCATATATATATATACATATATATATATATGTATATATATATATATGAAACTCAAATTGAAATTTATATATATATATGTATGTATATATATATATATATATATATATATATATATATATATATATATATATATATATATATATATATATATATACACATATATATATATAAGTCCTGGGTTCAATCAGAAATAAACACATTTAGTAAGGTACTCAATACATTAGTAGAGAGTAAAATCAAGTTTAATACAGAAATGGCTTTCTATATTAAACTTGATATATATATATATATATATATATATATATATAATAATAATAAGGAGTTGACGGACCCAGCATATTTATCAATGCCAGGACCGGTTGTATCTCAGCGTACTCAATAGGTAATGTAGGATACATTCCCAGAATATACACATAGCTATTTGCTTCAATACAACACGCGTAAAACGGGTGCCTACAATGATTTTCGGACTCGAGTTTCGGCTACACTTAATGCAGCAGTAGCGTGCATTGCACCTTCTGTCTGCATATATTATGCAACAATGCATAATCGGCGTATGTGACTTCATCAGTGGATATCGCCTATATATACATACACATATCCCTGAGCTCCTTCTCCATTTCAGGCTGGACCGTGTTAAGAATCATCCTGTTGAGTGTCTTAGTCACAAGTGAAATCCCCTTGTAGCTGTTGGTGTCAGAAAGATCTCACTTCTTTGGTACTGGGATGATGTTACTGATCCTTCACTGATCCAGTGAAACTCCTATCTCCAGAGCTTGGTTACAGAACTCCAGGATTATTTTATCAAAATCACACCACTTCATCTCTTTTGATGCTACTCCATTAAGGTTTGCTTCCTCTTGGGTCTCTTGGGATACGCAATCTTTGTGCGTCCATCCCACACCTCCCAGGTCACCCATTAAAATGAAACCTTTTTTTTCCTTTTTTCTTCCATTTTTCAACCTCCTGATGAAAGACTTAATGTCTGATATGTTGAGATACTCTTTTTACTTTTCCAGCAATAAAACTAATAATATTTATGTACTTGTATCTCCCTTATCATTAAATCTGGTCTGTTATGCTTGCATTTTATAGGGGTTTGGACTGGAACATTCCATAAGTACTCTTTCATATTATGTATGTATATGTCTTCCACATTACTGTGACTTTTAATATGTTTATTCTCGGGGCTATATTTTCTACAGATTGCATAATATGGTATTTTGGTCACTACATTATGCCTCATAATACATAGATAGTACCATGATGATATCTTTCGACAGCTGCTTATGACATGGGTGACATCTTTGATGTTAATTCTGCAGAGTCTGTATTTGTTGCCACATCTAGGTGTTTTGCTTGCATCCTTATCTCTTTTGTGAATCAGGTATTTTGTATTGATTTCCTGGTTGAGAAATCTATTAATTTTTCACACCATTGATTGATTTGTGACTGCCTCAGATGGGTCGATTGGTGTCTGCCCTATTGCCACTTCAGTTTCAATGTATACTTAATATTTTTAATATATTTATATATACATATATGGCACAGCCAACTGGCCAGACATGCCTCAAAACATGGACAATTCAGCATAAAAAAACAAGACGTTAAATCAAGATGATGGTATTGATGATATATATATATATATATATATATATATAAATATATATATATATATACACATATTTTCTTGGTAATTGGTGCAGGAGAGGTAAAACTTTCTGACAGTCTTTTTTGATCTGGAACATTTTGTTATTCAGTTTTCGAAAGGTTAGCTTGGTGTCCGGTCATGTTATCCAAAGTGGCTGGTGGGTGTATGGATATTTGGTGACCAAAAAATGGAGTATATATTTTGTGCTAAGTAGGAATGGCTTACATGTCTCATTCCTTGAGTTAGGGGCATGAGTTTGGGTCCAGTGAAATTTTCCATATAAGCCATCTCTTGGTGTTGTATTGTCTGTACTCTTAGAACCATTGAGATAGGGTTTACATATTTCTGCTATTCTCTAGCTGATATTATAATCAGTAGAGTCCTATTTCAGCTCCATACATGGCTACAGAACATAGTCATGTACTTTTTCTTCTTTTTCTCTTATCTCAGAATAATGGCACATGGTTGTTGTATCGTTCTTTAAACTGTCGTTCTGTAAGACCGATATACCACTTGAGATTGGTGGTGCAGTCGGGTTTGATGATTTCCCTGTTGCCACATTAACTATGGCCTTTGTCTTGCATGCCCCTCAAGAGAGCATGTTTTTCTGATACTATATGAGCCTCCGAACTAGGTTGGGTAGTGGTGGCTTATTGGTTATAATGGATTTAAATTTGAGCATTGAGCTAAAACTGACTTTAAATTTGTACCTGTTGAATGGTTCCTCTTGGAAGGGTGATTATTTAGGAAGTGCTTGTCTACTAGAGCTAGGAATGTTCTGCCAATGTTGGTCATGATATTCAGTGAAAAGGGAGGCATGATCCAGGTTTAGGGTTATAGCTGATTGTCTCCTTGAATTTGCTTGCTTTTGCAGCCACTTTGTCAAAAATGTCTTTGCAAGATAAGAGATTGAAGATTTTCTTGCTAATATTTTACATTAGGATCCTGTGTTTATGTAGGACTGTTTATCGTTTGGTTTTCTATAGGATGTGTATTGGTTATTTTTTATGTCTGGCCTTATTTCTAGGAAGATGACAGTGGTCGGCTAGTGTCTATAGTTATTTTTAAACTAAAAGATTTGAAAGTTTATATAATCTCTTTTCTTAATCTATCTAGTGTATTCCCATTTGTGTTGCTAGTTATTGCCAGGGCTTCCTTTCCATATAGTCTGAAGTGCATGGATGAATATAGGTCAGCTAAGGTATTCAATATATATAGATTGGCCAAATAAATGACATAGGTCCACTTCATCAAATGATCCTATGCTTACATCGAAGGATCCACTTGAGTTGGTCTTTTTTACTCATTCAGTGTCCTTGCTGAAGAGCAGCGTTCTTCTGGCATGCATGATCTTGCAGTCCTTGATGTCTAAAAGGCAAGATGGTGTTAGCGATGTCTAATGCTTTATCTAGTAAGTCTTTGGAAATTGAAAGGTAGAATTCTACTATATCCCATTGCATGAAGCTGCCATGTTTCTTGTGGCTGGTGTTATTTAACTTTCTTAATATTACATATCATTCATTGCTCTTAGCAAGTGGCCTTCCTAACGTTGGTATTAGAATGTGTTTGCTAATTATGCCTATTTCGCTTTTAGCCAGATTTATTAATCTACATTCATGGCTGGAGGTGAAGTTGTTCTTATGGTCTTTAAGGGTAATAAAAGTATCTCGCTTGGATAGTGTTTCTATTCTGTCATCTAAATTTAACTTGACTGCTATTTGTTTAGCCTCTTTGTTGATGCTATTGTATGCATCTGGCTTGGCTTTCTTGTAACTAATGATGATGTTAGTTATGAGTAATTGATTGTAGGTGTTTTTGTCTACCTGGCATATATTTTTAGTTTTGTCAGAGAATAACAGAGCCTTATCTGATGTTTTTATGTTGTGGATGTCATTTTTTAGTGTGCTTAGAAAATCAGTTAGCAAAGATGAGTTGTACTTGCAATTCAAGGTGTTAGCCTTGTCACACACTGTGCCATGCTGAATCTCCCAGAGAATTACATTAAGAGTGCAAGTGTCTGTAAGATACTCATTCAATTGAATATTAATCTTATAAGTAATGTTCCATTGATCATAAACAAAATCTGCATATATATTTTTTGTAGGGTTTCTGGCTTGTTTGATTTTGTTCTATATTATTAATCACATAGATAATTTCTTATTAAATACCAATGAAGCATATTTATGATTACATGCCTTGCAGTCAGCATATCAGAATATGTTACTACGATATGAGTGCCTGTCCTAATTCCTATATCATTTAAACACATATAGATATATATTAGTGAGAAATTAGAGGAAATTATTTTATAGTACACTGAATATTTTATAGATATTAATAACCTAAATTTATAAAAAAAAAAGATAATTTAATTAATTTCTATTTTGCAAAAATTGATTTAGTAGAAAACTAATCAATTAAAGTTAATCTTAGCTTTTTTTCTACTTTGTAAAATTTGTGTCATTTAAAAATATTTATTTATAATTTATGCATTCGTATATAATTTATAATTTATGCATTCGACTGTGTTGTGACCATGTAGATATACCACAAGTATTTTAAGGCTATTTTCCCAGCTAAAGTAATGGTTAGTTATGTGGGGCCCCTTGACAGACTTAAGTATACACATCATGGGGTCTTTTTTGAAGCAATATTTAAATGGCTGAATGTTTAAGACCTACTTGTTCTTAGAAAATTCTCTATGATGACTTTGTTTTTATAGTTGAATTTGTGGAAGAAATTACTACACTGGAAATTAGAATCAAAAGGTTTCTGAGTAAACACATCAAGTTTTAGTAAATAATAAAGAAGACAGGACTCTGGTTCATTTAGGGAAATAGACATACTCACCTTGGTCAAGACTCTTAGGCATACTGCTGCTATTTTTTTCTTCTCCAGCATGTGATCTTGTTTCTCATTTCTGTGGATTACATCACTCAGTCACTAAGACTAAGGCTTATTTAAACTGCATCTCTTTAAACTGCAATCAATGTTAACGATTTGATATATCCTAACTTAGTTCCAGTTGTCATTTCTCTTCGACCATAGCCACATTGAACTTTCTCGGCTGTCTCTGCAGATGGTTGATTGTTGCTGTTTTTCCCAACCTTTGATTCCAAGCTGACCTAATAGTTGGCTCATAGAAGCTGTGATAAATCCTCATGCACTAGCTTTATAATGTATTGATACTCTTCTCTTCCCCCTCTCTGGTGATGTTTATATATCCCCCTCTTGTACTCATGTTCTTCATCTACACAGCTTTCATAGGGCTTAACCAGCGTGACTTTGGTGCCTGTTTCTGATTGTAGGACACTATCTGGTCTTTCTTGCTGATTAATTCAGGATAATTCTTATGCCAGTCTGGGCAATCAGTAGATATTGCTCCATCCCCTTCTATTTCAAGTAGGTTCTGCCTGAGCACAGCTTCATGTCATGGTATCTTTTTGGATCCACTCCACCTCATCCTATTCCCTTCTGTTATGACTGTTAGGGCTGCTTCAGTGGTTTCAGGTTGCATCTAGTCCCAGATTGACTGAGTCAACTCTTCTAGCACTCTGTTGTGCCTCCACGTGTATCTGCCATTAGCAAGAGCTACTTTAAACAAACTTGGAACATGCTTTTTCATTTGTGGTTTATCCTCACACAGAGAGCAACTAGGATCTTCCTCTTTGCCCCATTTCACAAAGTTGGTCTTTGATGGAAGCAGGTTGTATAATGAAGCTCACTCTGAGTGGTGCCATCTGCCACACACCTTTCCATGCAAGCGACCTTTGCAATGCCTCATCCCAATTTGTCCATTGACTGTTAGGATTGTTGAAATGCTTTTGTGTACTTTTTTTTGCTCACCTCATTCTTCACTTCCTAAATAACAAAGTCCCAATGGTCCTTACCTGTAGCTGTTGACCATCATTGTACTTTGTTTGTGTATAGTCCCTGTCACCCTGTCTGAGTAAGTCCAATGACTTCTTTGCAGACAATTAACATAATCATCATTATCCTTTAATGTCTGTTTTACCATGCCTGCCTGAAAATTATTAAAATATAGAGGGTTCCGTAGAAGCAGTTGACAGCTTCTGTTACATGGGTGATGAAATTCACAGTGGAGGTGGGTGTTCCAAAAGTACAGTAGCCAGAATGAGAACAGGATAGATAACATCCAGGGAGCTACTACCACAGCTAGCTCAAAATGAAGGGCAGATTATATGATGTATATATACATGCAGCAATGTTGCACAGTAGTGAGACCTGGGCACTGTGTGCAGAGGACCTGTGTAGATTGGAAAGAAATGAAGCTTGCATGCTCCAATGGATGTGTAATAGTAATACACTTGAAAAGCAACGTGTAAATGAACTGAGACAGAAACTAGGCATAAAAGGGATCAGATGTAGTGTAAAGGAAAGGAGATAGTGGTGGTTTGGAAATGTGAAGCATATGAAGGATGATAGTTGTATAAAAAGGTACAGGGTGCTCAACGTAGATGGGAGCTATGGAAAAGGAACACCTAGGAAAGCTTAAGATGAGGTGATAAAAGCTGACCTCACACAATTGCACCTCTCAAAGGCGATGACACAGGATCGAGAACTCTGGCATTATGCTATACTGCAGAAGACCCACACTCCCATGTGCACAGGATGAAACAAACATCTAGTGGTATCTAGTATGTGCCACTTCTCTCCCTCCCACTTCTATGTACTTCCCACATGTTAACACTCCACCCTTCATCAGCTACGTCCCTCACCCTAGACCTACCTCTCCAATCCCCACTCTACATATATGCACACACCTCATGTTCCACATCTGATGCACCTCTCTTGACCAACCTATGCATACAAGCATGGTAAGCTGAACGTTCTCTTCTACACTGCTGCAGAAATGGTTAAAAGCTCTCAGTCCACCATGTAAAGTGTTCATGTTGGTGTCATGACAAAAGAGCACCCAGCCCTCCCTGTAAGTTGACATGACAAAACAGCACGTAGACCTCCCTGCAAGGTGCCCATGCTGGTGACACATTAGGAGACACTCAGTCCTCCCTGTAAAGTGGTCATGTCGGTGGAATAATAGAAAGTCCCTGCCCTGCCCTGTAGAGTGATCGGGTTGGTGACACGACAAAGAGCACAAAGCCTGCCCTGTAAGGCGGTCATGTTGGTGACATGACAAAAAGCTCTCAGTCTACTCTGTAGAGTGTTCATGTTGGTGACACTACAAAAAGCAAAAATTGCCCTGCCTATACTATAAAGTGGTTGTGTTGGTGTCACAACAAAAAGCACTCAATCCACATTGTATACTGGTCAGTGTGGTGTCACAATAAAAAGCTATCAGTCCACACTGTAAATGTGGTTGATGTTAGAAAAGACATCCAGCCATAGAAACCAAGCTAGAAACAGTTCTGTATGAGCAAGACAAAGTATTCTGATCTGATCTATCTTATAGTAAACAACTTATTTAACCCATGCTAGCATGGAAAAATGGACGTTAAATGGTGGTGATGATACATATATATATACACACACACACACACATATATATAATTTGTTCTGGCTCGTTAATTTATTAACCCGCCATTGAACCACACTGGCATTTGGTTGGACAATACATGCGTACCTTGGCGCCTTGTGCGTGAAGGAACGTATTTCCTATTACTATATACACATATATGTATATATGCACACACACACATATATATTAATAACTTTCTAGAAAAAGACATTAAATAATGATGATGTTAATTGAAAACGTCAGGCAATGTTATATAGTCGAACAAATATGATTGAAAAGTAATTATATAATTATTATTGCCCAATTCTTAGAACAGCTGATATCGTAATGATGATGTGATATATGTCAATATCACTTTGATAAAAATTGTCAAGTTTATCTCTGGACAACATTTCTGACAACTGATATATGAAATATTTGAATAGATTTCACTGACACAACTGTAATTTGCAATCAGAGGCATAACTAGGGAAAATTAATACCTATGGCAAGCAGTGAAATTGCACCCCTGCCCAGCACTGTATTTTTACCTATGGGTCTAATAATTTATATAAATGGTTTAATGATCCAACTACCATAGTGTTCTTGCCCATGATAATCAGAAACAGATCATACATCTGAAGGAGTTTCTTTTTTCACCCTACGATGAGGCTTATTTGACTTTAATAGAATGTGCTCCTAGTACATGTGATGCCCATGGCATGTGCCATGCTTGCCATACCCTAGTTACGCCTCTGGTTGTAATTCAACAGACTACAACTGTGCTGTTATATGCTAGAAATAGCCAAACCTTCCTCATGTTGCATGTTAATAACAGTAGACATTATTGAGTAATTAAGAAATTTGCTTTGAATCATGTTTAATCCTACAATGTGGAATATTGTATATGATACTTTAGCATAGTATTGGATCAACCTAAGCCTTGTCAGTGAAATAGGGTAGAGGGAAATTGCATGGAAGCCCATTGGATAGATTGTACTTTACCTGCAATTCAAAAGTCCAGCTGTGTCACATATTGTATCATACTGATTCTAACTGAGAATTGCATTAAAAGTGCAGGTGTTGGTGGAATACTCAACCAATTAATTTAACTATTATATAGACAGCAAATGTGTAGAAGCCATACTTGCAATTCAAAAGTTTAGTCTTGTCACATTATGCTATTCTGGCTGAGAATCACATTAAGAATACATAAGTTTATAGAATACTCAGCTGGTTAATTTAACTAGTAGGTAGTTTTGTGTGCATGTATGTGAGTGTCATATGTTGACATGTAGTTCTGTGCATATACATTTATTTCAGGAAATTCAAATAGAGAATCTTTGGAAAGTCTTACAAATCTTGAAAGTATTGCTAATTGTTTGGATTTGAAGAATGCAGGTCAGTTTGCTTACTGCTTTCTAGGAAGTTACCAGGATTTCCCAGTTTTACATAGCTCCATGTGCCTATAATAATAGGTACACATGCACACACACACACAGACACAGATACATACATACATATATATGTATGTATGTATCTATATATGAATGCATTTAAATGTAATTATGCATATGATATTCTATAAAATAAATTATTACAATAATATGTGAATTTCAGTTCTAAAGTGTGTATCTGTGTACACATGCACATGTATGTGACTAAAAGGAATACAATATAACAAAAAATAATTTGCTGTTAAAACATTACAAATATTCTACATCTAATATACTTATCCTCTTTCCTTAAGCACAGTTTAGTTCTGCATAAAAGATTTCTACTTGTCTAAAATCTGTTTATATTAAAAAAAAACCAAATATAACATTTTGAGAATAGTGGAAAAATCTCTTTAAAAAACTTATAAGCTTTTAAAATATGTTCAATAATTTTCTTCTTCTCTCTCTCTCTCTCTCTCTCTCTCTCTCTCTCTCTCTCTCTCTCTCTCTCTCTCTCTCTCTCTCTCTCTCTCTCTCTCTCTCTCTCTCTCTCTCTCTCTTTTCTAAACAGTAACAACGTAAAACCAGAAATCTCTTTGATGGTTCTTATAAAACTACTACTTTCTTTCTTGTTGATCCAGCACAGCTGTTAAAAATATCTTAAAGATATTTTATTGATTTTACGGGAAACTTCCTATCAATCGATAGAGCTTAGAGAAAATAGAGAATATTAAATGTTCTCTAGAAACAACGCTTGCATTATCGGTTGGTTATATTTAGCAGAACCTGTGATTGGAAAGGGGGTTCAAAGTTCAGAATTATATTTAGCCAAACCTATGATTGTTCAAAGTTCATTATAATAAGCAGGTCAAAAGGTGGGATATATCGGTTTAATGTGAAGAAGCGGAAAAGTCAGACGTTACAAGCAGCAGAAACTTTTGTCAGAATGTTTGATTTTCTGATGGTTGGGAATAGAGTGAGAGTAGAACAGAGAAAATAGTGAAGATCAAAGGAGGGGGTGAATAGAAATAAAAAAAGATGTTGAGAGAAGGATGTACCTCCAGAGGAAACATGTTGAACAGCAATAAATAATGGAAATAATCAACAGGAAATATCACAATTTTCAAAAACAAAGGAAGAAGTGATATGTGTACATATACCTGTGGAATACTGAACCACTTACACATAATTTTATGAGCTGGTTGTCCATTAGATCAAATGAGAGAATGCTCCGCATCAAAACCGATGAACGATCCCATCATCAAGCTTTGGACAAAAGAATTGGAAGTAGGTTTAGAGAAATTACATAAGAAACTGTGTGTATGTGTATGTGTAAGTGTGTGTTTATGTGTGAGTGTATATGTATGTGTGAGCTTGTGTTTATGTGTGAGTGTGTATGTATGTAGATGAAGGTGAGTGGCTTCATGGTGAAAGTGTGTTCAATTCCTGATGGTGCATTGAGTCCTTGAGCAAGACACTTTATTACCCATTGCTTCAGTCCACTCAGCTGGAAAAAATAAGTGGTATATGTAATTCAAAGGGCCAGCCTTGCAAACACTGTGTCATGCTGAAGATTTCTGAGAACCATGTTAATCATGCATGTGTTTATGTGGAATGTTCAGCAATTTGTATTTTAATTTCATGAGCAGGTAGTTCTATTGTTCAAGCAACTGTGACACTTGTTGATGGAGCAGATAGAGGTCTTACACTCAGACATGAATGCATGTGTGTGTGTGTGTGTGTGTGTGTGTGTGTGTGTGTGTGTGTGTGTGTGTGTGTGTGTGTGTGTGTGTGTGTGTGTGTGTGTGTGTGTGTGTGTGTGTGTGTGTGTGTGTGTGTGTGTGTGTGTGTGTGTGTGTGTGGGTGTATGATCAGGTAGCTCCTGGGTGGCACTAGTTACATGTAACCGAGCATAACCTGTCGCATGGTCAGGTCGTTGGTGACTAAACTAGCAGCCTCACCAAGTTTGCTTGGTGAGAAAGGTGATTTTGGACACCCTGCAAGATAAAAACAAAACCTGACAAAGGGCAGAGGAATGGCCATCCAATAGTATGTACATATGTATATATTATGTGGGTGTGTAAATAAATATATGTGAGTGTGTGTGGGATTGTTTGCACGTGTGTGTGTATGATACATTTTTATTATTTTATTCATTTAAAAAAAAATTTATCTCTTAAACTTTTGAATAATTCTTTTATCTTACTTATTTATCTGGAAAACCATGTGCTTGATACAGCTACCAATCGTCTTGCATCTGCTTGTCATTGGATTCTGACTGTTGATACTTAGAGAGCAGTAAGTGTGTAGATAAGCACATGCTACTTTGATCTCCATGGCAATGAGGAAGCAGTGACATATACAAATTGGAGGTATACAGTTGCTAATCTACTCACAGGTGGTTTAAGGCTTATCTAACATCATTGCCACTTTTCAGAATAGGAACTGGACTGGGTAGAGTCTTTTGTGACTGAGCAACCCTCTCAACAGAGAACACTGCTCATCCAAATCTTGGAGAGGTCTAAAAAAAGTGCCCAAACACTGTTTGTTCCACCATCAAGCCGGTCAGCTACCTATGGCTGATGGCTGTTCATACTAGCAAGAAAAACAAGAAGAAGAATAGTAATTTTCAGAAGAATTTTCAAAAGTATAGAATTACATTGAATGTTACTACATGGAATATTAGAACACTTCTTGACAGGGAATCATCCAGAAAAGCAGAATGCAAAGAATGGAGCAGGTTTAATAGATATAGCTGCATTTTCTGAAATTCATCATAGTGGTGAAGACCATTTAACACAGAGGTGTGCTGGCTATACATTCTTTTGGAAAGGGAAATCAAATGGTGAAAAAAAGGAATGGAGAAGTAGATTTTGCTTTCTGGACAGAGGTTACAAAGTGGGTGGAGTAACCACAAGGCATTGCTGATCGAATTATGTATCTGAGAGTTCCTCTTTCATGGCTATCATTTCAATGTAAGCCCCTACACTGGATAGTAGCCAGGAATCAATCATGGCTTTTACCAAGATTTATAAGGATGTATAACATAGATTCCACATTTGGACAAGATCTTGTTTTTTGGAGATTTCAATACATATGTGGGAAAGGACGACCACATCTAGAGTATTTTAGGATGTCATGGCAATTTTCTTTTCCTTTTGCAAATATGCACTGAGTTTGAGCTGGTCATGTGCAAGACTTTTTTTCAGCAAAAGGAGATCTACAAGGTAACATGGATACACCTGAGAACAAAACTTGGTCACCTCATGAATTATATCATCACCAGGAAGAGAGATCTTCTGGATATCTGCTTTGCAAGAGTAATGTGAGGTGCAAAATGTGGTGTAGACCACAAACTTGTATGTGGCAAGATGCAAGTGCAGATTAGAAGAAAAGTGAGGGCAGCAGGAGTACTAGTACCAAAATGTATAGATGTTTTCAAACTGAAAAGTTTAAAAATCTGAGATGTTTATAACTGCAGAGACTTGAAGGCATTATACAGTACAATCAGGTAAGATTTTGGTCCCCAACCTTCAAAAGTGGTACCATTAAAGATCTAATAGGAATCATGAGTCGGTGGACTGAACACTTTAAAGATCTGTTTGATAACTCAACTGTAGTTGATGAAGAAATTATTAATGGACTGCTACAAAAGGATACTGTAACAGAGATGATGAATGGTTCAACCATTGATGAGATAAGGTCTACTGTCAAAGAGATAAACTTAGGGAAATTTTCAGGTTTGGATGGAATACCTGTTGAACTGATCTGTTTTGGAGGAGACAGTGTTACTATGACCATTCATGGATTAGTTTTATCTGTATGGCATGATGAGCCTGTCCCACAAGATTGGGTATATGCAATTTTACTGTCAATTTACTAGGGTAAGTGTTCCAAGCTGGAATGCGATGATTATTGTGATATAAGTCTGAATCGGTCGGAAAAGTTTTATCCAAGGTCTTGCTGAGTCATGTAATAAAATGGAACTGCCCTGGTGCTATCGCTGAGACCCAGTGTAGATTTAGAGCTGAGCGGGGTACTATAGACATGATTTTCTCAGCCTGTCAGCTTATGGAGAAGTGTGTTGAACAGTGAGTGCCACTGTACTAAGTATTTGTGAACCTTATCAAAGCTTTTGATACTGTTAATCGTAGTCGTAGTGCATTGTGGGTCATATTGGAGAAACCTGGATCCCCTCCTGAATTTGTTGGAATAGTAAAAAAGCTCCATCAATATATGAAAGAAAAAGTGTACTTCAATGGGACACTTTCAGAACCAATATCAGTGGAAAATGGTGTCAAGCATGGCAACATATCTGCACCAACTCTGTTTTCCATCTACTTTGCTGTGCTGCCTTCCAAAACTTTGAAATCGTTGTATACTTGTGGTTTAGAACCTCTGGCAAATCAAAGATCTTTTAACACCAGGTCCAAAACATTCGGCACTCTTCTCAGGGAGTGCCTGTCTGCTGATTATGCAGATATTGTGGCACTCACTGTAGAGGACAGGCAGTTGATATTGGCTACCTTCTCCAATGCATGCACTATATTCTTTTTTTTTTTCTGTATTCTTATTTACGTAGCTTGAAAGAATACCATTGCTGGAGGAGGAGTTTTGGTGATTTAATCAACTATAAAATACTTCTTTTTATTCTCTTATTCATTTGCTGGTTTCAACCATTAATATGCAGCCATGATAAAATAAGGGACGTAGTCAATTATTACGACCCCAGTCCTTACTTTTTTCTGTCTGATACTTATATTATTGGTCTCTTTTTCTGAAAATGCTAAGTTACAGACATGCACACAGGTTTCTGCTTTATCTATCTACTAAATTTCTCTTACTGAGGCACACAGCTTAGTGGTTAGAGCATTGGCCTTGCAATCGAAGGTTGTGAGTTCAATTCTCAGACCAGGTGATGCGTTGTTTCCTTGAGGAAGACACTTTATTTCACATTGCTCCAGTTTACTCAGCTGTAGAAATGAGATGATAGTTACTGGGGTCCCTATCATTCCACTGCAAAGTGGTCATGGAGGTTCCACAGCAAAAAAGCACCCAGCACTCACTGTAAATGAGGTTGGTGTTAGGAAGGGCATCCAGCTGTAGAAATCAAGCCAGAATCAGTTCCCGTCCCACCCTTGCAAGCAGGGAAAAGCGGACGTAAAATGATGATAATGATGATGATGATGAAACACTGGTCAAGCTAGTGCTATAATAAAAGACATTTTCCCAATATGCTACACAATGGAACTGAACCTGAAACTATGTAGTTATGAAGCAAACTCTTTCAGCACTCAGCCAAGCCTGTGCCTATTTATATTTATGGTGAGTTGAATATTGCTTGAGATCAAAGTCATTGCGATTGTAAGCATTCGTAAATGTTGTATATACATATATATATATTATTTATATACACACATATACATACATATATATATATATATATATATATATATATATATATATATATATATAACGGTGATGAATTAGTTTTGTGAGGTTTTTTATATGAATTCTGTTATTAATTCTGGCAATATTACACAAATATGACCCTCCCCAAGTATAACAATATATATATATATATATAATGGAAAAATTTGAACAGGAACAAAACAGAGAGGCAGTACAACGAATGTTTATTAATTTCACGCTCTGGAGAGTGGGGTGGTGGTGGGAAACGACGTTTCGGGCATAAGCCCTTCCTCAGGTGAGAAGTGTGTGGGAACAGAGTTCAAAGGGTGTGTAGGGGAGTGGTGGAGAGACATATAGCGAAAGGAAACGGTGCGAATGAAATTAAAAATAAAAGTAAAAATAAAGCATGATCAAAATACAAGGAATGAAATAAAATTAAATATAAAAGCATGATCAAAATAAACTGAAATTAAAAAGGGGTAAAACAGGTGGTGGAAGGGTGTGGGGTGTGTAGGGGCGGTGGAGGGTGAAGTGGGGAGAGGGAGACGGGGTGTCCGAGCGGGGAGGGCTGAAGGTGGTGTGTGTGTGTAGGTGTACGTGTGTGTGTGTGTGTATGTGAAAGTAAGGGTTGGGGGAAGAACGGGGTTGCATGTTCAGGAAGAAGTGTGTGTGTGTGTGTCGGGGGTTGTAGGTTGGAGTGTCTGTGCGTGTGTGGATAGAGGGGTGGGGGGGGGGGGAGAGGAATCAGGAGGCTGAGGGTGTAAATATGTGGTGGAAAGCACGTGTGTGTGGGGGGTTTAAGCGTGTTGTGGGTGTAGGTGGCGTGTGGGAGAAAAACATTTTTGGGGTGTGTGTGTGGGTGAGTTATATAGGTGATTCCGTAAGAGGATGGTTGAAATGTTGGTAAAATCCTATGATGTTTAGTGGATTCTGTGGTGGTCAAGTTCCACATACGAGTATTCCATGAAGAGATGGTCGGAAGAGGAGAGATGTGGGGTGCGCGCGCAACAGGAAGTGGTCAAGCGGTGGGAGTGCTGTGTGTCTGTTTGTGCTGGGAGGTGGTCAGTGGGCATAGCAGCAGTCGGTGGAATGGTAAAGGGGCGAGGATGGGTAGGTGTGAAAGTGGGAGTGAGGAGGGTGTGTGTGTGTGTATTAGTAGAGGTGTTAGTGGGATGAGTGAGTGTGGAGCGAGGGTGTGGGTGGAGCGGGGAGAGAAGGGTGTGTGTAGTTCTATGGAGGGAGTGTGGTGTACTGGTGTGTGTGTAGTTTGATGAAGGGGGTGTTAGTGGGTGTTAGTATACGGGAGGTGGGGAAGGGTTGAATGCAGGTGTGAGTGGGGGTTAGTGGTGGTAGGGTGTGTAGAGTTGGTGGTGTTCGAGGGTGTGTGGGTACGTGTGCGTGGGGTTGGGGGTGTTAGTGATGTTAGTTGCGTGTGGGGTGGGTGGTGTAAGTGGGTGCGTGTGTTCGTGTGCTTGGGGTCAGGGGGTGTTAGTGAGGTTAGTTGCGGGGTGGTGGGATGGAGGTGTGGGGTGAGGGTTAGTGGTGGTAGTAGGGTGTGTGTTTAGTGTGAGCGCGTGTATATATGTGCCGGTGGGTGTGTGCGTGTGATAAGGAGGGGGGGAGGAGGAGAAGAAAGGAGGGATGTTAGTATGTTAGTTGGGGAAGGGTGGTCGGATGAGGGGTGGAGTGGAGGTGTTAGTATTGTTAGTTGTGGGATGGGCGGTGAAAAGGAGGGGTGTGTTAGTGGTGTTAGTGGGGGATAAGTGTGGGGGAGGGGGCGGTCGAAGGCTATATATATATATATATTTATTAAATAACAGATTAAAGTTTAAGCAAAGAATCGCTGCTTTCACCCTTAGCGGGATCTTCTGAAACTAACAAAGTCAATCTGTAAACGCAGAAGTGGATATTTTGAAAAAAACGTTGCAACCGGATGAAGACAGGGAGACGATACTTTGGTTCGTGGAAACGTTCCCTGGCAAAGAACGGGAAAAAATGAATATATATATATATGTGTGTGTGTGTTTGTGTGTGATAATAACTACACAATAAAACTATAGATTCCAGTCAACATTGCATGTGTAAATTAATCTTAATTTAATACAATACCTAAAATCAATAGAGTTATCCTGTAGTGCATTATTAGAGTTATGGCCCTTGCCATTCTGAGTTCAAATCCCGCCGAGGTTAACTTTGCCTTTCATCCTTACGGGGTCGATAAAATAAAGTACCAGTAATACACTGGTTAATTGCTGGCCTTGTGCCTAACGTAGAAACAATTATTACATTATAACATCAAAACAAACACTACTAACATAGCTGTAATTTATAAATTATGTATCTCTAAATATATATGTGAATGCATGTATATAGGGTATATGTCACATACCCTTATATACATACAAATATATTATTTATAAATACATAACTTATAGTGACTTGACAACCATAACTTATGTATCTATAAATATATATGTCTATGTATATATGGGCATGTGTCCTCTTCAATATCATCATCATATGATTTTCCATGGGTTGGACTGCTCTGTGTGCATATATAAATATAAATACTGAGAAAACGGATGTTAAATGATGATAATGATAATATATATATATATATATATATATTGTCATTTAACATCTTCTTACCCTGTGTACAATTTAGTCCACTCTCTCTCTCTCTATATATATATACATATTAGAAATAAATACGAGCACCAAAATCTTGTGATTAAGGAGCTTGCTTTGCAACTATGTGGTTTCAGGTTCACTCCCAGGTAGTAGCATCTTGAATAAGTGTCTTCTACTATAGCCATGTGAGGGGAATTTGGTTGATAGAAACTGCAGAAGCTTGGTATGTGTCTGTGCCTGTGTGTACCCATTGCTTCCTCAACTTTGAGAATGCCTCTGACAGTGTGTACAGTGAATCTCTATGGAAGATTGTCAAGCTGTTCAGAGTGCATACTTGCTACCTCAACATCATGCAATCATTCTGTTATAGGAACTCTTGTGGTGCATCAAGGATGTGTACTATGCCCCTTTCCATTTCTGTTAGTGATGAATCACGAGGATGTCCATGGGGGATCCAGCAAACATCCTCATAGACTTTAACTTCACTGATGATCTGGGATTCTTTAGTATCACATCTATGGTAATGCAGGATATAACTGCTAGTCATAGCAACATCAGATCAATGGCTGATCTTCAGATTAGCAATGAAAAGACAAAAGAGATACTTATTCGAGAAGCACAGCAGCAACTAGTCCAGCTGTTTGACATCTTTGCATACCTAGATGGAGTCCTTTCTAAAGATGGCAATTGAAGAGAATTGGCAAAGTTGCAGTTGTCTTTCAGCACCTGAAGCTTGTATGGTCCAACTCCTCTATCAGCCAAGGCACATACAAAGTTCTGTATATGTAGATTGTCTGTGATTGCCATGTATGGATGGCCTCTGTTCACAATGCTGTAGAATCATTGGTTGAAGCTGGTTCAACCCGTCCTGAGTGAACACTGACACACTTGCAAAGTACAAATAATGCATAACTATACAGTCTTTTTATTTTATGCAAAGACACTTAAAACACATGACCCTATTATCTGATGATGTATCCTCTATAAAAGTGGTAGGGTGTGATTTGAAGGGAATTTTGCTGTAATTTCTTTGCAGGTTTAACATAGATACCCACTTGGTTAGTCAACACCAATAGTACACTTGATACTGTTTCTTTAAGAGTCTGACTATTCCAATTTGACTGGTCACTGCTATCTCGCTCCAAATAATCATCACTTTTGTCTTTTCATTGTTGATCTGAAAGAGCACACTTTGAGCTGCTGTTACTGATGCTGTGGTCATGTCTTGCTAAAACTATTGAGAAAATGCATAGACAACGTATCCTTCCATCATTGCATGGATTTTATAGTTAGCCAAACAGGAAACAATATTTGCATGATTCTGTTTGCTAATGGAATTGTTATTTAGGCAAACATAGGTATACAATGTATTTTTGTGATAACAAACATTGATGGAAAACTTCCATTTCATTCAGGTATTTGTTTATGCCTTATATTTTGTCTTCATACAAATATTGTATTTTCTAACACAATATTCGTGTTGTTTATATTACACTTTGTTCCAATAGCTTGCTCTCTTGATTAGAAATATATACATATATATGTGTATGTGTGTGTATGTCATTCTAATTGATGTTCATTCTTGTGCTAATATAGCAGATATGTGCCTTGGTTTTGTTTGAAGCTATACATCTTCCTATTGTTTGACTTGTCATAACACACACATACACACACACACATATTATCATCATCATCATCATCATCAGCATTTTACGTCTGCTTTTCCCTGCTTGCAAGGGTGGGACGGGAACTGATTCTGGCTTGATTTCTACAGCTAAATGCCCTCCCTAACACCAACCTCATTTACAGTGAGTGCTGGGTGCTTTTTTGCCGTGGCACCTCCACGACCACTTTGCAGTGGAATGATATGGACCCCAGTCCCTATCATCTCATTTCTACAGCTGAGTAAACTGGAGCAATATGAAATAAAGTGTCTTGCTCAGGGAAACAACACATCACCCGGTCTGAGAATTGAACTCACAACCTTTCGATTGCAAGGCCAATGCTCTAACCACATATATATGTGTATATATATATATATATATATATATATATATATATATATATATATATATATATATACATATACATCATATGATGATGATGATATATATATATATATATATATATATATATATATATATCATCATCATCATCATCATCGTTTAACGTCCATGTTCCACGCTTGCATGGGTTTGGATGGGAGTTTCCCCACTTGAGGCAAGAGTGGTTGTCTTGCTCGCATAGGACTGTCTGGCAGGTTTTCTACAGCTGGATGCCCTTCCTAACACCAACCACATTTACAGTGTGGGACTGGGAGGTTTTTACCGTGTTGCCTACACGGCCACATTACAGCGTGGACTGTGTCTTTTTTTTGTCATGACACCTACACGATCTCATTTGTTTCGGCCTGGATGTTGTGGCACCAACATAACTTTACATTGAAAGGGGCGGTGTGGATGGGGTGGGGGTGGTGGGACGGGGGTGTATTTTGTTAGATGCCTACTGACTGTAGTAGGTTTACTTTGTATTTAGGTAAGGCGGGTTTTCTCTATTACTGAGTACCGCCAAAGATCTCGGTCCAGTGACATTGTCTTGGAGAGGTGTAAGTGTGTGAGGTCGGAATTTATGAGGTCGTCCCAGGTTTTTCTGGGTCTGCCTACTCCATGGCTACCATCTATCTTTATTGTCCTGCACTTTTTTATACAGCTGTCGTCTTTCATACGCATCACGTGACCATACCAACGTAGCCTTCTCTCGAGTAAACTACATCTGATCCCTCTTATTTCTAATTTTTCCCTTAGTTCATTTATGCTTTGCCGTTCACATATATTACTATTACACATTCAGGGGAGCATGCAAGCTTCGTTCCTCTCTAGTCTGCGTATATCCTCTGCACACAATACCCAGGTCTCACTGCCATGCAACATTGCTGTTCGTATGCAGGCATCATACATTTTTAGGAAGAACCCTTTAGCGGCTAATAGTGGTATAAGCTCTCTGAACTTTTTCCAACCAGTTCTGACTCTAGCTACTGTACTTTCAGAGCACCCTCCCCCACTGCTGATTTTGTCACCCAGGTAACGGAAGCTGTCCACTATTTCTATAGAACCATCTGTGCAATGGAGTGAGCTAGTATTCTGTGGGCACTTGCTGCTACTTATTGCACCAGAGCACCGGCCACATGTAAAATCTATGTTCTTAGTTAGCTTACCTGTGATCCCACTACATCTTTTATGCAGCCATACTTTGCATTTGGGACATAAAATGGAGTTTCTACCTACGCCTTTCCTACACACTGAGCATGGCCATTTCCCGGAAGGCACCGGCGCCTTATTTTCTTTCCTACAAACTAGAACTTTAGTCTTAGCGAGGTTAATTTTAAGGCCTTCTGATTCTAGGCCGTGCTTCCATGTTTGGAATTTCTTCTCTAGCTCGGCCATTGATGAGCATTAGATCATCTGCGTATAGGAGTTCCCATGGGCAGCCGGTCTTGAACTCCCCTGTTATAGTCTGAAGGGTAATAATAAATAGTAGGGGGCTAAGAACAGAGCCCTGATGAACACCAACTTTTACGCTAAACTCTTCACTATATTCGTTGTTAATTCTAACCTTGCTGACTGTTTCTTTATACATGGCTTGTATAGCTCTCACAAGCCATTCGTCAACACTCAACACCTAGTTTTCTAAGAGCCCACCAGATAATGGAACGGGGGACTCTGTCGAAGGCTTTCTCCAAGTCGACAAAAGCTAAGTATAGGGGTTTACTTTCAGCTAGGTACTTCTCCTGTAGTTGTCGTACAATGAAAAGAGTGTCTGTGGTACCTTTGCCTGATACAAACCCGAACTGCATTTCATCTAGATCAATTCTCTCTCTGATTAGTTGCGCTATTACTTTTATATATATATATATATATATATATATATATAGGAACGAGTAGGACCCCGACGGCTGAGCTCAAGCTGTTTCGACGGCTAATTCTGAACTCAATTATACTCCGTCCAGAAACGGCTTGAGCTCAGCCGTCGGGGTCCTACTCGTTCCTATTACCCACTCTACTACCCTAAGTATTGAGTACTTTGGTGCATTATGGTCCACTTGGTTCCTTACCACATTTCCTCCGTTATATATATATATATATATATATGCGTATATGAATATATACATATATATTTATACATACATTTCTTTTCTCCCTCTGTATATATTTATATACATACAAAAATACACCTATCTCTCTCTCTCTCTCTCTCTCTCTCTCTATATATATATATATATATATATATATCCCCACACATGTGCCTATATATATATTTATATGTTTGTGTATGTGAGCATGTGAATGTATCATTTTGTTTGCGTGAATAAATATGTGTGAACAAGGCACATCTTTTTCACACGTACTTGTTTCTGTGTATGTAATTGCATTATTAAACAGCATCAACATAGCCAGTTGCATGAATCAATGCCTTAAGGGAAGTCAATAAGATGTGTGTTACTATCATTTACATTGGAAACTACATGTAATTTAAGTTAGAAATGATTACTAAATCGTTAATGAATCAGAGAAGAGGGGAGAAGAAATGTCATTAAGGATGCTGAAACTAGGAGACGTAATGGTTGTAAAGTTGATAAGTATAGTGTTGAAATCACATGGGATTCTTCATTATAAGATACCAGGTTCTTTTATATAGTTACAGAAGATGTGAAGAGAATTCATAGCATTATCTTTTTAAAAAAACAACAGTGAATTTGAAAATTTTGCACAAATGTTATGTACATATGTGTAAATGGTATATATCTGTGCATATGTGTGGGAGTGTGTGTTGTACTCAGAAATTAGAAACTGAAAACATACAAAAACTATTGTTCCCAATCTCACTGGACAGATCACAGAAATATTTATATTAAATTAAATTCTTTTTATTTTTCTGTATTATAAAAAAAACCTTGCCCTTTGTTTTGCAATTACCTTTCCATTGAAAAGAGAGAGAAATATATATATATATATATATATATATATATATATATATATATATATAGAGAGAGAGAGAGAGAGAGATAGAGAGTGAGAGAGAGAGGGGGGGGGGAGAGATAATGAGAGCACAAAAAAGAAACAAACAAAAAAAAAGAGAGAGGCAGATGACATGCAATAGAATATGAGAATGATAGACTTAGAAAAGTCAAAATAGAGTGAAGATTGAGGATAAAGAATGAGAGGGCGAGAGTGTATTCACAGGGACATACATATTAGATAAAATTAATTGCAAACGACTAACAATGAAAGTGGAAGAGGATGCGATGCCATTCTTTGACAATAATGTTTGCAACACTACATGTATGAGTGTATGCATATGTATGCGCATTTGCATTTATATACATTCATATACATACTTTATATATGTATCATCATCATTATAGTTTAACATCTGCTTTCTCTGCTATAAAGAGTTGGCTGGGTATTCATAGTCAGTACTGAAGCAGGGCTATTGACAACCCAGACAGGCTGGGGGTCTGTATCTCGCTTACGTATGGTCTCAAGTTCTACTGAGTGCACCAGCAGATGATAAGTTGTCGTATCTTTAAAACAACTGAAGAGTCCTCTCACCCGATTTGCTTGGCAAGCTATCTATGGTTGGATGCTCTTCCTATCACCAACCACTTTACAGGATGTACTGGGTACATTTATCATGTAGATCACCAACAGTATATACCATCCTCCTCCTCATCATCATTTTTACATTTATTTCTCCACATTTGCATGGGTTGGACAGGTCCTTCTCAGCATGGCATCTCTCCACTCACCGTGTTCCTTTGTCATCTCCTCAGTGAGTCTCAGTAATTTAAGGTCAGCTCTCACAACATCTACCAATGTCTTTCTTGGTCTACCTCTACTGCGGCTTCCTTCTACTGTGATTTCCTGGCACTTCTTAAACCAGCAATCATCGTCCATGTGCATCACATGTCCATACAAATATAATCTTCTCTTCTGCTCACCACCATAGATTCCTCTTAAACCCAGCTTCTACTTCACCTCATCCAAGGTCTGCATTTCTCTCACACTTACATTGCACATCCATTAAAGCATGGTTGTTTCATTTCTCTCCAGTCTACGCATATCTTCTGCAGTCACGGCCCATGTTTCACTACCATGTAGCATTGCACTTCACACACAAGCATCATTCATCCATCCTTTTGTAGGTAGGGAGAAACCTTTTGTAGTCAACAGTGGGGGTAGCTCTCTAAACGTTTTCAATACTATTCTATCTATGGAGTTTATCCCATCCTAGATGATCTACCATCTTAATAGATTACAAAGCTCAACATCTACCCCATGCAATCATGATCTTATTTTACTTTGAGTGAATCAACATTGGTGATGTAGAAGGGTCAGTGTGAAAAGCAACAGGTGAGAAGATGGTGGAAAGGGGGGAGTGTTTGCCAAATGGGGGGTCGACCGCTTCAAATACCTAGGCTCTGTGGACACAGCTCTGGGCTAGGGAAAAGAGGATATCGATGTTTGCATTGACAATGCCTGTCTTGCCTTCTGTCAGCTGAGATCTCAGTTGTGGTCTAGGTAGGAGATCAGAATCTACCAGGCCCTTGTCCACACAATCCTCCTCTATGGCTGAGAGTCATGGCCCATGAAAGTAACCGATCTACACAAGCTTGAAGTATTTGATTATTTGTCTTCACCACATCCTTCTTTGTCTGCTTGCACCACTTCCTTTCGAATGCAGAGGTCAGCTCATGTTGCAGCATCAAACCAATCAGGAAAGTTCTTAGCAGACATTGGCTGAGATGGTTTGGCCATGTACTTCTGCACCAACCAGGTGAATTCATCCGTGAAGCAGTTGATCTACAACCACTTCAAGGATGGTGCAAACGACACTGTGGACAGCTGAAAACTTGGCTGCACACTATGAAAAATGATGTCGAAATCCCCCTGGGCCCAAATGTGTATGGTACCTGCCATTGAAATCACAATTGGTTGGCCCTCACTGATTCATTTACCTCCAATCATCATACATGGGCTTTGTTCATGATGAGGGACAATATGAATTCCTTCGATTGAGCTGGCTCAATGCACCCCAGGTGAACACTGTCATGAGTACAAGTAGATACAGAGTGTATACACACACACACACACACACATATATATACATATATATATAATGTGGGTAATATTAAATATCATCCAATTACAAGTATGAGAATAGCTTAATCTAAAATAAAAAGTATATTACAGAGACGAAATACTTTATAAATAACAATCAATGAGTGTTTAAAACATTTAAACACTTATGATCGTTTCAGCCTAACACAAGGCCGGTATCATTAGAGTATATAATAAAGGTTAAAACACAGACATAATATCAGAAGTTTGTCATAAGAACATTAGGAGGATACATAATATGGAAAGTAAACATAAGTATCAACATTTATATAAGAAAAGATAGCAAAGGTAGAAGAAGCATATGAAAAATATGAGCATATAAATGCAACAAAATAAAATTAGGAACAGCTAAAAGCATTAAAATTTTAAAAGACATGCTGCTTAAGTATAGTGCAAGACATATATCATATTTAGTAAATAAACATATATCAAAAGCAAAAGTTTATAAAGTTAATAAGAACAGGTGTGCAGTTCAAATATAAATTTAAAAATATAAAAATATATCTCCAAATGATATTTTTGATAATGGATATAAAAAGTTTGACTGCGTAATTCAGTTTTAAAAATAAACTATTATTTTTCAAACCATTCAAAGGTTGAATTCTCTGCAAAATAAAGATCAAATATAGATTGTAGTGTTATTATTAATGAAACCATTCAAAGGAATTAATGTTGAGTAAATAAAATTAGGAAAGTAAAAATCCAATATAGAGTAAGTGTTATCATCGGAAAAAGCACCACATATTTGAATAGAGGGGAGAACGTCATAAATGTTTAAGCATAAATAACTCCATCTTAACATAGAGTTTGAAAATGTATCCTTAAATGACAGTTGATGCAAATTAAAAAATAAAAGGGATGTAAATCATATAAGACATTTTATAAGAGGGTTACAAATTATTAAATGGAAAAACAAATATTTAGTAAGTCAAGATATAATGACTTAAAAAAATTATTTAGGGCTAATGATTATAAAACTAAAGAATTATTTAAAAAATAATATTTTTACAAAATACAAATAAAATAATTTATCAATGCTATCTATTATGTATTATGGATTGGCAGTATCAGTAGAGGGTCGGACGCCATGCTTTCCAGCATAGTTACATCCCTTTACGATCTGAGTTCAAATCCCGCCAAGGTTGACTTTCCCTTTCATCCTTACGGGGTCGATAAAATAAAGTACCAGTAATGCACTGGGTAATTGCTGGCCTTGTGTCTAAAGTAGAAACAATTATTAAAAAAATTATATACATAATATATTAAATGATATTAAAGGATAAAGAATTATACTAGTTAATTAATTATTAAAAAAAATTATATAAGTATTGAAAATATATTGCTAAAAAAATAGAGAGTGAGGCAATGGTTAATATATAGTATAATATTAGTAAAACTAAATACAAATATAAGTGGGGCTTATTAAAAATAATATAATAAAATAATAAAATATTATGATACCTAAATGTGAAGCGGTGGTTATAATAAATTGTAATCATAATCGAAGGGATCAGACGGGGGGTGTAAGAAGACCGCAATGATACTAATGTTACTAAAAAGATAAGGTATAAATCTACATTGGTATAACTTAGTTACTAGGTATAAAATAGTAAAAATTAATATGAGGACAAGTGGAAAAAATTCAGATTTCCTATTTAATAAATTTAATTTAAAATAAATAATAGTATGGAACTCAAGAAGGCAAAGTTTACAAAAGTTATTGAGAAGTTTATAAGAAATAGTTTTTGCAATCACATTCCAGGTCAGGGTGTAAGGTGTATTATTACTCTTCAGAAATGATATGAAACTAGATAAAGAGGTTGCATGCTTAAGCTTAACATTCTTGAAAGTATGAAGATGGGAAATATACCTCGTCTTAAAACTATTTGATGTAGAACCAATATAGGTTCCGGAGTTGGTGGAAGTTGTGACAGTGCAGGAATAGATAATATTCTTAACAAGGCAAAGAAGGCAAACATTATTAGGCCTACAATTACAATTATAGCTATTGATTAAGCAGTTTTGAGGGTAAAGGTGTGAAGAGTTATTAGAGTTAGATATGTGAGTGCTAGAAATGCTATTATTATTCCTATAAGTCCTAAAAATTAATGTGTTATGAGAGTGATTACTAAAATTATTAGGTACAATATTGTTAAGCATATCAACTGGTTGTGAATTTTTATTTAAGTTATAAGAAGAAAAATATTTACTAATTTTCTTGTTATTACAATGTGATTAGCAATGTTAGAGATTTTAATGGTATTTTTATTAATTAAATTATGGTATTTGTGATCAAGTGGGAAATTATTTTCAATAATAGAGAAGAATACTCTAGGTATATTAGTAGAAACATTTAAATTGAAGGGAGGATTAAAGTATGAATTAAGCCTTCTTCTATTCTTTTTATTTTTGTTACTAATAAAGTGTATCCTTATGATTATTACCTTCAACTTTATGTTTAGTATTACAGATGTTAGGTTTAGTGTATATACTATGTTTTTTATTCACAATATTTTTCTATCTTTAAGATGTTTTTTTATTAGTGCTGGGAAGGGTGCATATTATTTAATGTAGAAGGGTGCATATTATTTAATCCACTGTTACAATTAATAACATTATTAACCTTATTAGTTTGAATATTTGTAGGTTTTTTTCATAGCCATATTATGTGAAGTAATATTAGGTTGTTTGTTACAGTTGGCAAAAGAGTTTTTAGGTATAAACTTAATTTTATTTTTATAGCCAGAACGTAATAAAGCTTCTATTATAATAATGAGCATTTTAAGGGCGGTGGATTGGCAGTATCGGTAGAGGGTCAGACGCCATGCTTTCCAGCATAGTTACATCCCTTTACGATCTGAGTTCAAATCCCGCCAAGGTTGACTTTGCCTTTCATCCTTACGGGGTCGATAAAATAAAGTACCAGTAATGCACTGGGTAATTGCTGGCCTTGTGCCTAAAGTAGAAACAATTATAATAATGAGCATTTTGGTTAAAGATAAATTACTAATTCTATTAGCTACGCCTTTAATAATTGAGTTTAAGACAGATCTAAATGTAGGTTAGTGCATTTTAATTTACCTTTCCAATTAGTATGCATTTTCCACACTTTTCGTAGACTTTATGCATTTCACTCTAGTGGTTCTCTAGCTCTCGTAATTCAAAACATACTCTTTTGTGTGTTTTTCTCTATATATTATATTATGAAGAGCCCAGTAATTATACCTTGAGCTCATTAAATTACTGGGGATTAACGTGAGCCTTTAACTCCGTTTTTACTTTGATATATATGTGTATATCATCATTATCATCATCATCATCGTTTTACATCGATTCTTCTCCACTAGCATTGGTTAGACAGGTTGTCCTGTTATGGGCAATGTTAGGTTGGCTGAACTTGTCTTGCTCATACGGGAACTGATTTTGGCTTGATTTCTACAGCTGAATGCCCTTCCTAACACCAACCTCATTTACATTGAGTGCTGGGTGCTTTTTTTCCATGGCGTCTACATGTCCACTTTGCAGTGTGGTCTGAGTGCTTTTTTTGTCGTGACATCTCCACGACCACTTTACAGTGGGAGGGGATAGGGGCATATTGTCTATATGCTTCGGCTTGTTCCCATGGGAAGTCGGGTCTTCTGTATTACTGCGTCACGCCAGAGGTCATGGTCCTGTGTCATTGCCATTGAGAGGTGTAATTGGGCAAGGTCCACTTTTATCACCTTGTCGCAGGTCTTTTTGGGGTCTCCCCATTCCATGGCTTCCATCAACATTTAGTGCTCTGCACCTTTTTATGCAGCTGTCATCCTTCATACGCATCACATGTCCATACCAACGCATCCTCCTCTCCTGCACACGGCATTTGATTCCTCTTATGCTCAGTCTCTCTCTCAGTTTGTTTATGCTTTGCCATTCACATATATTACTATTACACATCCATCGGAGCATGCAAGCTTCATTTCTTTCTAATCTATGCAAGTCTTCTACGCACAGTGCCCAGGTCTCACTACTATGTAACATTGCTGTTCGTATGCATGCATGATACAGTCTGCCTTTCATTTTGAAAAGTTCTCATGGGCATCCAGTCTTAAACTCGTCTGCTATAGCCTGCAATACTATAATAAACAGGAGAGGGCTAAGAACAGAACCCTGGTGGACATGACCTGTTTGCTAAATTCCTCGCTATACTCATTGTTAGCCCTAACTTTGCTAACTGCTCCTTTATACATGGCTTGTACAGCTTTCTCAAGCCATTCATCTACTCCTAGTTTTCTAAGAGCCCACCAGATTATAGCATGGGGCACTCTGTTGAAGGCTTTTTCCAGATCGACAAATGCCAGGTAGAGCGGTTTACTTTTAGCTAGGTACTTTTCTAGTAATTGCCTCACATATATATATTTGTGAGGCAGTATAATATAACTCTGATAGCTTTCAGCCAGTATTGGCCCAGGCCTTCTCTAACTTAATAGCACCATCCGGCATATATATATATATATATATTTATTGTTATACTTGGGGAGGGCCATATTGTTGTAATAATATTGCCAGAAATAATAACAGAACACACTCACTGTTTGGTTGGTTTTCGCTTCTGTATCTTTTATATCCCCACAGTTAATTTATTTGGCAATCAATGTTTATCATTGATTGACCAGTGGTTAAAAATACAGATATAAATATATATATATAGTCTAACAAAGTTCTTTCGTTGTGCATCTGCAACATCATCAGTGGCACTATTATGTTTCCTCCTATTGTATTGTAATGTCTACATCATTTTAATTTTATTTATTTATTTATTTATTCTTATCTCTGTCTCTGCACATGTGTTTGCATGTGTCTGTAATGTTTGGCATTTGTTTTCGTGTTTGAGTGTATGTGTTTTTGTTTTTTTTGTTTTTTTATTCTATCTTTGTTCACTAGTGTGTGTTTATATGTTTGTTGTTATTGTACTTGTCTAATTTAATAGCACCACCTGGCATATTTACATATATATTCACACACACACACACACATATATATATATACATACACACATATATATATATATATATGGCGGGATGGGGGAAGTAGAGAAGACTATCAAGTGGCCAGGAGGGAAGCTAGGAGACAAGTGTACTTAGCAAGAAGGGAAGCTGAGGAAAGAAAGTTCAAGCATGTTCTACAACGCGATGACCAAAAACGTGAGGTGTTCAGGATTGCTAGGCAATGCGTCAAGGAAAACCGTGATATTGTCGGGGAGAAGTGTGTACTAAACGACGATGGCACACTTGCCATCACCGACGCTGATAAGAAGGTAGCTTGGAAGTGTCACTATGAAAGGCTACTAAATGAGGAGAATAAATGGGAGAAAGACAGTCTCCCCCATATCGACCCAATAGAGGGACCAGCAGTGTTAGTCGAGGGGAGTATAAGTAAGGCAATCAAGGATATGAAGACGGGAGGCGGCTGGGCCTTCGGAAATAGTTGCTGAGATGCTGAAGGCATCTGGCACGGTGGGACACACCATGGTCACCCGCATAGTTAACCAAGTCGTACAGAATGGGGTTGTTCCGAAGGACTGGCATAGCAGCATCATCGTTAACTGTTATAAGGGTAAAGGAGACGCCCTAGATAGGAGTAACTATAGAGGCATTAAATTAATCGACCAGGTCATGAAGGTCACGGAAAAAGTAATAGCGCAACTAATCAGAGAGAGAATTGACCTAGATGAAATGCAGTTCGGGTTTGTGTCAGGCAAAAGTACCACAGACGCTCTTTTCATAGTACGACAACTACAGGAGAAGTACCTAGCTAAAGGTAAACCCCTCTACTTAGCTTTTGTCGACTTGGAGAAAGCCTTCGACAGAGTCCCCCGCTCCATTATCTGGTGGGCTCTTAGAAAACTAGGCGTTGACGAATGGCTTGTGAGGGCTATACAAGCCATGTATAAAGAAACAGTCAGCAAGGTTAGAATTAACAACGAATATAGTGAAGAGTTTAGCGTAAAAGTTGGCGTCCATCAGGGCTCTGTTCTCAGCCCACTACTATTTATTATTGCCCTTCAGGCTATAACAGAGGAGTTCAAGACAGGCTGCCCATGGGAACTCCTATACGCAGACGACCTGACACTCATAGCGGAATCAATGGCCGAGCTAGAGAAGAAATTCCAAACATGGAAGCACGGCCTAGAGTCAAAAGGACTTAAAATTAACCTGGCTAAGACCAAAGTACTAGTTTGTAGGAAAGAAAACAAGGCGGCGGTCCCTTCTGGGAAATGGTCGTGCTCGGTGTGTAGGAAAGGCGTAGGTAGAAACTCCATTTTATGTCCTAAATGCAAAGTATGGGTGCATAAAAGATGTAGTGGGATCACAGGTAAGCTAACTAAGAACATAGATTTTACATGTGGCCGGTGCTCTGGTGCAATAAGTAGCAGCAAGTGCCCACAAAATACTAGCTCTTTCAATTGCGCAGAGGGTTCTATAGAAATAGTGGACAGCTTCCGTTACCTGGGCGATAAAATCAGCAGTGGGGGAGGGTGCTCTGAAAGTACTGTAGCTAGAGTCAGAACTGGTTGGAAAAAGTTCAGAGAGCTTATACCACTATTAGCCGCTAAAGGGTTCTCCCTAAAAATGAAAGGCAGGTTGTACGATGCCTGCATACGAACAGCAATGCTGCATGGCAGTGAGACCTGGGCATTGTGTGCAGAGGATATACGCAGACTAGAGAGGAACGAAGCTTGCATGCTCCGCTGGATGTGTAACAGTAATATACGTGAACAGCAAAGCATAAACGAACTAAGGAAAAAATTAGAGATAAGAGGGATCAGATGTTGTTTACTCGAGAGAAGGCTACGTTGGTATGGACACGTGATGCGCATGAAAGTCGATAGCTGTATAACAAAGTGCAGGGCAATAAAGATAGACGGTAGTCACGGAATAGGCAGACCTAGAAAAACCTGGGACGAGCTGATAAACTCCGACATCACACTCTTACACCTCTCCAAGACAATGTCACTGGACCGAGACCTTTGGCGGTACTCAGTAACAGAGAAGACCCGCCTTACCTAAATATATAGTAAAACCTACTCCAGCCAGTAGGCATCTCTAACAAAATACACCCCGTCCCACCACCACCACCCCCACCCCATCCACACCACCCCGTTCTATGTAAAGTTATGTTGGTGCCGCGCCATCGAGGCCGAAACAAATGAGATCGTGTAGGTGTCACGACAAAAAAACACACAGTCCACGCTGTAATGTGGCCGTGTAGGCAACACGGTAAAAATCTCCCAGACCCACACTGTAAATGTGGTTGGTGTTAGGAAGGGCATCCAACTGTAGAAAACCTGCCAGACAGTCCTATGCGAGCAAGACAATCACTCTTGCCTCAAGTGGGACTACCCCCGTCCAAACCCATGCAAGCGTGGAACACGGACGTTAAACGTTGATGATGATGATGATGATGATATTATATCGCAAGGCTCTGATACCATCAACACCATAAACACAGAGCTGGCATATCTAAGAACTGACTAACTGCCTGATGAGGTCATAGCCATTCAATGGCTATCATCGAAATATATATAGCAGTAAATAAAAGATTATGAGTTCATGCAATTGACTTATGTTTCGTCACTATATATATATATATATATATATATATATATATATATATATACATATATACATTTATATATGATGTATATATGGAGGTATAATATATGTAAATATGATATATATTAGTAGTAATAACAGCGTTACTCAGGAAAATGATGACACTATTGGTGGACAATTTCTTGAAAGTAATCATTACAACAATGCATAAATATATCATTTTAAATATAATGTATGTGTATAAATTTAATGTGTGTGTGTGTTTTCCATGCCTGTGTTCTTGCTTTTGTTTCAATAATTGAGATTGATAGAATAAAAGATTGAAATAAGTACTCAAATTGAACTGCATATTGAATAGAGGATAGTTTTTCACTATTAAAGATTCTAGTAGGCCTTTCATGACTATATATCAATTAAAAGTCACTGCATATGATTTTCAAATAATTTCAAAAATAATCAAGAATTTGGAAAGATTTAATAATATAACTTACTCATTATTTTGATAATGTTTGGAACATAAAGTTTATTTTTTTTTACATAAAACTATGATAGAAGGTTTTTAGATGAATATAAACATTTCAAACCTTCAGAAAAACATCTATAACTTTTAATAATTTTTAAAATGATCATGAATTTGGAGAGATTTTCTCATTATTAAGGTGATTTTGGGGACAAAACTTATCAAAGGGTCATAAAATTATGATGAAAGGTTTTAGATAATATAAGCAGTTTAAAATAATAATTTTTTTTTTTATCATGGAATGAGGTCATTTTCAGGTAGTTTGCTATCAAAAGTGATAATGGAAAATGTATGCATTGGACATCATCATCTTCATCATTGTTTAACATCCACTTTCCCTGCTAGCAAGGATTGGATGAGTTGTCAGCAGACTGGGTTGGTACTTACTGTGGGTGAAGCCTACATCTCAAATTTATGCTTTCTACTGAGTGCTCAGATGACCTGGCAACAATCCAGATTTATTTACATGTTACTATGTGCATTTTATCATGACACCAGCATGAAGGTGGTTGTCATCTCCTCGACACAGCTAAAGAGTCTTCTCAATCCTTTGTTTTGCAGGCTTTCTTTGGCTGGATACCCTTCCTTTTATTAACCACTTTATAGAGTGTACTGGATGCATTTATTGTGTAAATCGCCAACACAAGGGAGGTTATCATATCTATATATACAAAAATATATATATGTAACGGTCTCAGCTGCAATACCTATAATCATTCAACTGCAGTAGCTAACTGCCACAATCTCTTCCACTCATTGCAACTTTCATAGTCATTTATGGTCTTTTGATCAGGTAATTATCCCTGGCTATCAGTGGGATTTGAATCCATAGGTAGAATTTGAACACAGAAAAAATGCTTTGAGGCATTTCGTCCAACACTTTTAACAATTCTCCCAACCAACTGCCATGGACTGGTACTTCTCTTCCCTCCCCAGATCTGGCTACAGTTAATATTTTCCATTATAGAGAGAGAGAGAGTGAGAGGGAGAGATAGAGAGGGAGAGATAGAGAGGGAGAGATAGAGAGGGAGAGGAAGAGAGGGAGAGAGAGAGAGAGAGAGAGAGAGAGAGAGAGAGGGAGAGTGAGAGAGAGAGGGAGAGTGAGAGAGGGAGAGGGAGAGAGAGAGAGAGAGAGAGAGAGAAGAAAGATGGACCTAATTACTATATTTATTAATCCCTTATTAATCAATTTGATTTAAACTCAGAATATCTTGCTGTATTTGTTCCTGCTCTTATTCTCGTTGATACTCGTTGATACTCTACCAGCTTTGTCAATTCTCCATCTAAGGCCAAAGTTATTTCTAAAATTACATTACTGTTACTGCAGAATATTGATGCAGCAACAGTAACAGCAGCAGTTTTCTGCTGCTGCTTCTAATGTTGCTGCTGCAATCCAGTCATTTACTTGTCTGCATTTATTGCTGCGTCTACTGTTACTATTATTAGACAACATCTAAAAACGATATTTCTTTTCGTGAAAATAGAATCATAAAACAGCCATTTATCACTTTTCACAACATGTTTCTCTGCATTCATTCCTGCAAGTGTTGATAATGATAAATGATATATATGTTCTTTGTTTGTCTCTTAAGTCACTGCTGGTGTGAAAAATGCAACACCACTCTGCACAACTAAATAGATTAATGGGTTCCCAATTAACAGAAATTCAACTAATGAGTGCTTGACACACAAATACTGACATCTCAGTACAACACTCATTATATACATATCATCATCATCATTCTCAGTAATATTTTACATCCAATTTTTCATGCTGGTATGAGATGGGCAGTATGTTCTAAGACAATGTTTTAAAGTATGATGGTCTTCCTGATGCCAACCATTTTAGTTGCTTTTATGTATATACTAGCATTAAAGCCCGGCGTTGCTTGGGGTCAGTAAGTTACCAAAGTTAGGTTGCACCACCCATTTTATGGCAGCACTTTTTTGTCTGCTAGGCACTGGGTGAATGAATTGCAGACCTGGACTGCCGAAGCAGGAGCTGCACCAGCAGTGACAATTGTAGTTTCGCCTATGGATATTATCTCTGTGCAAAGAAGTGTTGAAATTTATCGTTTCACAGTACTTGCGCAACACGCGCGTAGACGAGGCCAGCCGAACAACAGAGCTGCGATGGAGTTGTTCTGCATGGTTGTCTAATGTGTGTTTTCTAAATTTAAGACAGTAGGGAGGGGTGTGATATGGGGGAGAGTTAGCTGCTGTTTCTAGTAGGTTTAGTGACCTCATAGAGGATATGTTTTCTAAATTTAAGACAGTAAGGAGTGGTGTGATAGGGGGGGGGGGAGTTAGCTGCTGTTTCTAGCAGATTTAGTGACCTCATAGAGGATATGTTTTCTAAATTTAAGATAGTAGGTAGGGGTGTGATATGGGGGAGTGTTAGCTGCTGTTTCTAGCAGGTTTAGTGACCTCATAGAGTATATTATTGTGTATAGTAAATAAACTGATACTTCTTTCTTCCACGTTCGTTGAGAGGTTTTAAAAAAGATTTATCGCTATTTTTTTTGGTGTTGAATAAATTTATCTGTTGCTTTTGAATAATTGTTGTTTCGTATGAAATGTAATAAGTTCTCTTTGTCATTGAAGTAAAAAAATGTTTGACCGTTCCACACTCAAAAACAAACGTTCTCTCTCTCTCCCTCTCACTCTCTTCTCTCTTTCTCTTCGGCGTTCCTAAAGGAAGTTTGTAAGCATGTATGTAGTTTTATCGAATTTTAAAGGGAGTAGAGAGAAGTAATCAGATTCTATTAGAGGAGTAAAACGTCATGTATTTAGTTTTATCGATTATTTCCATAATTGTGGGTGAGTTTGAATGAAATAAATAGTTAGTGACCTAAGTCAGACCATTTACAACATTCTTACAGACTTTGAGTCGAATGGGTTTGAAATTATGCAAATGTATAAACATGGAACATGCACACACACACACACACACACACACACACACACACACACACACACACACACACACAACAACAACAACAACAATCTGCCTTTTATAGATAATGATATATGATATATATATATATACATAGGGCGGAAAAACTCATAAGAGTCAACGGCCATCCAAAGCTGTGTAAATATGTATATATATATGTACCGCGCGGTTAAACCACTGGGAGTGAAGGACCCCTAGCCTTTGTCAGGACATTCTTCTAGGAGAAGGCAACTCAGGAAACTGAGATAACTCCGATATAAAACCTGCGGCTCAATAGTTACCGATGATGTTGATCTTTTCTTCTTTTCGGGTTATAACTACTGTCGCTCAGAGAGTGGGATTGGCTCAGTGCACAGTCTTTCCTTACTTTAAAAAATATCTTCACGCACAGGCATTGAACGATAGAATTAATTAATTGTTTCTACTTTTGGCACAAGGCCAGCAAATAACCAGTACATTACTGGTACTTTATTTTATCGACCCCGTATGGATGAAAGGCAAAGTTAACCTCGGCGGGATTTGAACTCAGATCATAAAGGGACGTAACTATGCTGGAAAGCATGTCCGAGCCTCTACCGATACTGCCAATTCACCGCCCAACGATAGAATTAATTAATAATTATTAATAATGGCATATCGTGCAATGGCCATACTTGATAACGAGGGGGCAGCCATCATATATAGTGGAAACTTGATTCAGAAATGCCTCTAATCATGAACAAATCGGTTCGTGAACAATGTTTCTGAACATATAACTTCTCAGTTTCCAAATGCTGTCTTGAGTAATGAACATGCAAGCTGGCAACAATAGCTGGCAACAACCTTGGAGTATTGGTGAGAAAGTGTCTCTTGCTGTCTAGTTAATTACTATGCTGATATCTATCTGTTTTTCACACACAGTCTCTCTCTCTCTCTGTATTTCAACATATGGGAAAAATAGTTTCGGTTTATAAACATTTCAAGTGACGAAGGGCCTTCAAGAATGAACATGTTTTTCTCTTCTCCCCCATTTAGTGTAAAGGCTTACATTTTCTAACACAATACCTTAATCTCTCCTTCTTGCTTTTTTTTCTTACTTTCTCTCGTGTTCACGTACTATGAGAGGCACCAGACATTTTCCCTAACATCACACAAAATTAACAGTTATAAATTAATGTTTTGTCTTTCATCTCTTACTCCTCTGGATAGTGTTTGGCTTATGTCAGATGCTGTGATGGACCAGCAGTACCTTTGGAAAGGGTTGAAACTGCCCAAGTCCATCTCAACGGTCGATGCTCATAGAGTTCTGTGTCCTACATTTATATATTTATTTAAAAAAATAATTTTTTAAGGTTTTTTCCTTAAAAAGTTGTTTTTCATTTTGTTTTGTCCTTTCTTTGTTAATTTTCTTAAGTTCATATGAATATATATATTTGTCAGACAATATGATTAATTATTTTAAGTATTAAACAAAATGTTATATATATATATTTCAGAAAATATGATTCATTATTTTATGTATTAATCAAAATATTAATATATATATATATAATACATTAAAATATATGATAAACACGAAACGTGTTTGCATTGCAACAGACAAAGTTAGCTATTAATGAAATAAACTAATTCAAGTGAGAGTTTATTCTCAAAATATAATATAGTATATTGCTCCTTAACTGTAGAGCTGATCTTTAATCCCGCATAAATGGCTGTTATTTCTAGCACCGGGAATGCGGGACGGCTAGTTTGGCCTGTCTACACACGTGTAGTCAGACCTGCAAAATTTTTGATGTGAGATGTACTAATTTTACTGGATTCCTGTTGATAAGCACAGCAGATTTGGGTATTTCACTTTTTATTTCAATTCCATTTCGATTCTCTTTATTTTTCAATTCACATACCACCGTTGCGAAACGGATTTAGGTTTCGAGGTTCAAATTCGTCTACGGAACAGGTTTGGATTTTGAAATTTAAATCTGTCCAGGAATCATGGCCGTTGCCAATATAAGCTTGTCTTTATTGACTTGTATCGAGACAGACAAATTGTATTCACTTTAATTAGTTTATTTCATTAATAGCTAACTTTGTCTGTTGCAATGCAAACACGTTTCGAGTTTATCATATATTTTAATGTATTTAACTGCTCGGAAATGCCCCTTTTCTTGGAGCTTGATTATTGTAAACGACTGAGAGTTTATTCTCAAAATATAATATAGTATATATATATATATATATATATATATATATATATATATATATATATATATATATATATATATATATATATATATATATATATATATATATATAAGAGACGTAAGATAAGAAAATTATAAAATTAACTTACTTACTAAAATATATTTTAGTAAGTAAGTTAATTTTATAATTTTCTTATCTTACGTCTCTTATATTATTGTTCTGCAACCCCATGCATTGAACCACAATGTTATTAAGACAAAACCTATATATTTGCTAGCATCGATATGCATTTGTATGTATATATATGTTACTAGATATAAATTCTTTATATATATATATATATATATATATATATATATATATATATATATATATATATATATATATATATATATATAACAAAGGAATTGTGGTAAGGAACCAGATGGACCATAACGCACCAGGGTACTCAATACTTAGGGTAGTAGAGTGGGAAATAGGAAAAAGTATGACCCCGACGGCAGAGCTCAAGCCGTTTCGATGGCTATTTCTGGACTCAGTCCAGAAATAGCCGTCGAAACGGCTTCAGCTCTGCCGTCGGGGTCATACTTTTTCCTATATATATATATATATAGATCAAACCTTGAGCTGATCAATCGTGAAATGCGTCTCACACCACAATAAATGTAATGATAATTTGGATATCCAAACTGAACTGATAAGGTCTAGTTTCTTGGGTACGTCAACATTATATATATATATATATCAATGATATTAATAAATGGAAACTATATTTATAAAACCATATTTATTTTATTATATATATTTCAAGGGTACCAAAATTCTGGTACGCTCTCATCAGATAAAATACAAAATTTGTTTTATAAATGTTGACGTACCCAAGAAACTAGACCTTATCGGTTCAGGTTCAGTTTGGATATCCAAATTATCATTACATTTATTGTGGTGTGACACGCATTTCGCGATTGATCAGCTCAAGGTTTGATCTGTATCGATCGAGCCTGACTATATATATATAAGTTATAAGAATCAAAGTTCTGATCAAATCCTTTATATGCTTACAATTGTTTCCTCCAAACCGAGGTTTGCATTCTTCGGAGCAATTTATTAATGGATGATCACAAATATGACCTCCTTTTCAACCCAAGAGATATATGCAAACATTGTTGCTTGGTAGGTCGACAATCATTATAATGTTTAGTGTGGCAGTATACATTTAAAGGTTACATTCATATCAAAAGAGGAAAAATCAAAAATTAAGATTAAAATACAACATGAAATTAATGCGATAGGATAGTCATAAGCAGTTATTGAGTGCAATAGTTACACGTGTGTCTTGTTTATATAATGGTATAGTGCGGCAGAGTGTTACATGCAATAGAAGCACTTAAACGGGCGAACAAGAGTGTTAAGGGGGTTGAACTGGTAATGAATCCTTTATACGAATTTTATAGAAGCATGTGCGTGGAGAAATATTATAAATATTAAATATTGGCAATGTGTAGCAAAGCGATGATATGGATTCCATGTACAGCACCATTTTCACAGTCCGGGGAGCATAATATCCAGATTATATGCCCCCTCACATAATCTACGACGATTCAATATTGGACGTTTGGCGATTCTGTTAGAGTATCGTAGTTTGTTGGTCTTTAGCTCAATATAGCAGGTTGTTAAGTTGCGAGAATCAGCATCGAATTATTTTCCGGAAGTGTGTGTGTGACTAAGGGGAGTTAATGCGTGAGGGGAGGTAACTCAGTGATTTCTATGACTAAATATTAAATGGTGTCTCAAAATAGTCCCTATCTTGTATGGTTATATACAGTTTCTAAAAAATTAAAGTGTCTTAACTATAATGTAGTCTATCAAGAAGTATTAATGGTGTTCATATTAGGGTGATCATCCTCCATTATAGAGTGCCACCATTGAATATTTCACACGATGAGCCAGATTTCCAAATCAATGATCATTGTAATTGTAGTCTACTCATAGAACCTGGCAGGGTTATTATAGAATCACTTCTATCTACAATAATCCCTGGTGAGCTCTGGGTCAGTGCATGTCACATTGGATGTCAAAAGTTAACTATCACTAAGGTAGACCAGAGGTCAATCCACACTTATCATGTCACTAATCCGAGCTTCAATTCCTGCATATATGTACAACTCATATGCCATTTGCATTTCATTCACTGCACCCAGCACACAGGTTATATAGCTCATCAATGTTAATAAATTAATTAGTCTTTCATTTATCCAACGATGGCACTTCATCCACAGAGCACCAACAATACAATCAATTTAATGTTTTAATTATACATTAATTAAATAGTGGTGCAATGCAGTTCAAGCAACTGGATGCAGTCACACCGAAAGTAGATGTACAAAGGGGTATTCCTACTGTGAAAGGTTCTAGAGGGATGTCACTATTAGTGTTATATTGGATCAATGAGTGTGGGGAGGTGGTATAGGGTGTGCCCTTAGTGTTCGATGCTAGAGGTGGTGCCTGGTTCAAATCTGACATTGCTATATATAGGGTTTAAAGTTTTGGAAGGAATGTGTGAAGCGGTGCTGGCAAGTCGCGAACACTTCAGATTTTTTGTTAAGTAGGTTATGGTTAGAGAAGATAATAGTGTGGGTCTCTAGTAGACAGAGATTACAAAATTTATTAGGTGGTTTGTACGAAGTCGCGCTACCTATCACTTCCCATTTAAGTGTGTAAGATTTATTTTTAGTTTTTAGATAGTGTATGTAGCTAGATAGTGAGGTGGAGTTGGCTAGACTGTGTTTTTTGAATGAGTGGATGTGCGAATTATACCTGGTTTTGAAGCAGCTAGACGTGGAGCCTACATAGGATTCTGAAGAGTTGCTAGTTGTGACGGTGCATGAGTATATGATATCCTTGATTAAGCATTTCTTATCTAAAGGGCAGGTTCTATTTGCTCTACAGTTACAATTATTCTGGGTGCTAGTCTGTTGGTTAAAATGTGTAGAAGTCCGGGTGGTAGCTATAGGATTTTGGATATGGGGGTTGTCGTCCCCGGTGTTATTGCTTATACTAGTGCTATTACTACTATTACTGCCGTTACTAGGGTTACTTGCTACAGAGTTATTTTGAGGGTTTACCCCCTGCTGCGATTTAGTTTGTTGGAAGCAAGAACTAATTTTTCTTTTATTGCTACTAGCTATGTGGTATGCTATGTTAGGCGTCGTAGAGTAGGAGATTTTAATAGTGTTTTTGTTTAAAAGGTTATGGTACTTGTGTTCTAGAGGGAAGTTTTTATCTAGTAGTGAGAAGAAAGCCCTAGGTATGTTGGTAGAGACGTTTAGGTTGAAAGGAGGGTTGAAAAATGTATTATTTCTTCTTCTATTTTTGTTTTTAGTGTTTGGTGTGTTGTTTCCTCTTAAGGTACTACGGTAGTTTTGTGGTAAGGGTTACTTTTGATGGCATCCTCCGTTTTAGTGTGTGTGTGGATGCTATTCTTATTACTAGGTTTCCTCATGAACATATTGTGCGAGATAATGTTGTAGCTATGTGTTTTCGTAGGTAGGAACTCAATCTCTATATTATGGTCAGATCTAGCTCATGCTTGATTATAATATTGCGAGTTTTTGCTAAATATGTTTGCGTCATAGGATAGATTAGAGATTATATTGGATACCCCCTTAGGGATAGAGTTTAATACTGATCTAGGGTGGTTAGACTTGGTATCTACGTAAATGAGTTTTTCGTTAGGCTTATGGAAAAGTGTATATATCTTTGAGTCTAGGTATAGTGTGGCGTCTAGGAAGTTAACGTTTTTAGTGTTTTTGTCCATGGTGATACTAAGGTTATAGTTTTTGAATGTCCTATGCAATAGTTTTCTAGTTCTTTCTATATTGAATTTTTTATATTCTATAAGTAGAAGTGCATCGTCGCGGTACAAACCACCGTTGAGGTATGGAAGGTCCTTATGGATTTCATTAAGTAAGTATAGGCCGACCAAATCAGTGACCTGCGCCGAGTCACTAGACCCCATGGTTATGTCGAAGTTGTTGTGCGTATCCTTGCGGGTCCATAATTGGTCTTCAAAGGTGATTATGGTTTTACGGGCCGCAAGGATGACATCAATCTGGGTTCTAGTCAGGTCGCTATTGTTCATGGCCATGATTAGTGCCTTATTTAATAGGATAGGGGAAATAGAGGTGTAGTATGAATTGATATCAAATTGAATACATTTTTTGTCCTTGTTATTCTTGATATCTTTCAACCATTCAATAACTTCACCCGTATTTCCCCATTGTTTAAGGTATATCTTGTGTTTAATCTGTGGGATGATTTTATCTAAAATTTTCTTACTGATAATGCCAATGTCAGATAATTCCAATGTATACTATATATATTGATCACTGATTCCTTAGAATCATCGGGGTGAGGGGTGCCATTATAACAGACATTATGTCTTTGTTATTTTTAAACCTGATGACACCTAAAATTTTCCAAGTTTACGTATGTGCATGTATACTCACCCCTCCCCACCCACACACACACATATATATGTATCATCATCATCATCGTTTAATATCCACATTCCACGCTTGCATGGGTTTGGACGGGAGTTTTCCCACTTGAGGCAAGAGTGGTTGTCTTGCTCACATAGGACCGTCTGGCGGGTTTTCTACGGCTGGATGTCCTTCCTAACACCAACCACATTTACAGCTACATTTACACGGCCACATTACAGCATGGACTGTGTGTTTTTTTTTGTCGTGACACCTACACGACCTCATTTGTTTCAGGCTGGATGTTGTGGTACCAACATAACTTTACATTGAAAGGGGTTGTGTGCATTGGGTGGGGGTAGTGGGACGGGGGTGCATTTAGTTAGAGGTGCCTACTGACTGTAGTAGGTTTCACTTTGTACTTAGGTAAGGTGGGTCTTCTCTATTACTGTGTAGCTCCAAAGGTCTCGGTCAAGTGACATTGTCTTGGAGAGGTGTAAGTGTGTGAGGTCGGAATTTATCAAGTCATCCCAGGTTTTTCTGGGTCTGCCTACTCCGTGGCTACCGTCTATTTTTATTGCCCTGCACTTTTTTATACAGCTGTCGTCTTTCATGCGCATCACGTGACCATACCAACGTAGTCTTCTCTCGAGTAAAAAACATCTGATCCCTCTTATTTCTAATTTTTCCCTTAGTTCGTTTATGCTTTGCCGTTCACGTATATTACTATTACACATCCAGCGGAGCATGCAAGCTTCGTTCCTCTCCAGTCTGCGTATATCCTCTGCACACAATGCCCAGGTCTCACTGCCATGCAACATTGCTGTTCGTATGCAGGCATCATACATTTTTAGGGAGAACCCTTTAGCGGCTAATAGTGGTATAAGCTCTCTGAACTTTTTCCATCCAGTTCTGACTCTAGCTACTGTACTTTCAGAGCACCCTCCCCCACTGCTGATTTTGTCACCCAGGTAACGGAAGCTGTCCACTATTTGTATAGAACCATCTGTGCAATGGAGTGAGCTAGTATTCTGTGGGCACTTGCTGCTACTTATTGCACCAGAGCACCGGCCACATATAAAATCTATGTTCTTAGTTAGCTTACCTGTGATCCCACTACATCTTTTATGCACCCATTCTTTGCTTTTGGGACATAAAATGGAGTTTCTACCTACTCCATTCCTACACACTGAGCATGGACACTTCCCGGATGGGACCGGTGCCCTATTTTCCTTCCTACAAACTAGAACTTTAGTCTTAGACAGGTTAATTTTAAGGCCTTTTGATTCTAGGCCGTGCTTCCATGTTTGGAGTTTCTTCTCTAGTTCGGCCATTGATTCAGCTATGAGCGTTAGATCATCTGCGTATAGGAGTTCTCATGGGCAGCCAGTCTTGAACTCCACTGTTATAGCCTGAAGGGCAATAATAAATAGTAGGGGGCTAAGAACGGAGCCCTGATGAACACCAACTTTTACGCTAAACACTTCACTATATTCGTTGTTAATTCTAACCTTGCTGACTGTTTCTTTATACATGGCTTGTATAGCTCTCACAAGCCATTCATCAACACCTAGTTTTCTAAGAGCCCACCAGATAATGGAACGGGGGACTCTGTCGAAGGCTTTCTCCAAGTCGACAAAAGCTAAGTATAGGGGTTTACTTTTAGTTAGGTACTTCTCCTGCAGTTGTCGTACAATGAAAAGAGCGTCTGTGGTACTTTACCTGACACAAACCTGAACTGCATTTCATCTAGATCAATTCTCTCTCTGATTAGTTGCGCTATTACTTTTTCTGTGACCTTCATGACCTGGTCGATTAATTTAATGCCTCTATAGTTACTCCGATCTAGGGCATCTCCTTTACCCTTGTAGCAGTTAATGATGATGCTGCTACGCCAGTCCTTCGGAACAACCCCATTCTGTATGACTTGGTTTACTATCCGGGTGACCATAGTGTGTCCCACGGTTCCAGAAGCTTTCGGCATTTCAGCAACTATTTCCGAAGGCCCAGCCGCCTTACCCGTCTTCATATCTTTGATTGCCTTACTTATTATACTACCTTCGACTAACACTGCTGGTCCCTCTATTGGGTCGATGTGGGGCAGACTGTCTTTCTCCCATTTATTCTCCTCATTTAGTAGCCTTTCGTAGTGACACTTCCAAGCTACCTTCTTATCAGCGTCAGTGATGGCAAGTTTACACACTTCTCCCCGACAATATCACGGTTTTCCTTGACACATTGCCTAGCAATCCTGAACACCTCACGTTTTTGGTCCTCGCGTTGTAGAACATGCTTGAACTTTCTTTCCTCTGCTTTCCTTCTTGCGAAGTACACTTGTCTCCTAGCTTTCCTCTTGGCCACTTGATAGTCTTCTCTACTTCCCCCATCCCGCCATACTTTCCAAGCCTGCTTTTTGGCCTTAATTGACTCCTCCACCTTACTGTTCCACCACCATGTTACTCCCCTCCTGCCTATAGGCCTGCTCCAGCCACAGACTTTGTCTGCCGCCATCAACAGGTTTGCTTTCAGGAATTCCCACTATTCCTCTATATTGTACGACTCTAAATGCTCTTCCTTACTGTCGAAAGGGATTTAGTGTTTACAACAGACACTCTGTCACGTCTTCTGGTAAGGATATAATCTACCTGGCTGGTATGTTCCCCTGATCTGTAGGTGCTCAAGTGATTGTCTCATTTTTTGAAGTTAGTGTTACAGATAGTTAGGTTATTTGTATCACAGAATTCCAGGATTCTGGAGCCTTCCTCATTCCTAGTACCAAACCCATAGCCTCCGTGGATTCCATTATAACCGTCACAATGTTGTCCAATGTGACCATTTAGGTCAACAGCAATAATTATATAGTCACTGTCGGTTATTTGGGAGGTAGTGAGCATCAGTGTCTCATAGAATCTGTCTTTTATAGCGCCAGGCAGTCCGGATCGGGGTGCGTACGCAGATATTACTGTCACAGTAGTTCTATTTAGAACAAGTCTTATTTTAATTATTCTATCATTCACTCTATTTACGTCTATTATCTTATCGACCCATTTTTCTGCTAACATGATTCCTACCCCACCCAGCCCATTGTCATTTCCCACCCAGAAAAGTTTATAGCATCGTTTTTTACCCACAATGAATTTAGCAGACCCGCCCCTCCACCTGATCTCTTGGATACAGCAAACATCAACGACCTTACGTTGAAGCATTTCTACAACCTCGTTAGAGCGGCCTTTTAAGGTGCCTACATTTATGGTACCAACTCTGAAGTTTTGGATTGCGTTTGGTGGGTGAGGCGCAGGGAGGGGTGATGGGGATGGGGTTGGGGTTATGTTGGCCATCCGCGGCTGCAAGAAAGAGGAGGGGGCCTTGCCCTTTCGTCCGGCAGTATGAGGTGAATTTGTCGTTATCTTTGGCATTATCTTCGAGTGTCCAGATTCTTCAGGCTCTCCAGAAATTCCTTAGTCCATCCATCATATCGAAATTTATGTATATATAGGCAGTATATTTATACTTATTTTATTCTAATCTAACATGAAACATGACATACATAACAGGTCAACACATTTCTCCTTGTTAAGCTTTTGTAAAACGATACAGTTCAGTAGTTGATATGTGTTGAAATATTAAAGGAAATAAACCATAATATATAATTTTTCAATATCCTTATTTCTTGGCTCGATTTCGGAAAATTTAATGAGTCTTTTTAAATATGCCAAATTATTAATTCTGATAATATTGTTTTATTGAACAAAAATTTCTATCTCATTTATTATTTTTTCTTACATATTTTCATTGCCATTTTCAATACCCATAGTTTGAAAGTGAAGGCACGTGGCTGAGTGATTAGAGAATTGGATTCGCAATCATAAGGTTGTGAGTTCAATTCCCGAACCACGTGATATGTTATGTCCTTGAGCAAGACACTTTATTTCATGTTGCTCCTTCTGCCTGGAGTTGCGACTAATAGATAATATTAGGAGTTGGAAAGACCAATGGAAACATTGTTTCCACGGTTTGATTTGATTCGATGAAAGTGGATCGACTGTCGATAGTTTGAAACCAATAGCTTTGGAATGCATTTTATTCAAATATTCAAACCTATAATTAATGTTGCTGAACTGATAAATGTTTTATTTACACAAAATGTGAGTAGTTCTGTGTGAAGATGAAAATATATATGTATATATCCAAATGTTTTTTCTACTTTATTGAACAGACTCAATTCTCTCTGTCTTTAGCGATGTCATCATCATCATCATCATCACCGTTTTACGTCCGTTCTTCCATGCTAGCATGGGTTAGACGGGTTGTCCTGTTGCTCATACAGGAACTGATTTGGGCTTGATTTCTACAGCTGGATGCCCTTCCTAACACCAACCGCACTTACAGTGAGTGCTGGGTACTTTTTTTCCGTGTCGCCTACACGTCCACTTTACAGTGGGGGCTGGGTGCTTTTTTGCCGTGGCACCTCCACGACCACTTTGCAGAGGGAGGGTGTGGGGGCATATTGTCTATATGCTTCAGCTTGTACCCATGGGAGGTCGGGTAATCTGTATTACTGCGTGACGCCAGAGGTCACGGTCGTGTGTCATCGCCTTTGAGAGGTGTAATTGGGTAAGGTTGGCTTTTATCACCTCATCCCAGGTCATCTGCATACAGGAGTTCTTAAACTCCTCCGTTATTGCCTGCAGGACTATGATGAACAGGAGAGGGCTAAGAACAGAGCCCTGGTGGACACCAACCTGTATGCTAAATTCCTCGCTATACTCATTGCTAATCCTAACTTTGCTGACTGCTCCCCTATACATGGCATGTGTATATTATATATGTGCAAGCTTTAATTTCTTTCAGATTTCCTTTGAGTCCCTTGCAGCTAGACTTTCTTTCACTCTCTCACCTCTCTCTCTTTTTCACACACACACACGCACGCGCACACACACACACACACACACACACACACACACACACACACACACACACACACACACACACACACACACACACACACACACACACACACACACACACACACACACACACACACACACACACACACACAATGTAAGAAGTAAAGCCTGTCTAAATATCTCCAAAAACCAAGAAAAATTCCATCAGTCATTAAAAATATAGGCCATTAACCACCAAACAATGCTGTAAGCACACTTAACCAACCAAACAGCAAGCTGTCTTGAAAATAACACAACCCATTCAAAACTGGAATCGATTCCTAATTCAGGCAGAGGAGAAGATAACAACAGCCAACCAATTCACATATAAACTTGATAGAATAATGAAAATTTAACAATGTCATTCTAATGGGCTGTGCAAAGTATGTCCTAATACAGCAGTGTACAAAATATTCCTAGTCAATCATTTTTTTAGGGCTCATTACTTTTCATGAGAGGCCAGCTAACTGGAAAAGTTTTTAATATTTGTTGCTCATTTAGGGCAATTAATTCCCATGAGAGGCCGGCCTGCTGAAAAAGGGGTATACTCCCTGTTGGTCTTTTAGGTCAATTACTTCCCATGAGAGGCAAGCCTGTTGAGGAAAGGGTATATTGTCTTCAAGTGTTTTAGCCCAATTACTTCCCATGAGATGTTGGTCAGCTGGGGAATGGGTATACTATCTGTTGGTGTTTGAAGCCAATTATTTTCCATGAGGGGCCATCATGCTGGGAAAAGGAATATGCAATCTGCTGGTAGTAACAACTGACAGAAGCATCACCACTTTTCAGTGACAAGTGGTATAACTTGAATTCAGAGATGACAGATTGGAAGAGATACTGCAAAGCATCCCACCTGAGTTTTTAACAATTGCACTAAATCATTGTACCTAGATAGCTGCTTTAATTATCAGCCCAGAAAGGATAAAGGGCAAGGTTGACCATGGCTGAATTTGAACTCAGAGCCCAGAGAGCCAGAACAAATATCTACACTCTAATGGCTCAGCTAATTCAACATCTATGAAGGAAGAGCTTCTTTGGTCTACACTCAATACTGATGGAAAGCTGCATGCACATGCCACAAATCTGTTTTCACCATTAGTGCATGTGTATATATGAAATTCTCCAGGAATAATTTTATTGACATGATAAAGTGACAGAAAATGAATTGGCCCAAGTACTTGAGAAGTACATTTTTTACCGGCCCATGAAAGGATGAAAGGCAAAGTTGACCTCAGTTGGATTAGAAATCAGGGCACAGAGATTTGGAACAAATACCAAGGCATTTAATCTGACACTCGAACAACTCTGCCAATTTGCTATCTAAAAATAATTAATAGGTGAAAATTAATTCAGCCAAATAGCTAAATTAAACTGCTAACACAATTATCAAAATATAAACCAATTACAGAATTACATCATAGATATAAGATTTAATTGGAGATTTAGAATTCTTGAGGAATTATGATTCTTTACATAATTATAACTAATGACTCATTAATGAAATATTTAGATATTTAGACATTAAATTGGTTACCAATACATTCCAATTTAATTTCTTACTACTCTGTTCTGAAAAGAATCAACTCTCTGTTTGTTTTCATTCAAAAAATGAAAATAGTATTATAGTTTATTCAACATTGAAATAATTGTTTCTACTTTTGGCACAAGGCCAGCAATTATCCCAGTGTATTACTGGTACTTTATTTTATCGACCTCGTAAGGATGAAAGGCAAAGTTAACCTTGGAAAGATTTGAACTCAGACCATAAAGGGCTGTAACTCTTTGCTGCAAAGCATGACATCCAGCCCTCTACCGATACTGCCAATCCGCCGCTATTCAACATTGAAATAATAGTTAATAGTTACAAATTTTGTTGTTATTGCTGGTATTCTTTGTCAGGTTATTGTATCACCTTTCTAATGCATGAAAGATAAACTACCTCACTTCCACAGTACTCAGTAGAAATTAATATATATATACTATCATCTTCATCATTATTTTACATCTGCTGTTCCATGTTTGCATAGGTTGGACAGGTCCTTTTCAGAACAGAATCTCTCCACTCATCACAATGCTTTGTCATCTCTACCATCAGCATCAACAATTTGAGATCAGCTCTCATGACTTCCACCCAGGTTTTCCTTGGTGTTCCTCTACTATTACTTTCTTCCACTGGAATTTCTTGGAATTTCTTCATTCGTTGCTCATCATCTATGTGCATTACATGCCCATACTAGTGCAGTCTTCTCTCCTGTCCACAGCATCTAATTCCTCTTATACCCAGTTTCTCTCTCAATTCAGCCATGCTTTGTTGTTGACACACATTAACATTGCAAATTCAATGAAGCATGCTCTCTTCATTTCTCTACAGTTTTACTACCATTAAGCATTACACATTGTAGACAGGCATAATATAGCTGACTTTTCATTCGTAGGGAGAAACCTTATATATATCAGCATCATTGTTTTTATATCCATCTTTTCCATGTTTGTATGGGTTGGATGGGTCCTTTTCAGCATATCCCTACACTCATTTTATTCCAAAGTTATCTCCTCTATGAGTTTTAGCGATTCAAGATCAGCTCTCACCACCTCTGCCCAGATCATCCATGGTCTATCTTGACTGCGGCTTCCTTCTACTGGGATTTCCTGGCACTTCTTCACTTTGTGATCCTCATCCATACACATCATAAGTCTTGTACAGCACTTCTAATTCTTCTTAAAGCACTTCTAATTCTTCTTAAAGCCAGTTTCTACAAATCAATTCATCCAAGCACAGCCATTCTCTCGCATTTACATTACACATCCTTCAAAGCCTGGTGCATCATTTCTCTCCAGCCCACGCATATCCTCTGCTGTCACTGTCCATGTTTCACTATCATGTAGCATCATACTTAGCACACTTTCATTCATAGGGAGAAAAATTTTGTTGACAACAGAGGGAGTAGCTCTCTAAATTCTTCCATGCTATCCTTATTCTTGCTACTTTGCTTCTGGAACACCCTCTTCCACAGCTAATTAGATCACCTACGTAGTAGAAGTTATCAACCACTTCCATGGATCCTTCATATGATTGGAAAAAACTTGTATCACTGACATTCTTCCCATTGATTACTCCTGTGCATCTAGTATATACAAAGTCTTCCTTTCCTGTTAGTCTGACTGCTATCCCACAACACCTCATGTGTACCCAAGATTTGCATCATATATAGTTTCTGCCTACTCCTTTTCTTTATATTGAGCAGGGCCATTTTCCTGAAGGAATCAGGGTCCTATCTTCTTTCCTACTCACAAGCACTTTAGTTTTGGCTAAATTTACTCTCATCCCTTTTGATTGTAAATTCTGTTTCCACAGTCGGAACTTATTTTCTAGTTCTTCTATGGATTAAGCTATGAGAACCAGATCATCTGCATAAAGAAGTTCCCATGTACAGCCAGACTTAAACTCCTCTGTTATGGCCTGGAGAATGAAACTGAACAGAATTGGGCTGAGAACTGAACCCTGATGAACTCCTACCTGTACCTTGAATTTTTCAGTTTATATGAAGCATAAATGAACTAAGTGAGAAATTAGGTATAAGAGGCATCAGATGCTGTTTACTCGTGAGAAGACTATGTTGGTATGGTCACGTGATGCACATGAAAGACAACAGCTGTATAAAAAAGTTCAGAGTGATCAAAATTGATGGAAGTTACGGAGTAGGCAGACCCAGAAAAACCTGGGACGATTTGATAAATTCCGACCTTACACACTTACACCTCTCTAAGACAATGTCACTGGACCAAGATCTTTGGCACTACACAGTAATACAGAAAACCTGTCTACAAAATATCATGAAATGTAAGGTAAAAGTACAAACTGTAGTCTTGTGTTTGTCAGTAGGCACCTCTTAATTAAATATACACCCCTCCTCCCACTACCTCAACTCCCCACCCTACCCCCAACTCCCCTACCCTACCCCCATCAACACCACCCCTTTCTCTGTAAAGTTATGTTGGTACCACAACATCCAGTCCTAAATAAATGAAATCGTGTAGGTGTCACAACAAAAAAACACAGTCCACGTGGCCGTGTAGGTAACATGGTAAAAACCTCCCAGTCCACACTGTAAACGTGGTTGGTGTTAGGAAGAGCATCTAGCCGTAGAAAACCTGCCAGATAGTCCCATACAAGCGAGACGACCAATCTTGCCTCAAGTGGGACAATTCTTGTCTAAACTCATGCTAGCTTGGAAGATAGGTGTTAAACGATGATGATGATGATGATGATGATTGTGGAAAAATAAAGGAGCAAAACCATGAGTAAAGAAAGACAAACACAAGACTACAGTTTGTACTTTTACCTTACATTTCATGATATTTTGTACTTAGGACCCCTTTTTTTAATAGAAAGGAAATGAAGTGTGGTGGTGATGGTGACCAGGGTTAACGGGATTAAATACATATTTTAAAGTCACTTATTAACCTTTTCATGACTGTATTTCTAATGAAATACACTATATTTTAATCAACTAATGAAGAATTTGGAGAGATTTACTAATATTCTTATTCATTTCATTACTTATATAGTAACATAACATATGATTCTTATATAAAAAAAGGTTTTTGAAAGGTATTTATTTAAATAGCACTCTTTTAAAATAGGTGATTCCATTTGAATAAACGAGAGGCAGTTTGGAGTAGGTTGCATCAAAAGGGTTAAATGGCAATATATGACAATATTAGACATATCTGAAAAAAACAAATTAAGTTTTAGGCAACAAATTATAGTAATGAAGCAAAAGATTAAACATTAAATCAATTATATATTGAAGTTTTCCTTCCTTTGTGACTTTTTCTTGACATTTCCACTCCCCCATGACATTTTTCTGTGATATTTTTTCATGTCATATTTTTATTTTGTGTTCTTAAAGAACACAAAAAAAATATGATAGGAAAAAATGTACCTTTTTTTGTGACTTGTTTTTTATGTGACATTTTTTCCTGTGAATTGTTTCAATTAGATTTTTTCCTATGAATTTTTTCTGTAATTCCTTTTATTATCATGTTTTTTCCAGCAATTTTTTTCTGTGATTTCTTTTTTATTTTGTAACTTATTTAAGGGAGCACAGCTTTTTCTGTGTTTCTTTTTTTTCTTTTTTTTTTTGTAACTCCTCTTTCTGTGACTGTCTTTCCTGTGGCTTTCATTCATGACATTTTTTGCTGCAATGTTAAATTTTTCTTACTTCTCACTGACAAGAGGATGAATAGAAAAGTAAATGTTGATGGGGTTCTATATCAAAATGTAAAATCCATATAGTGAGGCTATAATCTCCATTGTTAACTTGAGCTCACAGACAATATAAGATGGATGAATGCTGGTTAATGCAGGCTAGTAGAAAATAAGATAACATTGTACTGAATATTTGTATGTGGAGAGAGAGGGGAGGCAGAGTAGGGGTTTAGAATATCCAAATTTGTGGAGAAAACTCAATCTGAGAGTATATTTTATTTTCTATCACAAAATAACCATTTACTATGTGTTTCATTATTTTCAGCCAATTATGTTATATAACTACTTTCCAATACAGCTACCTTAAAATGTGTTGATAGGCTGATTATATAACATAATTAGTTTAAAATAATGAAATTCCTGTTGTAAATGCCAATTTTGTAGTAGAAAATAAAACATACACACACATATATATAATCCACAAATATAGCTTCATTAAAGTTTGATAAATAAACCAACTATCACTTATTCCATCTATAAAACAATGGCTTATATATATAATTCTGAAGGAATTATGATTCAGCGATTAATTACAGGTAATAATTTATTAATGCAATATTCCATCCTTACGGGGTCGATAAAATAAAGTACCAGTAATACACTGGGTAGTTGCGTGGCCTTGTACCAAAAGTAGAAACAATTATTTGGGATAGTGTTTTAGTATTTACTTCCTTCTAATGATTTACTACTATGTTGAATTGGAAAACAGACCATTTTTTAAAATTTCATATTAGAATTATACAGTTTAAATTAATTATGTGTTACAATGAGAAAATAGTGGAGAAAAACAGATAACTGCAAGAAGTTTTAATAAGATTGATATAGCTTCACTGGAAAGACAAATGTTTCCAATAGTTTAAAACAGATTTTCCCCAAAGACTTTGAACTATCACCCTCTTGTAGAGAATATACTTCCTCAACACTCCTACTGTAAAGTTGATCAAAGATTTTACTTTGAAAATTATATTTTAATAGCTTTTTTAAAATTTAAATTATTTATAGGATAACTAAATGTAACATAAGTATGTATACGTACATACATATATGAATACAGACGTACATATATGTATACATATATGTACATACATATATGTATACAGACGTACAGTAGTATGTATATATATATATACATGCATGCACATATATATATATGTACGTATGGATTCACCGAAGATTTATTATAATGCTCGGTGTGTTTGTAAACACGTTTATCGTTTTCGGTACCCCGGCCAATAACTCACTCGATATGCAAATTAGGCTGCTCAGCCGTTAATATGAATAAGGAAAGTATATACTTTCAGACTTTCAACCATCTGGCAGCAAGGTATACGTTGCTGACGATAGCTAATAAGCTTGAAACTAGTACAGCGTTCCTTTGTCAGTGTTGAACAAATGAGCAACGATGGCTGCTAGACACTGTACGGTTTAATTCGGGATGTTTGTTTACAAACACACCGAGCATTATAATAAATGTTCGGTGAATCCATACGTACATATATATATGTGTGCATGTATGTATATATATATACATACTACTGTACGTCTGTATACATATATGTATGTACGTATACATACTTATATTTAAGTAACAGCCGTACTAAGAGTGAGAAATGAAATTTCGTTTCATTTTTTCCGTTTAAACGTAACAGTTTTACAGGCAATTATTAACTTGTATACTGTGCTTCCTTTCTTCCCTCACCACTCCTTGCCTTCAGTTAACCCTCCCTATTGTTTTCTTCAGAGAGCATGAACTTTGATTACATATGTTCCCATGCTCTACCTAGTGCATTTTATCACGGTACCAACACTAGGGAAGTTGTGCATGAAGAATCCTCCCAATACTTTCTTTGGCAGGTTTTTTATGGCTGGGTGCCCTTTATATCACTATCCACGTTACAGAGTATACTGGGTGCATTTATAATGTAGATTACCATAAACACATGCTCATATATAATCACACAGACACACATATGCACACATATATAAACACGTATATATATATATATATATATATGAGGCCATAGTACCTAGAATAAGGAGGGGTTGGAAGAAGTTTAGGGAGCTGCTTCCTCTGCTGACAAAGAAGGGTTTATCCCTGTGTACGAAAGGCCGGTTATATGATGCCTATGTGAGATGCGCGATGCTGCATGGTAGTGAGACATTGGCAGCAACTGCAAGGATATGCGACGGCTGGAGAGAAATGAAGCAAGCTTGCTCCGTTCGATGTGTAATGTCAATGTACGTGAACGACCAAGCATGGATGAGTTGAGAGAGAAACTGTGTATAAGAGGGATAAGTTATAGTGTGCGGGAGAGAAGACTGCGATGGTATGGACATGTGATGCACAGGTAGGATGACCGCTGGGTAAAGAAGTGACAAGAAATGCCAGTAGAAGGAAGATGCAGTAGAGGAAAACCGAAAAACATGGGTGGAGGTGGTGAGAGCGGACCTCAGATCGCTGAAGCTCGCAGAGGAGATGACGAAGGACCGTGACAAGTGGAGAGATGCTGTGCTGAATAGGACCTGTCCCACCCTTGCAAGCAGGTAAAAGCAGACGCAAAATGATGATGATATATATATATATATATATATATATATATATCATCATCATCATCATCATCATCATCAGGTTTAGCGTCCGTGTTCCACGCTTGCATGGGTTTGGACGGGGGTTTTCCCACTTGAGGCAAGAGTGGTTGTCTTGCTCGCATAGGACTGTCTGGCGGGTTTTCTACAGTTGGATGCCCTTCCTAACACCAACCACATTTACAGTGTGGGGCTGGGAGGTTTTTACCGTGTTGCCTACACGGCCACATTACAGCGTGGACTGTCTGATATATATAAGCAAGCACACATATGAAGAAAATAGCAAAGAAAAAAAAAAAATCATATTTTAACAACTTCTTTGATCAAAGCTAATATAGAGCTACAAATTTACCAACAATATTTTGATTCAATTAGTAAATAAATAGAAAGAATATATGTTTCACATTAATCCTGTAATTTACCTTTGGAAAAGATTAAGTTTTCAACATTCTATATATTCCATTTTATTTGTTAATTCAGCATTAAAACTGATGTTCATTGACAAACTGTTCATTGACAAACTGAAAATAGATTTATTTTTTTTAAAGTTATGTGTTTGAGATGAGGTGGTGAATTGGCAGTCATTAAGATGTTGAATAGAATGCATTGTGGTATTTGTTCTGGCACTCTGATTTCAAAATCTGCTGAGGTCAACTTTATCATTTGAAGTCAATAAAAAAGTACCAGCACTGGGAGTCAATTTTTCCTTTATATCTCTTTCTCACTTCCTCTCTACTACTCCACTCCACTCCACCCTCTCTCTCTACTTCTCTGGAAGAAATCAGCTGTATTCCACATTTGAAAACCTGGTGAAGACAATCTGCTCTCTAGGTCTGAACACAACTAATTATACCCTAGAAATAACATATTAGAATATCAGTAAAAGACCGATAAGTTTTTTAAAAGCTGGTACAATGCAGTAGAAAATACGAAAGGTAAATGGAACAAAACAAAATATATTATGGCGTGATATTTCTGGGCTATTACCCTCTTTTGAATGATTTGAGCTTTCTTCTGTAAATATCCTTTTTGTTTTTAATAACTTCTACATGTCAGTAATCAATATAAACTATAGGTTTTCTTTAATTCATTTATCAAAACCCAAATTTCCCAGTTTATATAACTATTCATATATCCAGCGATCCTAGTATATATGGCATATCAATCTTGGATTTTTAAAATTATATACATTCAATGCTATTGCCATCTTTGCAGCATAGAATTATGGCCCTTTACATTTTGAGTTAAAATCTCACCAAGTTTAGCTTTGCCTTTCATCCTTACGGGGTTGATAAATAAAGCACGGTGATGCAGTGGGGTCAACTTTCACCACCCGTTCAAATTGCTGGCCTTGTGCCTAAAGTAGAAACAATTATTGTACATGTATAGTATGTGAACAGAGCACTAATGAACTGAGTGAAAAGTTGAGTATAAGCAGAATCAAATGTAGTATGCAGGAGAGAAGATTATGACAGTGCATATGAGCACCCAACAGTGGACCACATGCTAGACTGTCGATCATGTAATATGAAACAGTACCAGCATATATATACATATCCTCAAATGTTGTCACTAACCAGCTCACTTAAACATGATGTAGACCAGTTGGCACCACTAGGCACGGCATTTCTCCATGTGAAACAAGAAAATCTGTGTCACTGACTGTCAAATCCAACATATGACCTCTACCAATTAATGACTATCTTCTACCAATATTTCTCACGCAGAAGCCCCCCCCCCAGCCCATCTGCGAGGTCAGTAGCTCTGATAGACATATCCAACACTTGCTAGTAGGGAAATTAGACCTTAAATAATGATGATAATGGTGATATATAGATCAGATGAGCACCAGAAAGTGAGATAGAGTGATGATTGTAAACACAAAGTCCCTCCCTGGTGAGGAATGCACCACCCAACATAACCTAGTAGTCAGCAACTTGCTAATTAGGGCTAGACATAGGGCTACTTGGAGGAGAATGATATGGAAGATGAAGGAGCCCTGAGCCTGTAACAACTTTAGGAATATCTTACTTGAAACTTTTGACAATAAGGAAGAAATAACGACATACAATACAAAGCAGCAGTGGGAGTTCCTGCGAGACAATATATTGAAGGCCACAGTTGAAGTAGGTAGCTGAAGCATAGGGGCATGGAGTAAGAAAGTGACTTAGTGGTGGAATAGTAGGGTGGATGAGAGAATTAAGGTCAAGAGACAAGCATAGAAAGAATGGCAAAAGGAAGGTAGCAGAGAACTTTACCAAGTGGCCAGGAGAGTGGTGAGGTGACAAGTATACTTTGCAAGGAGGGAAGCAAAAAGTAAAGAGTTTATGCATGTTATGCAATGTGAAGACCAAGGATGTGAGGATGTGAGGATGTGAGGTGTTAAGGATCGCGAGGTAGTGTGTCGGGGAAAATAGTGATGTTGTAGGGGAGAAGCGTATCCAGGATGACAATGGTGCACTTGTCCTCATCAAAAAGAAACTGAAAAGAAGGTAGGATGGAAGTGACATTATGGGAGACTGATGAATGAGGAGAATGTGTGGGAGGGAGATAGCCTGCTCCACGTGGACCATATAGAGGGACCAGTGATGCAAGTCAGCTGCAGTGTAGAAAGTAAGGCAATTGAGGACACAAAACAGGCAAAGCAGTGGTGCCATTGGGTATAGTTGCTGAGATGCTGAAAGCATCTGGGATAGTTGAACACATTATAACCACTCCAATTGTAAACCAAGTAATATAAAATGGTGCCATACCCAATGACTGGCATAGCTGCATCATCACCAACTGCTATATGGGCAAAGGTGACCAACTGGAAATAAGATGCAGTGTGCAGGAGAGGAGATTGCATTAGTATGGACATGTGATGTGTATGAAGGATGACAGCTGCATAAAAAGGTGGTATATGGAAGACATAGGAAGACTTGGGATGGAGTGATAAAGGCTGACCTGCACAATTGCATTTCTCAAAGACGATGACACAGGATTGATATCTCTGGCATTATGCAGTAATACAGAAGACCTGCCTTCCCATGTGCACAAGTTGAAGCATACATCTAGTATGCACCACTTTCCCTACCTTCCCCTCCTCCTTCCATAAACCATGTCCTAATACCCCACCCTTCACTCAAGTCCCTACCCCCTCCTCACACCGGATAAGTGTCCTTCCCTAGATCTACCTCTTCAATCCCCACACACATTCTCGACCACAGCTTCAGTCCACACTGCAAAGTGTTCTTTTCGGTGCCATGACAAAAAGTGTCCATTTCACATTGAAAAGTGGTTGTGTAGGTGTCATGACAAAAAGCACCCATTACACACTGTAAATGTGGTGGGCATTAGGAAGAGCAACCATCTGTAGAAACCAAGCCAAAATAAGTTCTGTATGAGCAAGATACAGTCATCTAATCTGGCTTGTCTTGCAACAGGACAACTAGTCTAACCCATGCTAGTGTGGAAAATGGACATTAACAGGAATAATGATGATGAGGATGATAATGTTATATATAAACAAGTTTAAATGAGTTCATCATACAGCCATATAAAAGTAAAGAACATTTTAAAGCTGAAAGTGATTTTATATCCACAGTAATTCAGAACTTAATCCAATCGGTAAATTTCCAATCACAGTAATGTTACAATCTCACGGAGCATATATATATATAAAGAATAGAGATGAACAAGGTTTATAATTAAATTGTTTAATTGATTTATGACCGTTTCCTGTTGGAATAATCTCATCAGAATCAATTAAATACAAATAATTGTTTTTACATTTGTCACAAGGCCAGCAAATACCCAGTGCATTACTGGTACTTTATTTTATCGACCCCATAAGGATGAAAGGCAAAGTTAACATCGGTGGGAGTTGAACTCAGAATGACAAGGGCCATAACAATATGTACCTTATATGCCCATGAATTTTAGAGGAAGAGCAAAAAATATAAACAATAGCATTCAAAAATTGTTGGGAAAATGTTAAAATTTATGGATGCCTAAAGACATAATTAAAATTTATCAGAGATAAAAAGTAAAATAAATGTTTAGTAACTATATATCATCATCATCATCATCATCATTTTATATCGCTTTTCCCTGCTTGCAAGGGTTGGAATATATATATATATATACATACATATACAAGGTACACACACATATGTATATATATATGCACATGTGCATATAAATGAATGAAAAGAGCACTGAAGCTATGAATAATAATAATAATAACAACAACAACAACAACAATAATAATAATAACACGAACAATAACAATAATAATAGTGTATGCGTGTGTGTGCATGCATGGATATCTTTTATGCATATGTATGTGTATATATGCATATGGATGTGTATATATGTGTATGGTTATCTATTTGTATTTGTGTGTGTATATATGTATATATATAAATGTGTATATGTTTGTGTCTATATGAGTGTATGTGTGTGGATGTGTATATGTGTGTATGTATGTATATGTTTGTGTGAGTATATATGTATGTGTACATGTGTATGTGTATATATATATATATGTTTATGTATATGTATGTATATATGTGTATGTATATATATATGTGTTTGTGTGTGTGTATATATATATATATGTGTGTGTGTGTATATGTGTATGTAAATATGTATATGTGTGTGTGTGTGTATATATATATGTATGTGTATGTATATATATATATATTTTTTTTTTAAGCTGTAAATTATAATCAATGTGATCTGTTAACTGGCTTACCAATGTATACAGTGTATTTATTTGCCTTAGGTGTCAGGAAGATACTCAACATATATCAGAAACAATACTGAAGGAAAAGGAAAAACAATAAAAACAACAACAACAACAACATCAACAGCAACAACAACAACAACAACAACACCAACAATAATAATAATAATAAAGGTTGGAGGCACAATATAATAGGAAAGGTGATTCACTGGCATTTATGCAAACTAACTAATTTACCACATTCTGAGAAGTGGTATGAGCATAAGCCAGAGTTGGTGGTGAACAATTGAATGATAGCGCTATGGGATTTCAGGATACAGACAGACAAGAAATTAGAACACAATAGGCCTGACCTGGTGGTTTTTGACAAGGAAAAAAGATTGTGCCTGATTGTAGATGTAGCCTGCCCCTCTAATACAGGAGCGCAAGAAAAGGAGGAGAAAATTAAGCGATACCAGGATTTAAAGTGGGAGTTTAAAAGGATTTGGAACTGTCATGAGATCAAGGATGTCTCGATTGTTATAGGACCATTAGGTACTATCTCGAAGAGTTTTCAAGGATGGTTAAAGAACATAAGTCCAGCCCCGTTTTTTGGAACACTTCAAAAGGCATGCTTGCTGGGAACAGCAAGAACCCTCCGAACGTCCTGAATGTCTGAGGCTGCAGGTAGTGGCTTGGTATTCATTTCAACAAACTTTCCAGTTAAATAACATCAATGACTGAGACTCAAAGAATAATAATTATAATAATAATAATTGTTTCTACTTTTTGGCACAAGGCCAGCAATTACCCAGTGCATTACTGGTACTTTATTTTATCGACCCCGTAAGGATGAAAGGCGGGATTTGAACTCAGACCATAAAGGACTGTAACTCTATGCTGCAAAGCATGGTGGCTGACTCTCTACCGATACTGCCAATCCACAATAATGGTTTCTTTATTGGTCACAAAGGCTAACATGAAGAAAAACATTACAGACGGCACAGAACGGTACAGGACGATACAAAGTGGATTAATAATAATAATAATAATTGATGACTATATTTTATTTTAAATTAAATATCATACTTAACTGAGGTAATGGAGTACCAACTTAAATTAGACAAAAGACATTCTTCCATAAAGAAAACATCAAAACATATTACATTCTAATTACTTTAGTAATGATTGTACTCACCAGCAGAGATGAAAGTGATAATGTTTATATATAAAGCAATGATCTTATCACTATCTAACATATTCTATATATTACCTAACTCCAACACTCCCAAACCGAACCACATGCATATACTGGACCTCTGCTGTTTCTGATATGTATTATCAAATGTATTATCAACAGAACAGAAATTAATGTACAAGTGACTGAGCAGTTCCCATACACATGTACTCTTAATGTACTCCTCAGGGAGATTCAGCATGACACAATGTGTGCTAAGCCTGGCTTTATGAATTACAGATACAACTTATTTTTGCCAGCTTAGTGGACTGGAGCAATGAGCAATAAAGCCATTTGAATAATTATGATGCAAGTGGCTGAACGTTTCATAGACACATGTACCATTAAGGTAGTTCTCAAAGAGATTCAGCATGACACAGTATATGATAAAGCTGACCATTGAATTACAGGTACAACTCATTTTTGCCAGACGAGTGGAATGGAACAAAGTGTAATAATGTCTTGCTCAGATACAATCCACCACTGGGAATTATATCCATCACCTTACAATCATGAGCTAAACACTCTAACTACTAAGCTATATGCCTTCACACATACACATGCAAACACACATCCTTCCAAATAATTTAAAAGATTAAAATATCTTATTTTATAAAAGCTTTTCAATTAATCTTACATGCTAAAGAAGAAAACAAATTATTTTATTGTTTAATATATTTTCATTTTATTATTTAATTTAATCATCTTCATTTAATCAATAAATCAATTGATCAATCGATCAAATCATCTATTGCCCTCTCTACTGCTGGACAATTGCCCTTTTCTTTTCTATCCATACTGAACAGACACAAGATCAAGTAACTGGCATTATTTTATCAATCTTTTTTTGTTGACCTGCTCAATTACAGTATTATCAAAGACACTGCCGCTTACACATATACATTTGCCAACTAAATAATGCTTTGTTTTACCTACCTTTCCCATCTGACCATATCCTCATCAGGTATCTGCTACTATACACAAGTTCATAACCCCTCTCTTCCTCCCCTCCACTATCACCAACCTTACTGTGAACTCCCCCATCCCACCATGAACTATTCTCTCCCCCCAAATCCATAAACTTAATAACCCTGACTGCCCTCTCAACTCTACCTGCAATTGTACTACATCACTCATTTCCAAATGCCTTGAGAAGATCCTTCTACCTTTAGTCACTACCCTTCCCTAATCTTTCTCTCTGCTTCTTTCTTGATCATCTTTACTTTAGACATTAAACTTTTTACACAGTTATCCCCCATGAAGATGGCCTCTGTGCTCTCAAGTATTATCTCAATTGGCACACAACACACCTCTGTTGCAGGCCCAACACCCAGCTGCCACTCAGAAACATCTTTAGTTAAATGAACTAGAGCAACATAAAATCGAGTACCTTGCCCAAGGACACAATGTGTCACCTTGTCTGTGAATTAAAGCCCCAATCTTATGATTGCCAGCCCAAAACTCTAACCCCTAAGTCATGTGTCTTTATATAATATGAGATATGAAAAGAAAAATCAATATGCAACACAAATTAATTTTATGGATTATTATTTAAAAAAGACATCGATCATTATATTTCTCTTAGTGTTTCCATTGTTGGTACTATCTGCTAGTCATAATTCCTGGCAGAATGAGGTGCATCTCTTTTGTCAATCCTCTGTGACTTTATTTTTGTCAATCCTCAAAAGTGAAGTTGACCTCAGTGGGATTTGAACTCAGAATACGGTGAGCTGAGACAAATAGATGATACTCTAATAACTCTGCCAACTACCCCCTATACTCTACCAATTAAGATATAACTGTTAAGGAAGATGAAAAAATCCTAATTGCATCATATCTGTTGGTAGAAGTGATTTCTATGCTGCATCTTCACAATAATTGTAGATATATATCGTATTGTTCATTCATAAACATCAATTTTACAGTAGGTCAATTTCATTTTTGAAGTGTTCTTGGAATGTAATAAAAGATTTGTTGTAAATATAGCTTAATTAAAGCTATAGAATTCACAGAAGAAAATATGAAAATATCTGGTGATTGAAAAATAGACACAATAAGACAATGAAAAGGAGATAAAGTAGAATATATACATATATATGTATATATATATGCATACATACATATATATATACACACATATGTGTATATATATATGTACATACACACATACGGAATCATCAAACTTAGACTAAAACTAAATAGAACAACTGTATGTGTGTATATATATATATATATATATATATATACACAGAAAAACTGGCGCAAACACAACACAATAGGAAGAAACATAACAGTACCACTGATGATGTTGCAGATGTGCAACAAAAGAGCTTTGTTAGACTATATATCATCATCATCATCATCGTTTAACGTCCATCTTCCACGCTTGCATGGGTTTGGACGGGAGTTTTCCCACTTGAGGCAACAGTGGTTGTCTTGCTCGAATAGGACTGTCTGGCGGGTTTTCTATGGCTGGATGCCCTTCCTAACACCAACCATGTTTACAGTGTGGACTGGGACGTTTTTACCGTGTTACCTACACGGCCACATTACAGTGTGGACTGTGTGTTTTTTTGTCGTGACACCTACACGACCTCATTTGTTTCGGACTGGATGTTGTGGTACCAACATAACTTTACATTGAAAGGGGTGGTGTGGATGGGGTGGGGGTAGTGGGACGGGGTGTATTTTATTAGAGGTGCCTACTGACTGTAGTAGGTTTCACTTTGTACTTAGGTAAGGCGGGTCTTCTGTATTATTGTGTAGCGCCAAAGATCTCGGTCCAGTGACATTGTCTTGGAGAGGTGTAAGTGTGTGAGGTCGGAATTTATCAAGTCGTCCCAGGTTTTTCTGGGTCTGCCTACTCCGTGGCTACCGTCTATTTTTATTACCCTGCACTTTTTTATACAGCTGTCGTCTTTCATGCGCATCACGTGACCATACCAACATAGTCTTCTCTCGAGTAAACAACATCTGATCCCTCTTATTTCTAATTTTTCCCTTAGTTCGTTTATGCTTTGCCGTTCATGCATATTACTATTACAGATCCAATGGAACATGCAAGCTTCGTTCCTCTCCAGTCTGCGCAGATCCTCTGCACACAATGCCCAGGTCTCACTGCCATGTAACATTGCTGTTCGTATGCAAGCATCATACAGCCTGCCTTTCATTTTTAGAGAGAACCCTTTAGCGGCTAATAGTGGTATAAGCTCTCTGAACTTTTTCCATCCAGTTCTGACTATAGCTACTGTACTTTCAGAGCACCCTCCACCACTGCTGATTTTGTCACCCAAGTAACGGAAGGTGTCCACTATTTCTATAGAACCATCTGTGCAATGGAATGAGCTAGTATTCTGTGGGCACTTGCTGCTACTTATTGCACCAGAGCACCGGCCACATATAAAATCTATGTTCTTAGTTAGCTTACCTGTGATCCCACTACATCTTTTATGCACCCATACTTTGCATTTGGGACATAAAATGGAGTTTCTACCTACTCCTTTCCTACACACTGAGCATGGCCATTTCCCGGATGGGACCGGTGCCCTATTTTCCTTCCTACAAACTAGAACTTTAGTCTTAGACAGGTTAATTTTAAGGCCTTTTGATACTAGGCCATGCTTCCATGTTTGGAATTTCTTCTCTAGTTCAGCCATTGATTCAGCTATGAGCATTAGATCATCTGCGTATAGGAGTTCCCATGGGCAGCCGGTCTTGAACTCCACTGTTATAGCCTGAAGGGCAATAATAAATAGGAGGGGGCTAAGGATAGAGCCCTGATGAACACCAACTTTCATACCAAATTCTTCACTATATTCATTGTTAATTCTAACCTTGCTGACTGTTTCTTTATACATGGCTTGTATAGCTCTCACAAGCCATTCGTCAACACCTAGTTTTCTAAGAGACCACCAGATAATGGAATGGGGGACTCTGTCGAAGGCTTTCTCCAAGTCGACGAAAGCTAAGTATAGGGGTTTACTTTTAGCTAGGTACTTCGCCTGTAGTTGTCGTACAATGAAAAGAGCGCCTGTGGTACTTTTACCTGACACAAACCCAAACTGCTTTTCATCTAGATCAATTCGCTCTCTGATTAGTTGCGCTATTACTTTTTCTGTGACCTTCATGACCTGGTCAATTAATTTAATGCCTCTATAGTTTCCCCTATCTAGGGCATTTCTTTTGCCCTTGTAATGATGATGCTGCTACGCCAGTCCTTTGGTATGACCCCATTCTGTATGACTTGGTTTACTATCCGGGTGACCATAGTGTGTCCCACCATTCCAGATGCTTTCAGCATTTCAGCAACTATCTCTGAAGGCCCAGCTGCCTTGCCTGTCTTCATATCTTTGATTGCCTTACTTATTATACTACCTTCAACTTGCACTGCTGGTCCCTCTATTGGATCGATGTGGAGCAGACTGTCTTTGTCCCATTTATTCTCCTCATTTAGTAGTCTCTCGTAGTGACACTTCCAAGCTACCTTCTTATCAGCATCAGTGATGGCAAGTACACCATCATCATTATAGGCACACTTCTCCCCGACAATATCATGGTTTTCCTTGACACATTGCCTAACAATCTTGAACACCTCACATTTTTGGTCCTCGCGTTGTAGAACATGTTTGAACTTTCGTTCATCTGCTTCCCTTTTTGTGAAGTACACTTGTCTCCTAGCCTCCCTCCTGGCCACTTGATAGTCTTCTCTACTTCCCCCATCCTGCCATACTTTCCAAGCCTGCTTTTTGGCCTTGATTGACTCCTCCACCTTACTGTTCCACCACCAAGTTACTCTCCTCCTGCCAATAGGTCTGCTCCAGCCACAGATTTCATCCGTCGCCTTCAGCAGGTTAGCTTGCAGGAATTCCCACTGTTCCTCTATATTGTACGACTCTAATTGCTCTTCCTTACTGTCAAAAGCATCAAGTAATAGGCTTTTAATTTATTACTGGCTGTGGGGTCCTTTAACTTCGATATTCTTCTCCTTAGTGTAGTCCTCCTCTGTTGTCGAGTACGTTTCATCCTGACTATGAGGTTGCTAACTATGAGTCTATGTTGGGAGGTGCATTCTTCATGGGGAGGGATTTAGTGTTTACAACATACACTCTGTCACGTCTTCTGGTAAGGATATAATCTATCTGACTGGCATGCCCCCCCCCCCCCCCCCCGGATCTATAGGTGATCAAGTGATTGTCTGGTTTTTTTAAGTTTGTGTTACAGATAGTTAGGTTATTTGCGTCACAGAATTCCAGGATTCTGGAGCCTTACTCATTTCTAGTACCAAACCCAAAGCCTCCTTGGATTCCATCATAGCCATCACAATGTTGTCCAACGTGACCATTTAGGTCACCAGCAATAATTATGTACTCACTGTCGGTTATTTGGGAGATAGAGAGCATTAGCGACTCATAGAATTTGTCTTTTATAACGCCAGGCAGTCCGGATTGGGGTGCATACGCGGATATTATTGTCACAGTAGTTCTATTTAGGACAAGTCTTATTTTAATTATTTTGTCGTTCACTCTATTTACGTCTATTATCTTATCTACCCATTTTTCTGCTAGCATGATTCCTACTCCACCCAGCCCATTTTCATTTCCCACCCAGAAAAGTTTATAGCATCGTTTTTTACCCACAATGAATCTAGCAGACCTACCCCTCCACCTGGTCTCTTGAATACAGCAAACATCAACTTCCTTACATTCAAGCATCTCTACAACCTCGTTAGAGCGACCTTTTAAGGTGCCTACATTCATGGTACCAACTCTGAAGTTTTGGATTGCATTTGGTGGGTGGGAAGGATGAGGTGCAGGGAGGGTGAGGGAGATGGGGTTATGTTAGCCATCCACGGCCGAAATAAAGAGGAGGATTCCTTGCATTCTCGTCCGGCAACATGAGGTGAATTTGTCTTTATCTTTGGCATTGTCATTGAGTGTCCAGATTTTTCAGACTCTCCATAAATCGATAGTCCATCTAGCATATCGAAAAGCAACCAGGTCTAAACTTAAGAAGTGATAGCCGAGGCAGTGGTTTTGTGAAAGAGATTGGTAGGAGAAACATATAAGCCGCTGAATTATGATTGGACCAAATAATAATTGTTTCTACTTTAGGCACAAGGCCAGCAATTACCCAGTGCATTACTGGTACTTTATTTTATCGACCCCATAAGGATGAAAGGCAAAGTCAACCTCGGCAGGATTTGAATTCAGATCGTAAAGGGACGTAACTATGCTGGAAAGCATGGCGTCCGACCCTCTACCGTACTGCCAATCCACCGCCCATTGGACCAAATAATAATTGTTTCTACTTTTGGCACAAGGCCAGCAATTACCCAGTGCATTACTGGTACTTTACTTTATCGACCCCGTAAGGATGAAAGGCAAAGTTAACCTCGGCGGGATTTGAACTCAGAATGGCAAGGGCCGTAACTCTATGCTGCAAAGCATGGCGTCCGACCCTCTACCGATATTGTCAATCTACCGCCTAGCATATCGAAATAATAATGGACCAAATAATAATTGTTTCTACTTTAGGCACAAGGCCAGCAATTACCCAGTGCATTACTGGTACTTTATTTTATCGACCCCGTAAGGATGAAAGGCAAAGTCAACCTCGGCAGGATTTGAATTCAGATCGTAAAGGGACGTAACTATGCTTGAAAGCATGGCGTCCGACCCTCTACCGATACTGCCAATCCACCGACCAAATAATAATGGTGGCTCGTGGGGGCGGGAGTTAGTGAGGGGGTTATTTTATAGAAATTCAGCCATAATTAAATGAGCATATAACAGTAATAAGAGTAATAAGAGTTTAAATACAAGTAGAAGATCGTTTTCCGGGGTCTGACAGAATTATAGGATTTTAAAATACAAGAAGATTGTTTTGAACAATCAGACAGAATTATCGAATAGCATTGAAAAGAAAAGATTGGATTCTGGACGATATAATACAGATAGATGAATGGACCAGGGAACATGGAGAGATGAGAAAAAGATAGGATGAGTACATTACATCTCACAAAAGAGCGAGTGAGCGATGTAGCCAAGAATAAGGGATCGACAAATTCTGAGTTTCGTAGCTCACAACAAATTTATTTTATATTTGGGGAGAGAGGGAGGGGGTGAGAGAGAACCCGCAGGCAAAATGAAGAAGTATATATATATATATATATATATATGCTTATGTGTATATATATATATATATATATGCTTATGTGTATATATATATATATATATACATATACATGCATATGCATACACACACACATATATATATATGCATACATATACATATATATCTATATTTTTATCGATCTGTCTGTTTCTCTCTCTCTCTCTATATATATATATATGTCTAACCCCCCCCCCCCCCCCACACACACACACATCATACGTATGTGTGTGTCTGTGCTAGTTAATGACACTAAACTGTTCTATGAAAATACTGGAAGTTGTGTATCTTTGTGTGTGAAACCTTATGCAATCTTTACAACAGCTATATGCAGTTGTGTGCAGTTATGTACAGCCATGATTCCCACATTGTACATCATTTCACAGTGTATTTACAATGCTTGGAGCTATTTTTTATTTTTACAATCATCTCTTGCAATTTTTTGTTATGTTTTCGTGTCTTTCTCCAATCATATATATGTGTATGTGTGTGTATGTGCATACATATATATCTGTGTGTGTATGTACAAATACTCATACACATAGATATATAATCATATATATATACACATAGAAATAAAGAAATCATTCAATCATATAAATACATCTGCTGGCCTTCAACGAGTTAAACGCAAGCGTGGGCTGAATATTCAAAGTGATTCAAAGATGAATAGCTAAGTTAGAACTAATTATTTATTGCTAACTATCATGTTTACGCAGTTTCTTGTCTCTTTTATCTCTCTCTCTCTTTTATTTTTCTTGAGTAATTTTTACCTCATTCTTCTTGCAGATACTCTTTTATGGTCGACTAGAATGGTCTATAACAGATTCATTAACAATATGTTGTTGTTTTTGTAATATTGACTTTGATCGTGTTAATGATGTTTACACTTCAGGTCAGTTCTAATTCAGCCAAATGAACGTATAACACTGTTTCCAAGCTGTATCCCCCTATGTCTTTCCCTTAAACAACATCATATATAGTGTATATATAAAATGTGATGGCACTGGTACTAAGCTGTATCGTCCTTCACATTTCCCTTGAACAATATCAGTGTGAAGGAGAGGGGAGACTTACATGAATGAATGACTGCTGGTCTTGCACAAAAACCACCTTACCTAGGCATGTATCTTGGAAAGGAAGGAACTTCCCAGGTGTAACTGCATGGTCAGTCATGATCAAAGGTGGCCTTAAAACTCTAATAGAACAAATATATCAAGGAAAAGTTTTCCAGTCTTGACCAAAAGCTTCCTAGCCATTAAGATGATAAGACAAGATTTGAAGATTTAGCATATTTTTAGAAGGTTATATAAATATAGAATCTCCCAACTCAGGTTTGATTAAAATTGCTGTTGTTGTTGTTCATGCTGTTGTTGGTGGTTGTGGTGGAAGTAATGTTGGTGGTGGTGTTGCTGGTGATGGTGGTGGTAATGTTGCTTGTGGTGGTGGTGCTGTTGTTGCAGTTGGTTGGCATTGTGGTATTTTTTTTTATCCTTAGTTTAGCTTTGATAGAATAAACCAATGATCAAAGACATTCCATACATGACCATCTCCTCTCATTTCCAAATATAATATATCTACAATATCATATCATCAAATCATTTCTTCCTATACATTTGTATGTGGTTTATTAGTTCTTTCTACAGTTTGTTTCAGCTATCACATCTAGAATGTTATGCTAGAGTTTGATTTGAGGGTATTTGATTATTATTTCTTTGAGGTCAAGTGACTGCAAAGAGATTCTTTCATTTTCTTTTTCATCAACAATGATATTGATGTTGCTATTGTTGTTATTTAACTCTAGATCAGATTTGATTGGCATACATATAATGGTTTCTAAGGGGGGTGCAAAACCAGCAATTTGGTGGTGGGAGTTGATTAACTAGACCCCTGTATTTAACTGGTACTTTATTTTATCAACCACAAATGAATGAAAGGCAAAGTTGACTTTGACTGAATTTGAACTCAGAAAATAAAGAGCTGGAATGAATATAGCAAAACAGTAATGATTCTGCTATTTAAGCACAAGGTTAATTTGTGGATAAAGAAAGGAGGAAAGTCGTATACATTGACCCCATAACTTAACTGGCACTTTATTTTAGCAACTTTGAAAGGTTGAAAGGCAAAGTTGACCGCAGCAGGATTTTAATTCAAAGTATGAAGATCAAGAACAAAATGCTTCTGCCAATGCATCACACTAATAAAAGTTGCTCCAGTCATAAGTATCATGTCTTATTTTCCAGTATAGATTCTATTATCAAGTTTTTCCTTCCCTTTTTTAGACAGTAAAAAGTGATATATGAGGGTATATAGCTACTATTACTTGGGAAGTCAAGCAGCCATCACATACAGTTTCCCTCTCTCTGGTTTAACATCAATAATATAAATGTAGTTGTTGTGGGTGTAGTATTGCAATTGAAGGTCACTAATGTAAGTAAGGTTTATAATGTCAGCAATAATATGTTTTTGGTGGAAACAATAACCCCTTTCTTTAAATTCTATGTTGTTGTTGTTGTTGTAATAGTTTAGTCCTTGGTTTAAACTGATAGAGCTCACTTATGATGACAAATTTCAACTGTGGTTTTATTCCAGAACTTTTATTGTTTAAGAGTGATGATTATGTGATTATGATGATGATGGAGAGAGAGAGAGAGAGAGAGAGAGAGAAAGAGAGAGAGAGAGAGAGAGAGAGAGAGAGAGAGAGAGAGAGAGAGAGAGAGAGAGAGAGAGAGAGAGAGAGAGAGAGAGAGAGAGGTGTTGGAATATGAGAAAATTGTGATGAGGCATAAAAAGAGAGGAAATGTGAAAGAAAAAATGGATAGAGTGAAAATGATATTTGATTAGTCAGAGAAGAGAGGAAAATACCCATGACTCTTTTTAGGACCTCCAAGACTCTGTGAGAGGAAGGTATCCTTAAACTAATGACCTGGTCTGAATGCTTGCAACAAAGTGGATTCTGCTAAAGACACCAAAGAACCAGGTGGTGTTGTAAAACTAGGCAACAGATTCCAGGTAGTTGACAAGAGGAAGAGAAATGAGGTATTAGGATAAGCAAGGATTGTAGGAGTTGAAAAGAAAAAGAGACATAATGTTTGATAGAAAGTGGGGAGATCAAAAGGAGAGAAATGGGAAAAAACAGAGAGAGAAAATATAGAGAAATAGCAAAAAAGGAATGAAAGAGAGGAAATGTGAATGTGAGAATTATAGATAAAAACATAAAAGAGAATGACTATAAAATTGTTATCATATTTATTGTAAAATGAAGCTATATTCACAACTATGTAATGTTCGTATGTCTTCAGCTAACTTCCTGTTTCTCAAGATACCACATTCGGTAGCCAAATTAATCAAGTCAATTTCCTGTCTTGACTGTGAGAAAAAAAAGACGAACAGCCATTTACAAGCAAATTAGTTAGTAGGAATCAAAGAGGGAGCCTCTACTCAGTCAATGAACCCATTAGAACAAGCAACCAAATCTCTCTCATATTACACTGAGTGTTATCATTGTATGTCCTTTTTTCATGCTTGCAAAGGTTAGACAAAACTAGGGGCTTATTCTACTTTTGTAGGCATTAAGCAACTGAGAGTACAGGACTACTACAGAATACAGGACTTCCAAAGAGTAACTCTTAGATAGTATAAAACTTCCACAGTATACAAGACTACTGGAAAGTACAAGACTCTCAGAGAGCATAAAACTACCAGAGAGGAAAAATTACCAGGGAGAAAAAACTACCAGAGGGAGCAAGAGTCTAAGAGAGTATTTGAAGCCAGTCAGTCACAGGGTTAAATACAATTCCCAAAAGACAGTACTGTTCTAAAAAAGGAAAGAACGTATTAGATAGTCCTAGCTATCCCTAAACAGACAGGTTGGCTAAACTACTATATGTTTTTGGTAATAAGCCTGTTTCATCAAGCAGAGTTGTGCAACTATGTTAATACAAATGATCAGCAAGTGAGCATAAATTCAAAATATGAACAGCAACTAAAAGTTATTTAAAATTTCAAGTATTTAGGCACTTGGATAGCCAATTTAATAAAAGATATCAACAAAAGAAAAAACAATCATATAGCAAATATTTGGAAGCCACCCTCTGAGAAAGAGTATTAATATCAGACTTTTTTTTTAATGGTTGAATCTGTGTTGTTATATGACTGAGACACGGACACTCAAATAAGGACTTCAAATTCAGCTAGACAGAATATACTCCCACATGTTATGGTTGGTACTTATCTCTTAGAAGAGCCACCCTACCAATACAGTACTTTATTATGGCCTGCCAAAGTTAACTGAAAAGATTATTTAGTGATGATTGCAATTGGTAGGTCACTGTGTGAGACATGAAGAAGAAATAGTTTCAAATAAAACATTTGAAACGATTTAATAAGACTAGAATTCTTTTAGCATGCTGACGCATATGTGTATATATGTGTGCGTGTGTATATGTGCATATGTATGAATAAATAAATATAAATGCACATACACACAAAAATACACCCTTGAAGACATACAATCTCACAAATACACATAGATTTATATAAGCACACATAGACACATACACTCACACACAGCATAGCAAACGAGATGCCAGCCGCTGTTTTGCTATAGTCTTTTCAACATCTCCTTCCTTCCTTTTGCACACACATACATTAACACAAACACAAACACACAGACACACACACGCACATACACACATGTACACACATATTGTGTGATGGATGGAAATTGCTCAAATTTATATATAGATAAGTGACTTTTTCATTATCAACCTGGATGATTGGAACACATTAATAAATGTTCCTATATAAATTTATGGTGGGAGGTTTTAGAAAAATATAATTGAATTGAAACATGATATTTACTAATGTTTTGTTGTTTTTCTTTCATTTTCAGTAAAATTATCTAATATTAGTTTTGACTCAACATAACAGGTTAAAGTGGGTGTTAGAACCGATTATGGAAATGGAGAGTGATATGGGGTGGGCTTTAAATATTTCATAACTGTATTTCTAATAAAATATTTTCTATTTCAATGAATTAATGGTTTCATAAAAGTTATGAATTATTCAATAACTAAAACAATAACTTAACATATAATTACTATATAAAATTATGTTGAAAAGTTAAATTTAAATGGGAACCCTTTAAAGTGGGTGGTTTTGTTTCATAGAACCAGTACTAGTTTTGGCCGGATTGATATCAAAAGGTTTAAGGCACTTATCCTACCCACCACATGCACCTATTCTTCCAAACCCTCAACCTCACAGATCTTAGCATAGCTATTAGTTCCTTAAAGATGTTTTCATTACAGGTTAGTAAATTATTATATGAGGGTAAGCTGAAAAGTTCATAGGCTGACTGTGAAGGAGTGATGCTAGCGCTGTGAAATATTGCGTGCATTAATTTCAACTCTTCTCATGAATAATTGCATTGTTTGATCATTCCATGAGAATAGCTTAGTCAGCCTACAAACTTTTCAGCCTATGAACTTTGCAGCCATTCCTTGTATAGTCCAGCAAAACAGATAATCTAGCATGGGTGTGGAACTGACAATGCTACAAAATCGGTAATGCACCTGTAGTGGTAAATGGGGCATAGTGAATATGCTGTAATGTTCAAGATTAAGTAATAAAAAAAGTCCATATATTTATGGATGGTAATTCTGGATATTCATGACAGTAGGAATAGACAGCATATGTTTCATTACAACAAATGAAATAACAAACAATAAAAAATAAAAAATTTATCCAGAAACTTTTCTTTGTGTCTACTTTTCGGAAACCTTACTGATAAAAGCTAAACACTGAAATATATATATATTTATAACCACACATATATATGCACACACACATTATATATATATGAGAAATCTGGAATCAAAGACAACTGCCAATGGTTTGATCTCAGCAAACATTAGTCCATAAACGTTATAGAAAAAACAATAAAAATCACAGGAATACCAGTGTATAGCTGCAGGTATATTGTATATATAATATCTGTGTATAGTTGCAAATATAACATATATATATACATGGATCTATACAGTTGTTAGTATTATATATATACATAGATGTATATAGCTGCAAGTATATTATCATCATCATCATCATCATCATCATCAGGTTTAGCGTCCGTGTTCCACGCTTGCATGGGTTTGGACGGGGGTTTTCCCACTTGAGGCAAGAGTGGTTGTCTTGCTCGCATAGGACTGTCTGGCGGGTTTTCTACAGTTGGATGCCCTTCCTAACACCAACCACATTTACAGTGTGGGGCTGGGAGGTTTTTACCGTGTTGCCTACACGGCCACATTACAGCGTGGACTGTCTGGCGGGTTTTCTACAGCTGGATGCCCTTCCTAACACCAACCACATTTACAGTGTGGGGCTGGGAGGTTTTTACCGTGTTGCCTACACGGCCACATTTACAGCGTGGACTGTGTGTTTTTTTGTCGTGACACCTACACGATCTCATTTGTTTCGGCCTGGATGTTGTGGGACCAACATAACTTTACATTGAAAGGGGCGGTGTGGATGGGGTGGAGGTGGTGGGACGGGGGTGTGTTTTGATAGAGATGCCTACTGACTGTAGTAGGTTTTTACTTTGTATTTAGGTAAGGCGGGTCTTCTCTATTACTGAGTACCGCCAAAGGTCTTGGTCCAGTGACATTGTCTTGGAGAGGTGTAAGCGTGTGAGGTCGGAATTTATCAGCTCGTCCCATGTTTTTCTGGGTCTGCCTAACTCCGTGGCTACCGTCTATCTTTATTGCCCTGCACTTTGTTATACAGCTGTCGTCTTTCATGCGCATCACGTGACCATACCAACGTAGCCGTCTCTCGAGTAAACAACATCTGATCCCTCTTATTTCTAATTTTTTCCTTAGTTCGTTTATGCTTTGCCGTTCACGTATATTACTATTGCACATCCAGCAGAGCATGCAAGCTTCGTTCCTCTCTAGTCTGCGTATATCCTCTGCACACAATGCCCAGGTCTCACTGCCATGCAGCATTGCTGTTCGTATGCAGGCATCGTATAACCTGCCTTTCATTTTTAGGGAGAACCCTCTAGCGGCTAATAGTGGTATAAGCTCTCTGAACTTTTTCCATCCAGTTCTGACTCTAGCTACTGTACTTTCAGAGCACCCTCCCCCACTGCTGATTTTGTCACCCAGGTAACGGAAGCTGTCCACTATTTCTATAGAACCCTCTGCGCAGTTGAAGGAGCTAGTATTTTGTGGGCACTTGCTGCTACTTATTGCACCAGAGCACCGGCCACATGTAAAATCTATGTTCTTAGTTAGCTTACCTGTGATCCCACTACATCTTTTATGCACCCATTCTTTGCTTTTGGGACATAAAATGGAGTTTCTACCTACGCCTTTCCTACACACTGAGCATGGCCATTTCCCAGATGGGACCGCCGCCTTATTTTCTTTCCTACAAACTAGAACTTTAGTCTTAGCCAGGTTAATTTTAAGGCCTTTTGATTCTAGGCCGTGCTTCCATGTTTGGAATTTCTTCTCTAGTTCGGTCATTGATTCAGCTATGAGCGTTAGATCATCTGCGTATAGGAGTTCCCATGGGCAGCCAGTCTTGAACTCCTCTGTTATAGCCTGAAGGGCAATAATAAATAGTAGGGGGCTAAGAACAGAGCCCTGATGGACACCAACTTTTACGCTAAACTCTTCACTATATTCGTTGTTAATTCTAACCTTACTGACTGTTTCTTTATACATGGCTTGTATAGCTCTCACAAGCCATTCGTCAACACCTAGTTTTCTAAGAGACCACCAGATAATGGAATGGGGGACTCTGTCGAAGGCTTTCTCCAAGTCGACGAAAGCTAAGTATAGGGGTTTACTTTTAGCTAGGTACTTCTCCTGTAATTGTCGTACAATGAAAAGAAAAGAGCGTCTGTGGTACTTTTGCCTGACACAAACCCGAACTGCATTTCATCTAGATCAATTCTCTCTCTGATTAGTTGCGCTATTACTTTTTCCGTGACCTTCATGACCTGGTCGATTAATTTAATGCCTCTATAGTTACTCCTATCTAGGGCATCTCCTTTTCCCTTATAGCAGTTAAAGATGATGCTGCTACACCAGTCCTTCGGAACAACCCCATTCTGTACGACTTGGTTAACTATCCGGGTGACCATGGTGTGTCCCACCGAACCAGATGCCTTCAGCATCTCAGCAACTATTTCCGAAGGACCAGCCGCCTTACCCGTCTTCATATCTTTGATTGCCTTGCTTATTGTACTACTCTGGACTAACACTGCTGGTCCCTCTATTGGGTCGATGTGGGGGAGACTGTTTTTCTCCCATTTGTTCTCCTCATTTAGAAGCCTTTCGTAGTGACACTTCCAAGCTACCTTCTTATCATCGTCGGTGATGGCAAGTATGCCATCATCGTTAAGTACACACTTCTCCCCGACAATATCACGGTTTTCCTTGACACATTGCCTGGCAATCCTGAACACCTCACGTTTTTGGTCCTCACGTTGTAGAACATGCTTGAACTTTATTTCCTCTGCTTCCCTTCTTGCAAAGTACACTTGTCTCCTAGCTTCCCTCCTGGCCACTTGATAGTCTTCTCTACTTCCCCCATCCCGCCATACTTTCCAAGCCTGCTTTTTGGCCTTAATTGACTCCTCCACCTTACTGTTCCACCACCATGTTACTCTCCTCTTACCTACAGGCCTGCTCCAGCCACAGACTTCGTCTGCCACCGTCAGCAGGTTTGCTCTCAGGAATTCCCACTGTTCCTCTATATTATACGACTCTAATTGCTCTTCCTTACTGTCGAAAGCGTCAAGTAATATGCTTTGAAATTTATTTCTGGCTATGGGGTCCTTTAGCTTCCATATTTTTCTCCTGAGGATAGTCCTCTTCCGCTGTCTAGTACGTCTCGTCCTGACTATGAGGTCGCTAATTATCAGTCTATGTTGGGAGGTGAATTCTTCATGGGGGAGGGATTTAGTGTTAACAACAGACACTCTGTCACGTCTTCTGGTAAGGATATAATCTACCTGGCTTGTGTGTTCCCCCAATCTATAGGTGATCAAGTGATTGTCTCGTTTTTTGAAGTTAGTGTTACAGATAGTTAAGTTATTTGCGTCGCAGAATTCCAGGATTCTTTATGTTCTGAGTTCAAATACCGCCGAGGTTAACTTTGCCTTTCATCCTTACAGGGTTGATAAAATAAAGTACCAGTAATGCACTGGGGTAATTGCTGGCCTTGTGCCAAAAGTAGAACCAATTATATAAGGTAGTGAGTTTGATTCCTGGACCGAACAGCACTCTGTGTATTTGAAAAATTTCTATATTTCCCATTGCTCTAGTCTACTCAGCTGTCATAACTCTGTGACAACACTGGTGCCAAGCTGTATTAGCTTGTGTCTTTCCCTGAGACAACATCATATATATAGTGTGTATATAGTGTATATGATTTGTGACAACACTGATGCCAAGTTGTATCAGCTTTTGCCTTTCCCTTGGATATATTGGTGTTGTGATAATGAATGACTTCCATGCGTGGATAATTGCTGGTCTTCCACAAAACGCCTTGCTCAAGCTTGTACCTTGGAGAGGAAGAGAAGGACAGAGAAAGATGGAGAAGAAGAGAGAGAATAAAAACATTCTCCAATATTGATCTGGTACTTTATTTTTCAACCTCAAAAGGATGAAAGATAAAACTGGCCTCAGCAGGATTTGAATTTAGAGCCCAGAGAGCCAAACAAATACCACAGAACAATATTCTAACAACTCTGCCACTTCACTGCCTGTGTCCCTGTTAGAGATCAATAGTTATGGAGTGAAGAACGACTGTGAGTTTCTTTCATCGTTAATTGAAATGAAAGATTACATCGCCTGCTTGGTTATTCCATCAAGAAGGAAATATTTTTATCTTTGAACAAAACTCAGTTTGATTTATGTCAATCTTTCAGGTGGAAATTTAATTAAGAATTTTCATTTTCATTGCTATATTGCTTCTTCGTATTATATGAGCTGTAGGTTGGTAAGATTCCCAGGGGAATATAACACATGTAATGCTTATATTAGACATTTTCAGATCTTACATCCAGCCAGCTAGCCGGCTAGCCATTCAGACAGCCTTCAGTTCATTCAACCATCCATCCATCCAGCCATCTAACCAGCCTCCCAGCATTTCATCTATCCATCCATCTTGTCTTCCATCCAATTAACCAGCCAGCCAGTCTTCCATTTAACCAGCTAGCTAGCCACTCAGCCTTTCATCCATCCATCTATTCAACCACCCAGCCAGCCAGCCAGCCTTCTAACCATCTAGCCATCCAGCCAGTTAACCAGCTGAACCTTCCTTACATCCAACCAATCAACCATCCATCCATCCAGCCAGCCTTATAACCATCCAGCCAGCCAGCCAGTTAACCAGCTGAGCCTTCCTTACATCCAACCAATCAACCAGCCAGCCAGCCAGCCAGCCAGCCTTATAACCATCTAGCCAGCCAGCCAGCCAGTTAACCAGCTGAGCCTTCCAGCCAGCCAGCCAGCCTTCTATCCAACCATCTATCCAACCATCCAGCCAGCCATTCAGCAGAGCCCTACATTCAACCAGCCAGCTAACCCTCCCACTAGCAAGTACTGTCATAGGTGACCTGATGTCACTGCTATGTCTGGGAGGTTTCATTTGGTGTCTGTGATTTGGTGTCAGTATTGTTTTGATTGTTCTGAGGTTGGTGTCAGAATGGTGAGGGTGTTTCGTGGTGTACACACTTTGAGGGAAGGGACTGTCTACTCCACACACACACACACATGGACCAAGTGGAACTAAGGTGGTATTTGTCAGATATACAAGATCTATGGTTTGAAATTGTTTAACAAAGTTTTCTGTGAAGAGGGTGGTAGTGGACACCCTGCAGGATGAAAAACAAAACCTGACAAGAGGGATAGGAACTGAAGAGAGTCAACAACCATCCCAAAATAGTATGTATACATATATATACATATACATATATTATGTGCAGGGACATGGAAATACTGAAGATGGTGTCTGAGTCCACAGTAAGCCCACTGGGAGTTGGAGAACCCTAGTCTTTGTTAGAGTATCTCTCTATGAGAGGGGAACTCTGATGTAGAATCTGCAGCTCATTAGTAACCGATGATGTTGATCTGTTCTTCTTTTCAGATTATAGCTATTGTTGTTCAGTGAATGAGATTTGTCTAGTCTAGGGCCTTTTCTCACTATAAAAACCTTCATGCACAGGCATCAGTCAATATGGGATCTTTGAATGATGTGAATGGTTGACCATAGCCTAAATACGTGACCTGATAGCAAAACACAATACCCACATATCCATTCACAATACCCACAGGACCCAAGCTGATGCTGTTTGATAGCCATACGCAATCACAAGGTGGTTGTCTTCATGTATGTATACACACACATATATGATCATCCTCACCATTTTATATCTATTTTCCATGAGTGTATGGGTTAGATGGGTTGTCATATTTTGAGACCAGACATGTTAGATAACTGTGATACACTCATGTGTTCTATTTTGGTATAGCGTCTACAGCTGTATGTCTTTCCTAATGCTAAACATGTCACAGCAAGTACATCCCAGCACACATACATACATGCCCCCACCCTATTTTTAAAACTCACACTACAACTCCACTCTAGTTCCAAAACCAAGAAGCTGAGTTACACAACCACCCAAAGATTTACAACCATTTTATCCATCGCACACGCACACATATAACTATATCTATATCTCTCTCTCTCTCTATATATATATATATATATATATATAGTAATAATAATAAATTTGAAGACTAAAATCCAAAGAGGGCTCGGTAAGGATAAATATATATCAAATATATAAGAACCCTAGAGCAAATATTTATTAAAATAACGGATTAAAGTTTAAGCAAAGAATCGCTGCTTTCATCCTTAACGGGAACTTCTGAAGATCCCGTTAAGGGTGAAAGCAGCGATTCTTTGCTTAAACTTTAATCTGTTATTTTAATAAATATATATATATATATATATATATATATATATATATATATATATATATATATACATATAAACATATATTACTGTAAGGAAGTGCATCCAGTAGTTGTAAAACCCAGTCAAATCGCAGGTGTCACTTTGAGCAAGGTATGGCATGAGCAACTGACCAAACCGCTCTCATAATGGGACCACCCGGTTTGACACTGTATACATGGTTGGTGTTAAGAAGGGCATCTAGCTGTAAAAAACCCAGCCAAAATACAGTTCTATATGAGCAAGGTATGCCACGACTAACTGGCCAAACTTCCCTCATAACGTGGACGCTCCATCTGACCCATGCAACATGGAGAATATGATGTTAAACGATGATAATGATGATAATGGAGATGATATATATATATACAGTGAGTCTTCGATATACGGTATATATGCGTTCCTGAAACCCTTACCGTATATCGAATTACCGTATAAAGAACCCATTATAACATGAAATAGATAGCGATGTGTTCCAGCATATCGAAAAAGTCATCCCTACAGAAAAGAAATACTGTTTTTTTTTATTTACTGTACCTTACACATACCGCGTAGTCCATCAGATAATGTGCCTCTTCATTTGTCCCCCCCCCCCCCCGAGGCTAAGGGACAGTATGGGTTTCAGCCCTTACTCATCTTGGGCTGAGTTGGCAGGGGAGGATGAGGGTGATGTGGGAGGCTCAAAACCAACAAACTCTTTGACTGCAGTGGATGTTGAAGGGCTAGCTGTAGCACGGTTGGCAGGTGTGACTGGCTTGAAGAAAGAGTAGATGGAGGACTGTTTGGCGGTGTTTCTTTTGGCTTCATACATTTCTTGGTAAATCATGACTCTTTTCTCGATGTCTTGAGCCACTTTGCTGCTCCTAGCAGGGTTTGGGTCATGCTCCTTCAGGGTTTCTGAGATTGTTTCGATACTCCCAAGACATTCTCTTAGAGTTTTTATGTCCAAGCCACGCACAGGTTCTTCTTCCTCCTCTTCTTCTTTTTCTGTCTCCTGTATCGCCTTGTCTAGGTCTTTCACATCATCATCATTAACACCATCGAAGCCAGCTCTATGGCAGAGATTTACAATATCTTTTTTTATCGCACCAATATCCTCAGCAAAGCCTTGGAAGTTATTCGCACATGCTGGCCATAATTTCTTCCAGGCCAAGTTCATGGTAGACTGCTTCACTTCTTCCCAAGATGCCTTGATGCTGTCTAAGCCATGCTTGATGTTGCACAATTTCCACCTTTCCCTTATTGTAGGCTTGTCAGGCCCATCTGTGCCCTTTATCAGCTGCTGCATGGTTCTCCGCTGGTAGTATGCCTTAAATGTTTTGATGACTGTTTGATCCATCGGCTGAATGAGAGCTGTGGTGTTTGGGGGCAGAAACAAAACCTCAATATTTTCTGACCAGTCTTCCATTGCCCGTGGGTGGCTGGGGGCGTAGTCCACTAATAGCAGAAAACGGTTGGCAATGTTGTTAGCTAATGCCTATTCCTTAAGGGTTGGTGACAGATATGAGGTGAAAAAATCCTGGTGAATTGAAGTGATCAGCCATGCCTTCTTATTAGACTTCCATATCACTGGTAGGTATTGCTTAAGTAACCCCTTGAGTGCTCTTGGAGTTTCAAAATGGTAGATATTGAATGGCTTTAGCTTTAAATCTCCTTCTGCATTCCTTCCAAGTAACAGAGTAACGCGGTCCTTTGAGGCTTTGAACCCCTTCGCACTTTTCTCCTTGTCAATATAAGTATTACTGGTCATCTTTTTTCAATAAAGTCCTGTTTCATTATAATTATTAACCTGTTATTTGCTGTACCCCTTCTCTGCAATGCATTTCTCTAACTCTGCCTTGAATTTGTCAGCACTCTCTTTGTCGGAACTGGCAGCCTCACCTGTAACTTTTATGTTGTGAAGACTCGAACGTCGTTTGAACTTATCAAACCAGCCTTTGCTTGCCTTGAATACAAAGTCCTCCACCCCATTTCAGTCTTGAGCCTGTCAATAATGGACAATGCTTTCTCACTGATTACATTTAAAGACAGGCATATTTTGACGATTTTGGTCGTCTATCCAAATTTTGAGCAACCTTTCCATCCTATCCATAATCGGCTCACGATGCTTGAAAAACTTACTTTGAAGATTCGTAGCATTCTCCTCAGCTTTTTTGACAGCCTCACTATTTTTTAAAACAGTCCTGACTGTAGACTGGGCTAGGCCTAAGTTACGACTTATGGCGGACGTACTTTGCCCCTGTTCCTTCCTTTTCAAAATGTCCAGCTTTATCTCCAAAGTCAGGCTCTTCCTCATGCGTTTGGCCTTTCCATCTGCATCAACAATATTCGTAGGTTGTTTTGGGGCCATGAGATATGGGGTTATAAGATATGCGTGATAATTATGCTCCAAAACACGCCGTCGGGTTTTCTCTTACTTTGAATGATGTCATAACTCTTAACTGATCACTTCAGTTCGGCAAAAATTCTCTCACTGAGAGGACACGATAGTTTGCCGAACTGAAGTGATCAGTTAAGAGTTATGACGTCATCGACCGATATCTGAACTCGCTCGTGATTGACCAGTTTCTCTGTAAGGTCAGTTAGTATAATAGCTGTAGTAACACAATTTTCCTAGAATTCGAATTGCAGTCAGTTTCCACGAATTCAAGGGGGAATTTATTACTTACTACAGGTGGCGCTACGGTACAATATAAACAAAACACCACCAAAAACCGTATCTGTGAATTTTTTTTACCTTAAATACAATTGATGGTAGTCATCATCATCATCATCATCAACGGTAGTAATTACCCAAAACTGTATCTGTGAATTTAGCGGATAAAGAACTACCCTATATCGAGGACCCACTGTATATATATATATATATATATATATATATATATATATATATATATATATACATATATATATATATATATATATATATATATATATATATATATATATATATATATATATATTCATTCATTTCATTTCATTTCATTTTACGTCCGCTTTTTCCCTGCTTGCAAATATATATATACAATATATCAATAAATGGAAACTATATTTATAAAACCATATTTATTTTATTAAACATATTTCAAGAGCAACCAAGGCAAATTATGGTGCCCTTTCATCAGATAAAATACAGATTTGCTTTATAAATAAATATTGACCTACCTGGAAAAAAGACAACCTGTATTTTATCTGATGAAAGGACACCATAATTTGTCTTGGTTGTTCTTGAAATGTGTATAATAAAATAAATATGGTTTTATAAATATAGTTTCCATTTATTAATATATTGTGTATTTACTCCACTAACTTGTTGAGTGCTTTATATCAGTTATAAACAAATTTAAGCTTGTTGAATCCCAACAAATTAAATATAACCTCTACATATATATATATCATCATCATCATCATCTTCGTTTAACGTCCATTTTCCACGCTAGCATGGGTTAGACGGGAGTTGCCCACTTGAGGCAAGGCTGGTCGGGTGATCGTGTCTCGCTCATATAGGACTATCTGGCAGGTTTTCTACGGCTGGATGCCCTTCCTAACACCAACCACATTTACAGTGGGGAACTGGGAACTTTTTACCATGTTACTTAAACGGCCACATGACAGCGTGGACTGTGTGTTTTTTTCTCGTGACACCTACACGATCTCGATCTCATTTATTTCATTTATTTGTTCTGAATGTTGTGGTACCAACTTTATAGAGAGAGGGTGGTGTTGGTGGGAGTGGGAGGATAGGGTAGGGGTAGTGGATTGGGGTGTATATTTGGTTAAGAGGTGCCTACTGACAGTAGGTTTCGCTTTGTACATAGGCAAGGCGGGTCTTCTGTATTACTGCGTAGCGCCAAAGATCTCGGTCCAGTGACATTGTCTTAGAGAGGTGCAAGTGTGTAAGGTCGGAATCTATCAGTTCGTCCCAGGTTTTTCTGGGTCTACCTACTCCGTAACTACCATCAATTTTGATTGCCCTGCACTTTTTTATACAGCGTATTCTTCTTTCGAGTAAACAGCGTCTGATCCCTCTTATTTCTAATTTCTCACTTAGTTCATTTATGTTTTGCCGTTCACGTATATTACTATTACACATCCAATGGAGCATGCATGCTTCATTCCTTTCCAGTCTACGCACGTCCCCTGCACGCAATGCCCATGTCTCACTGCCATGTAGCATTGCTGTTCGTATACAAGCATCATACAATCTGCCTTTCATTTTTAGAGAGAAATCTTTTGTGGCCAACAGCGGTATAAGCTCTCTGAACTTTTTCCACCCCATTCTGCCTCTGGCTACTGTACTTTCAGAACACCCTTCACCACTGCTGATTTTGTCACCCAGGTAATGGAAAGTGTCTACTATTTCTATAGAACCATCTGGGCAGTAGAAGGGGTTAGTATCCTGTGGACATTTGCTACTTATTGCACCTGAGCATCGGCCACATATAAAGTCTACGTTCTTATATAGTTTACCTGTGATCCCACTACATCTTTTATGTACCCATACTTTGCATTTAGGACATAAAATTGAGTTTCTGCCTATTCGTTTCCTACACACTCAGCAAGGCCATTTCCCTGAGGGTACCTGTGCCTTATTTTCCTTTCTACAAACTAGGACTTTAGTCTTAGACAAGTTAACTTTAAGGCCTTTTGATTCTAGGTCATGCTTCCATGTTTGGAATTTCTTTTCTAGTTCAGCCATTGATTCAGCTATGCCCGTTAGATCATCTGCGTATAGAAGTTCCCATGGGCAGCCAGTCTTGAACTCCTCTGTTATAGCTTGAAGGGCAATAATAAATAGGAGGGGGCTAAGTACAGAGCCTTGATGAACACCAACTTTTACACTAAATTCTTCACAATATTCATTGTTAATTCTAACCTTACTGACTGTTTCATTATACATAGCTTGTATAGCTCTCACAAGCCATTCATCCACACCTAGTTTTCTAAGAGCCCACCAGATAATGGATCGGGGGACTCTGTCAAAGGTTTTTTCCAGGTCTACCAAAGCTAAGTAGAGGGCTTTACTTTTAGCTAGGTACTTCTCTTGTAGTTGTCGTACAATGAAAAGAGCGTCTGCGGTACTTTTACCTGACACAAACCCAAACTGTATTTCATCTAGATCAATTCGCTCTCTGATTAGTTGCGCTGTAACTCTTTCTGTGACCTTCATGACCTGGTCAACTAACTTATTGCCTCTATAGTTTCCTCTATCTAGAGCATCACCTTTACCCTTGTAGCAGTTAATGATGATGCTGCTACGCCAGTCTTTTGGTATGACCCCATTGTGTATTACATGGTTAACTATACGGGTGACCATAGTATGTCCCACCATTCCAGATGCCTTCAACATCTCAGCAACTATCTCCGAAGGCCCAGCTGCCTTGCCTGTCTTCACATCTTTGATTGCCTTACTTATTATACTACCTTTAACTTGCCCCGATGGTCCTTCTATTGGATCGATTTGGGGCAGACTATCTTTTTCCCACTTATTCTCCTCATTTAATAGTCTCTCGTAGTGACACTTCCAGGCTATCTTCTTATCAGCATCAGTGAGGGCAAGTACACCGTTATCATTACGGACACACTTCTCCCCGACAATATCATGGTTTTCATTGACACATTGTCTAACAATCCTGAACACCTCGCGTTTTTGGTCCTCACATTGTAGAACATGCTTGAACTTTCTATCCTCTGCTTCCCTTTTTGCAAGGTACACTTGTTTCCTAGCTTTTCTCCTGGCCTCTTGATAGTGCTCTCTACTTCCCCCATCCTGCCATACTTTCCAAGCCTGCTTTTTGGCCTTGATTGTCTCTTCTACCCTACTGTTCCACCACCAAGTTACTCTCCTCCTGCCAATAGGTCTGCTCCAGCCACAGATTTCATCTGTTGCTTTCAGCAGGTTCACTTTCAAGAATTGCCACTGTTCCTCTATATCGCACATCTCTAATTGCTCTTCCTTATTGTCAAAGCATCAAGTAATAAGCTTTTTATATATATATATGTATATATATATGTATATATATATATATATATGTATATATATATATATATATATATATGTATATATATATGTATATATATTTATATATATTTATACACCCTCGTCCCACCACCCACCCCCCCATCCACCCAGCCTTCTTATGTAAAGTTATGTTGGTGCCACAACATCCGGGCGAAACAAATGAGATCGTGTAGGTGTCATGACAAAACAACACACAGTCCACGCTGTAATGTGGCCGTGTAGGCAACACGGTAAAAACCTCCCAGACCCACACTGTAAATGTGGTTGGTGTTAGGAAGGGCATCCAACTGTAGAAAACCTGCCAGACAGTCCTATGCGAGCAAGACAATCACTCTTGCCTCAAGTGGGACTACCCCCGTCCAAACCCATGCAAGCGTGGAACACGGACGTTAAACGTTGATGATGATGATGATGATATGTATATATATATATATATATATATATATATATATATACATATATATATATATATATATATATATACATATATATATATATATATACACATATATATATGTATATATATATATATATATATATATGTATATATATATATATATGTATATATATATATATATATATATATATGTATATATATATATATATATATATATACATATCATCATCATCATCATCATCAGCGTTTAACGTCCGTGTTCCACGCTTGCATGGGTTTGGACGGGGGTAGTCCCACTTGAGGCAAGAGTGATTGTCTTGCTCGCATAGGACTGTCTGGCAGGTTTTCTACAGTTGGATGCCCTTCCTAACACCAACCACATTTACAGTGTGGGTCTGGGAGGTTTTTACCGTGTTGCCTACACGGCCACATTACAGCGTGGACTGTGTGTTTTTTTGTCGTGACACCTACACGATCTCATTTGTTTCGGCCTCGATGGCGCGGCACCAACATAACTTTACATAGAACGGGGTGGTGTGGATCGGGTGGGGGTGGTGGGACGGGGTGTATTTGTTAGAGATGCCTACTGGCTGGAGTAGGTTTTACTATATATTTAGGTAAGGCGGGTCTTCTCTGTTACTGAGTACCGCCAAAGGTCTCGGTCCAGTGACATTGTCTTGGAGAGGTGTAAGTGTGTGATGTCGGAGTTTATCAGCTCGTCCCAGGTTTTTCTAGGTCTGCCTATTCCGTGACTACCGTCTATCTTTATTGCCCTGCACTTTGTTATACAGCTATCGACTTTCATGCGCATCACGTGTCCATACCAACGTAGCCTTCTCTCGAGTAAACAACATCTGATCCCTCTTATCTCTAATTTATTCCTTAGTTCGTTTATGCTTTGCCGTTCACGTATATTACTGTTACACATCCAGCGGAGCATGCAAGCTTCGTTCCTCTCTAGTCTGCGTATATCCTCTGCACACAATGCCCAGGTCTCACTGCCATGCAGCATTGCTGTTCGTATGCAGGCATCGTACAACCTGCCTTTCATTTTTAGTGAGAACCCTTTAGCAGCTAATAGTGGTATAAGCTCTCTGAACTTTTTCCAACCAGTTCTGACTCTAGCTACAGTACTTTCAGAGCACCCTCCCCCACTGCTGATTTTATCGCCCAGGTAACGGAAGCTGTCCACTATTTCTATAGAACCCTCTGCGCAATTGAAAGAGCTAGTAGTTTGTGGGCACTTGCTGCTACTTATTGCACCAGAGCACCGGCCACATGTAAAATCTATGTTCTTAGTTAGCCTACCTGTGATCCCACTACATCTTTTATGCACCCATACTTTGCATTTAGGACATAAAATGGAGTTTCTACCTACGCCTTTCCTACACACCGAGCACGACCATTTCCCAGAAGGGACCGCCGCCTTGTTTTCTTTCCTACAAACTAGTACTTTGGTCTTAGCCAGGTTAATTTTAAGTCCTTTTGACTCTAGGCCGTGCTTCCATGTTTGGAATTTCTTCTCTAGCTCGGCCATTGATTCCGCTATGAGTGTCAGGTCGTCTGCGTATAGGAGTTCCCATGGGCAGCCTGTCTTGAACTCCTCTGTTATGGCCTGAAGGGCAATAATAAATAGTAGTGGACTGAGAACAGAGCCCTGATGGACGCCGACTTTTACGCTAAACTCTTCACTATATTCGTTGTTAATTCTAACCTTGCTGACTGTTTCTTTATACATGGCTTGTATAGCCCTCACAAGCCATTCGTCAACGCCTAGTTTTCTAAGAGCCCACCAGATAATGGAGCGGGGGACTCTGTCGAAGGCTTTCTCCAAGTCGACAAAAGCTAAGTAGAGGGGTTTACCTTTAGCTAGGTACTTCTCTTGTAGTTGTCGTACTATGAAAAGAGCGTCTGTGGTACTTTTGCCTGACACAAACCCGAACTGCATTTCATCTAGGTCAATTCTCTCTCTGATTAGTTGCGCTATTACTCTTTCCGTGACCTTCATGACCTGGTCGATTAATTTAATGCCTCTATAGTTACTCCTATCTAGGGCGTCTCCTTTACCCTTATAACAGTTAACGATGATGCTGCTATGCCAGTCCTTCGGAACAACCCCGTTTTGTACGACTTGGTTAACTATGCGGGTGACCATGGTGTGTCCCACCGTGCCAGATGCCTTCAGCATCTCAGCAACTATTTCCGAAGGCCCAGCCGCCTTACCAGTCTTCATATCCTTGATTGCCTTACTTATTATACTCCCCTCGACTAACACTCGTATATATATAAATATATATACATATATATATACATATATATAAATATATACTCGTATATAAATATATACTCGTATATATATAAATATATATACATATATATATACATATACATATATATAAACATATATATATATATATATAAGGATTAGAATACTGGAGCGTGTTTGAGTCAAACACCCTCTTCGTATTATAGAAATGACAGTAATATATATATATATATATATATATATATATATATATATATATATATATATATATATATATATATATATTTATATATATATATATATATAGAGAGAGAGAGAGCAAGAGAGAGAGAGCAAGAGAGTATGAGAGAGTCTGCAGTGCTGAGACAGAGGTAACCACAAATCATGAGAGTACTCAATGACTAATGAGATGTAGAGTAGATATAGAGATAGGAATAACCTGACCACAATGCCAAGTGGTCGGGATTGTACTTATTTTTCTCTCTCTTTCTCTCTGTCTCTCTCTCTCTCTATATATAAATATATATATTTATATAATCATCATCATTGTTTAATGCCGATTTTTCCATGCTAGCATGGGTTAGACAGGTTGTCCCATTTGATCTTGCTCACACAGAAATTTTTCTGGCTTGGTTTCAATGGCTGGATGCACTTCCTAACACCAATCACTCTTACAGTGTGCTGGGTGCTTTTTGTCATGACTCCAACACTATGTAATGTGTGCATGTATTGTGGATAAGTAAGTTTATAATTATATGTGTATGATGTATGGACATATATACAATGACAAAACCTTCTATGAAATATATGTTCTATAATTTTCTAATGTACTTTAGTGAGACAATGGTTACTGCATGACCTTTAGATTGTACTGTGGAGTATACATTGTGATTGTATACACAAATTACAATACAATTTACAATTACAAATTACAAATTACAATTACTGCTATTCCATAAAATGTAAATATTACGGATGTTGGAATCACTGCTATATAAAACCTGTGGGTATTTGTAAAGACTGGTTTGAATGACGAACAATAAACCATATCTTTTGTTTATAAATTTTAGTGAGGTGTTTCTTCTCTCTTTTGTGTTCTTATATTATATTATATACATATATATACACGGTAAAAACCTCCCAGTCCACACTGTAAACTTGGTTGGTGTTAGGAAGGGCATCCAGCCGTAGAAAACCCGCCAGACAGTCCTATACGAGCAGGACAACCAATCTTGCTCAAGTGGGAAAACTCCCGGCCAAACCCATGCAAGCATGGAAGATGGACGTTAAACGATGATGATGATGATGATGATGATGATGATATATGTATATAATCATCATCATCATCATTTTACGTCTGCTTTTCCCTGCTTGCAAGGGTGGGACGGGAACTAATTCTGGCTTGATTTCTACAGCTGGATGCCCTTCATAACACTAACCTCATTTACAGTGAGTGCTGGGTGCTTTTTTTCCGTGGCGCCTACACGACCACTTTACAGTGTGGGCTGGGTGCTTTTTTCCGTGGCACCTCCACGACCACTTTGCAGTGGAATGATAGAGACCCCATGCTTTATCTAGCACCATATCAACCACATAAAGAGATATATGTATATACTGAGAGAGAAAGAGCCATATATCACACAAGAAACACAGATTATTGTATATATACCAAATACATATTCTATAGAAGAATATGTACACAGGTAGAATTGTATTCTTCTATAGAATATGTATTTGGTATATATACAATATACTGTGTTTCTTGTGAAATATATGCCTCTTTCTCTCTCTGTATATAGATATATCTCTTTATTTGCAATATATGGCTCTTTTTCTCTCTGTAAATATATATATATCTTTATTTGGCTAATATATATCATCATCACCGTTTTACGTCCGTTCTTCCACGCTAGCAAGGGTCAGATGGGTTGTCCTGTTGTGGGCAGTGTCCGGTCAGCTGACCTTGTCTTGTTCATACGGGAACTGATTCTGGCTTGGTTTCTACAGCTGGATGCACTTCCTAACACCAACCTCATTTGCAGTGAGTGCTGGGTGCTTTTTTGCTGTGGCACCTCCACGACCACTTTGCAGTGGAATGATAGGGACCCCAGTCCTATCAGCCCATTTCTACAGCTGAGCAATGTCAAATAAAGTGTCTTACTCAAGGAAACAACACATCACCCGGTCTGAGAATTGAACTAACAACCTTTCGATTGCAAGCCCAATGCTCTAACCACTAAGCCATGTGCCTTCATATATATATATATATGATATATATATAGTATTAATATATAAGGGAACAAAGAATCAGTGTGCATCATATCCATATTTAATTACATATTACAGCTTGAGGAACGATCTATTACTGATGGAACCTGACTCTTGAATCGGAAGCTCATCAGGTTTGTTTTAATATGTAGGTTTGCACCTGAGAGTGTATGAATATTTTCCCAAATCCTTCTTATAAGTTAGCTCACAATCTATCATAGTGGTATTCCACCATATTTGCTCATTGGTTTATTTTCGGTCAGATAACGGCGGGGGTCTCTTTATAAATTAGCAGCTATTCTCACCATCCTGGTGAAATCGTTGCGCGTATCCATGTGTGTCGACCCTTCTGTCTGGCTCCCACTGGCACATTGTTTGAAGTCATCATTAAGGAGATAAGGCAATACGAGAATGCATTGGTAGTGAAAAGTAAGGGGTGAGGGAGTTAAGATATAGAATATAAAATAGATAAAAAAATAAAAAATAAAAATAGGGGGTAAGGACCAATGCTGACTACGATATAGCCTATAAGGAGATAAAATAAAACAAAAAAGTGGAACAATATATTATAGACATAAAAACAAAACCCATACAAATATACATATATATGTGCATACACACGTATACACATACATATACATATGTGCACACACACACACATGTACATACATGTACATATGCACAAAGACACATACATACTCTTACATATATACACACTCACATATACATAAATACATATATATATACATATATATATATATATATATATATATATATATATATATATATATATATATATATATAATATGGAAAACGAAGTATCAGTGATGCATTGAGTGCTCAACCGGCATACCGCCTATGGACGCATCCAAGCAACCTTACTACAAATATATATATATATATACATATATATATATATATGTTAGACACGCAGTGACTAACAACAGAATGTTTTAAGTCTGCGTGTCTGACATATATGCGTAACTTGTGAATAAAAAATTCAAGGGGTTTCGCTGGCCGTGGTGATCGCTGCTAAACATGTTTTGTAATGTATCATCTTATTGGCTAATTTGATCGTCTTATTGGCTAATCAACCAACGAGAGTAATTGTTACTCAAAAGCATCCGCTATTTTGTTTGCACGTTTATTTATCGTTTCGTTTTCGAATCTTCCTCCTGTATTTCGTCGTTTAGCATCAAAATATTTTTCTCGTTTTGGTAAGTTATATTGTTAATTTATATATGATTTTTTAAAATTTATATTAACTATTTTTTTTTAGTTCGTTATAACATGCTTATTATATTGGTTGTATCATATTTACTTGTATATTTATCCATATTATTGTTCGTTTTATGTTAGATTATTTTTTAATTATTATGTTAGACTATTTGTATGTAATATTTAATTTTTATTAATTCAACTATAACAATTATTATGTAAAATATATTTATTTAATTTTGTAGTTGTTTATATTAAAAGTCTGAAAATATTTTTATACATCTTACAATTCCGTTACAAAATCATTTATAAAATAACAATTATATAATCTAATTACATTACAACGATAATTAATAATTTATTATTAATATATATCATGTTTAACTAGAGTTATTACAAGCTTTGCCTTTAAAAAATATTAAACTAGACCTGAAAAATGCGCAAGCTCAAAAGAGCCACAGAATGTTATAATAAACCTACAAAGGTGTGGGACTAGAGTTGTTGCTCAAAAATATTGTAATCATTATCTATCGTACACTCTGTGGCATCCTTTTATAAAAAAGAGACTCATAACGAACTCAAGACGACACGATAATTATTTAAGTGAATTTATAATATAGAATTCGGTTTAAGTGCATTTCGTATTAATCATTACTAAACATCTAATATGAGATATTGAACATTAGCTTAAATAATTATCGTGTCGTCTTGAGTTCGTTATGAGTCTCTTTTTTTTATAAAAGGATGCCACAGAGTGTACGATAGATAATGATTACAATATTTTTGAGCAACAACTCTAGTCCCACACTTTTGAAGGTTCATTATAACATTCTGTAGCTCTTTTGAGCCTGCGCATTTTCAGGTCTAGTATATATATATATATACATATATATACACACACAACTACACAAATACATAAACAAATATTCACTATCCAACCCAAACACACACACACACACATATATATACACACGCATGCAAATGTACACATACAACCATACAGACACACATATGAGTAAAATGCATCACATGGACATACTATCGTGTTATAAGGAAAACATGATACATTTTAACAGAATATAATATATATCAGGTGGAGATACGACAAGAGTAGTGAAAGTTAAGATTATTCAAATAGAATAGGTGGATGGTTAATAGATTGTCCGCAGAGATGAGATAGCGGACTACAGAAAGTTATATTCCGAAATCAAGGATAGATGAATAAGTTGGATATGTGCCCATAAGTTGTGATTGTGTAAGTGTGTGTTTACCTACGCGTACGTTACACAATGTGTAAGATTTTATGTTTTGCTTCGTAGTAGATAGCTATTGAAGTCCCCCATGCATATGTTCGTTCAAATAAATGCTAATTTGTGCATGCAGTGTGTATTTACTTACGTGTGCGTTTTACATTGTATACGATGTTATGTACTGTTCCGTAGTAGATATGTGTAAAAGACTCCATGAATGTGTTCGTTGAAAGAGATGCTAATTAGTGCATGCAAAGTGGGCCCAAAGGACAGCTCAGGTGTTCAGCAAACTGCCGGGTGCCCCATTGTGCATATGGGCCCTGCCTCTATTGTGTGCATGCACCAACCATTCATCAAGCTCCTATCCAGGAAAATTCAGTGCAGACAAAGTACAATTCTGGTGGTGCCTGCAAGCCCTGATGATCTCGGACTTAAGGTTAACCAAATTATTTTTTAATTTTACTATTTCTATTTATTAAGGCTAAATAGTGAGTCTTGTTACTCACAGAGTCATCAGACAAGGACATTTATTGAAGAGTAACAAGACTAACTATTTAGCCTCAATAAAATGAATATTAAAACTCTATTTCAGTATTGAATACTCTTTTCTCCTGGCCATCAACTACATATGGATATTATATATATATATACATACAGACACACACACATATATATGTGTAAGTATGCGTGTGTGTATACATACATACATACATACATACATACATAACATACATACATACATACATACATACATACATACATACATACATACATACATGCATGATGGCTGCCCCCTCGTTATCGAGTATGGCCATTGCATGATATAACATTATTAATAATTATTAATTAATTCTATCGTGCAATGCCTGTGCGTGAAGATTTTTTTTTTAAGTGAGGAAAGACTGTGCACTGAGACAATCCCACTCTCTGAGCAACAGTAGCTATAACCCGAAAAGAAGAAAAGATCAACATATACATACATACATATATATCTATACACACACACACACACACATTATATATACAACAAAAAGAATTCATTTTTCTCTATTTTCCACTGTGAATATATCTGAGTTGCCAGTATGTTCTGGAAATATCAGATAGCTCTGTTTCAAGATTTATTGATCTTTCATCAGTGACACACCTTCAAAACGTACTGGTAAGGTCAATCTAGAATTTTGTATGATGATCATTTGATGGAGATGCTCATTTGCATGTAGCAAATAGTAAACATCAGCTGAAAATGCTCATTTGCATATAGTGTGAGCTTGGCTGGTTATATTTAATTGGTCGTAGCACTAAGATAGTGTTTAAGCATAATGAATACGTTCATAAAAACATATATAAACATATCTTATACGTTTATATACAATAAATATATTGGTAGGTTTGCTATCAAAGAAAAATATTGTTTCATAATAAAAAAACATTTTTCTTCGGTAGCGAGGCTACCCATATGTTTATTGCATATAAATACATTATATATGTTTTAATATACACCTCTATGATACTTAAATGCTGTCTTACTGCTACCACCAATTATATATACATACATATTAAGTGTGCTAAGCAATTGAAGTGCATGATGATGTTATATCTGTATATAAACAGAATAGGTAACCGATACTGTGCCAACAGAAAAATATATACATATTTTTTATATGTAAACATGCCAGAAAATATTAACTACCCTTTAAACTGAACAAATAACACACACCTTCAACCAATTTTTGGACCTAGTTAGGACTGCATCAGAAGGCTGGTATATGATTTAAACCACCACAAGGAAACATGCATTTGATGGGCTTATATATCCATTCATTCTTTGTAGTATTCTGAAATGGTTGTACTAATATATATACACAAGCAGAAATTCCCCCCACTATATGGTTCTCTGCCTCTATATTTTGTAAAGTATTTATCAATGTGCACAAATGTATAAAAAGGACTGGCCCTTGGTGGAAGAGTGTATTATTAGTTCTATGAACAATATAGTAGGGGTGTTTATTTAGAGACTCCTCCACAACTATACAATAGTTATCAGAAATAGAAGCATTCTCCTGCCAATCAACAATTATAAGAATTCATCAATATTTCTGTCAACAATGCATTCCCAACTACACAATGGTTAATCCCCAACCACCCAACCTTTACTCCTAACAATCTCTCCAACAACTATAAGAATTCTGATATAATTTTCAGTCAACTCATCCAGTTACACAATTACTGCATGTAAAACTATTACCTCAACCCCATCCACCAACAACCACATGAATTCCAGGTTATTTCCATCAACAACCCACTCACAACAATTACTGGAAAATAGAATCATTGTCTCATCAATTGATCATTAATTCTTTAACTCCTTATGGAGTCATGGAGTTCTATTTTATTTTTAAACATGATGATGCCTATCCTTCTTCGGGTTTAACCACATCCTGCTTGAGAGAGAGAATAGACCCAGTACTAGAGTGATACTTTATTTATCAACACCTAAAAGCATGAAAGGCAAAATTGGCTTCAGCAAAATTTGAACACAAAGTACTGAACTCAAGAATGAATACTCCAAAGCAATCTAGCCAACATTTTCATGATTGCCAATTTTCTTACCTTTTCTATCAACAAACAAAACTAAACTGGTATATTTCCATCTACATCACATCCCCAACTACACAATAGCTACTGGAAGAAGAACCTTTATACTCACCCCTCTGGTGCCATTTATTAATAATTTTGACTAAACTGATATATTTCCATCATCAACTCATTCACAACTAGACACTGAGACTTTTTCTACTTTAGTTCCTTTTGCTCTCTATGTAGCTCTTGGCAATGAGAGAACTCCATTCCACATGGTTGCAAACCTTGTTATAAGCTTGCTCACAGATCAGGAATCTGATTGTCATTTCTGTAGATGAGATAAGGTTGCAAGTATCATACTCTGTCCCTCCTCCCTTCTAAACACAAGCTAAAAATTAACCTAGCATTTCAAAATTAAGGGAGGTGGGATCCATAACCTGAGATAATGGCCAATTTCTGGACAGTCAGCCAGAACCAGATGAAACTAGGCTTCAAATCTCTTCACTCTATTGTCAATGGAACATTATATAATGCTATATCCTGTATTGAAATATTTCTTTAAATTGTTTCACTCTATTTTCAAAGAGATACTGAGAAGGGGTATAACATTTTTGGAAAAAAACACCAAAACTTGCATATCTTAATCAATTCATTCTGTATAGACGATGATGTTTATGATGTATTTTAATCCATTCTATTCTGTAGAGATGATGATGACAAGGATGATGCTAAAGATGGTGATGATGACAATGACAATGATGGTGATGACAATGATGAAGATAAATCTACTTCAATAATGATGAATTGATTGGATATATATTCTCAATATAAATTGTTAGAAATACTTAGAGATAGTGACATTCAGAGAAATAAGAAATATCATGCTAAATCAAATACTTGTCTAAAGCTACTATCCAAACAACCAATGTTTCTCTTCTAATCTGATTACTAACAAGTGGCCACTATTCTCGGGAAGGGAAAAAGCTCTCGTCATTTGATGTTTCCTATTGATTTACGTGCAATTCTTTAGTTATCCTGTTACCTTGTGAAAATGTCATTAGCTAGACAATACTTTTCATCACAATCACAAATATAGACACACGTGCCGTTCTGATTTTCTTTCAGATGTTTGAATATAAGAAGTTGTTGATGTTATTTTTGTTTCTTTGTTTGCTGGTGCTTGTTTTTATAAGTATTTTCTTGTTCTGGTTCTTTGATATTTTCTTTATAAAAGGGCCTGCCTTTCCTTGAGAGGTCAGTAGCTGCTTCTAATAAAGTATAGAATGCACATAGAAAAAAAATACACATTTACAGGCACTGTGTGGTTAAAGAGATTGCTTTCCAACAAAGTGGTTTGGAGTTCACTTCCACTGATTGGAAAGTATAGTGTCTTTTACTATAAACTCAGGTTAGTGGAGGCTTGTGGATTTGTAGTTTGGATGTTTGACTCATGACTGCAGGTTGTGAGCTTCATACCTGGCAACATGCGTCCTTGAGCCAAACACTTTATTAACACATTGCTTCAATCCACTCAGCTGGCAAAAATGAATTATACTTGTAATTCACTGGGCCAGATATGTCACTGAATCTCCCTGAGAAGTACATTAACTGTACATGCTAATTTCATAAGCAAGCTGTTCCATTGATTGAATCAACAGGATCACTTGTCAGAACTGACAGTATTTCAGAACACACACAGTCTTGGGTTGACCAATGCAATATGAGTGAAATTTTGTAGATGGAATCTCCTGTATGTATGCATGTATATAGGAGAAGGAAAACTCTGATATAACACCTGCAACCCTGATGGTATCCAATGATGTTGACTTGTTCTTCTTTTTGGTAAATATTATCTTGGTTAAGAGAGTGGGACTGACTTTGTGCAGTGCCTTTGCTCACTATAAAAGCTTCACAGCACAGGCATTGCTTTATATCTGGAGATCTCTCTGCACTTGTCGTCACATGGTACCATGGGCCCAGCACTATGTGTCAATAATTGTCACAAGTGTAGTGTTTGTACCAGAGTTTTCAAGTCGTTGGCTGGACTAAAAAGTCACACTCGTTCAGCGCATCGGTAGGGGTTCTCCTACATGGATATAAAGTAGTAGCCGTACTCGAAAACGAGTTGGCAGCCACCATATATATATAAATATTGGTTATTCCAATAATTTTAATAACCTGTTGCTTCTTCTATGCATAAAACCATGGCCAGGAGATGTTTATATAAGTGAAACTTAATTTTCTCTGTCTGGCTTATACTTTCATAAAGAGAGTTTTTTGCTTGGGGGATATCTGTTCTGGATGAAGCAGGAGGCCATGTGAAGGGATTGGGTCTCAAAATCGTGGTCCTTGCTACGAAGACGGAGGAATAGGAAGGGGAGAGAAAGAGAGTGTGTGGTGCTTAGATGGAGGAGACCATTAAACATTGGAGTTCTCAATGCATGGAGATATGTAGAGTGGGTGTAGAAATAGGTATAATCCCTATCCTTCTCTCTCTCTCTCTCTATATATATATATAGAGTGGGGGAACTAATGAGAGTCAATGGCCCAACAATAGAATGTATATATATATATGTATACATACATACATTATGTGCAGGGACATAGAAATACTCAAGCTTGTGTCTGAGTGTGCAGAAAGCGCACTGGGAGAGAGAAATCCCTGATCCTTATTAGGAGAGAGAAACTGATGTAAAAACTGTGACTCAAAAATAATAAATGATGTTGATCTGTTCTTCATTTTGGATTATATCTATTGTTGCTCAGTGAGTGAGATTGATCCAATAAAGGGCCTTTCCTCTCTATAAAATCTTCCTTCACAAGCATCACTTGACATAATTGTCATTTGATAGCTATGGCTGCTATCATATATATATATATATACACACACACACACACACACATATATATATATATATATATATATATATATATATATATATATATATATATATATACACACATATACTTCGTTTTTGAATTTGTTTTGAAAGATTTCTTATCTGAAAACGTGTGTGTGTTGAAACAGATATTGATATACTTTGGGAGGGTCATGCTACCAATAAAAACACATGCACCTGTTGGTTCGTCTTAAACTATCAGTTGAAGGTTTAACAATATTGCGTTAGCTTTTATAAATTCGTTTTACACCAGTCTTTGATTTTACAGAACACAGAAAAAATAGATACTATTTGAAATTAATCTATGGTATAAATTAATTTAGCTTTTTGAGGATAGTGTCATATGTTATTATTGACCTAATTCAGATGATAGAGTGTCGACCTATTCTCTAAGCCTGTTTATTTCTATTTATTTATTTCTATTTTTTTTTATATTGCTTTGTATTTGTTTTTTTTAATGATATTTTCCAAGAAAATTAATTTCATCATGTCACCAAAACACCACTCATCTATCAGGGGAGTTACAATGCCCACCAAATGGTTGAAATCTTCAAGCGAAAGAGAAACTCATGAATAATATAAAAGAAGACTTGGGAATAAAGGGCAAGTCAACATTGTTACATTCAGTAGAATATGAGACGGGAAACAGAAAGGTTAAGAGAATAAGAAAGAAAATTGCAACTTTCTGAAAGAGAACAGAACCTGAGATGGGAAACAAAAAGATTAAGGCAAGAAGAAAGACTATTGCAACAAACAGAGGTTTAATATGAAAGTCACCAAGAGGCAATGAGAGTTGCGATGCAAACTCAGTGAGCACAATGGAGTATTCAACGCAGAATAAACTGGCTAAAAGCTGCGTTTTCTTATGATTCATCGAAGAATTATAGAAATGATCCTAAAGTCATGATTGGTAACGTAGATATTACATTTAGTGTGTGTTGCTTAGAATGATGGCCCTCCAGCTTTTATCCATATACTGCTTACAGGCCGTACTAAGAAGCTAAACACTTCAGAAGCAATGTTATGTGGTATATTGCTGCATTTCAGATGACATCCTTTGGAGCCGAAAAAGATCTTACTGACAATGGTTATTTCACAACATTTGAAATCCAAGGACAATGCTACCATTTAATTGGCAGTTTACTCCCCCAGCCTAATAAGGAAGATTTATGATTGTTTTTGTTTTTGTCTCTCTGTCTCTCTGTCTCTCTCTCTCTCTCACACACACACACACACACATTACAGTCTCACCACATACTGTAAATCAGACAACACATCCAATACAGTCATTTTCCCTTTTATCCATCTTCTCTTAACTGTTCTCCCAGGTGAAACTGGGTACCTCAGCTAGTATATATATATAAAAAACCATAAAGCAAATATTTATTATATGTATAGATTGAAGTTTAAACAAAGAACTCTTGCTCCAGAAGATCCTGTAAAAGGGTGAAAGCAACGATTCTTTGCTTAACTTTTATTTGTACATATAATAAATATATATATGTACATATACTATAAAGTGGTCCTGTAGGTTTAATGACAAAAAGTGCCCAGTCCACACTGTAAAGTGGTCGTGTAGGTGACTTTACAAAAATCAACCAGCATACACTGCAAATGTGGTTGGTGGTAGGAAGGATGAGCTAAACAAGGATCAATCTGTCTAACCCATGAATGGACGCTAATCAACGAGGTTGTTGATATATTTATGTGTGTATATATATATATATGTATGTATGTATATGAAGTGTGTATATGATATTTGTATGTATATTACATATATGCTGGATGCTTTTTGTCGTGTCTTTTACACGTCCACTTTACCGTGTGATCTGGATGTTTTATGGTACCAGTATAATACATACATGCACACTGCACACATGCACACTGCACACATGCACACATGCACATATCATGATATACATATATATATATATGTATATCATTATCATGATATGTGCATGAGTGCATGCATGTATTATACTAGTACCATAAAACATCCAGTCCACACTGTAAAGTGGATGTGTAAAAGACACGGCAAAAAGCATCCAGCACATACTGTAAATGTGGTTGGCATTAGGAAGGGCATCCAGCTATAGAAAACTAGCCCCAAAACACCCAGCATACACTGTAAAGTAGACCTGTAAAAGACCTGGTAAAAAGCACCCAGCACACACTGTCAATGTTGGCGTTAGGAAGGGCATCCAGCCGTAGAAAACCAGCCAGAAACTCTCCTATATGAGCGAGAGATGGTTACAGGATCTAACTTGCCAGTAAATGGGACAAACCCATCTAACCCATGCTAGTGTGGAAGACAGATGTTAATCGATGATGATGATATGTATACACTTTTCATCTGCCTCCCCTCTCTCCCCACAACCCCCACAGAGCAGAGAGGGCTTTTCATTTCAGTCAATGACCAACAACATTTCTAGTGACGGTGCCATGAAAATGCACCCGATACACCCTGTGAGGTGGTTGGTGACAGAAAGGGCATGCTACAGTAGAAATCATGCTTAAAAGAGTTGAGGAGACTCTTCTGTAGTGTCAATAGCAAAACAACCTCTCTAGTGTTGGTATTCTACACAATAAGTACACCCAATGGATGGTTATAAGAAGATCATTCCATTGTTGATAGCTTGTAAACCAAAGCTTGCCAGGACTGTTCAGTTGTGCCAAAGGCATGACAGCCTTCTTAGTGTTGGTGATCTACACAATAAATGTACCCAGTACTTGCTGTAAAGTGGTTGATGGTAGGAAGGGCATTCAGCTGTAGAAAGCATGGCAAACAAAGGATTGTGGGACCCTTCAGTTGTGTCAATGACATGACAACCTCTCTAGTACTGGTGCCATGATAAAATGCACTTGGTAAAATGTGGAAGAGAGCTGCAACCCCCCAGCCTATCTTTGAGGACAGTAGCCCCACTTCAGTACTGACTCAGTCTGTGGAGACCTGTCCAACCCTTGCTAGCAGGGAAAGTATACATTAAATGATGATGATGATGATGTATATACATATTGTTTCTACTTTAGGCACAAGGCCAGCAATTACCCAGTGCATTACTGGTACTTTATTTTATCGACCCCGTAAGGATGAAAGGCAAAGTCAACCTCGGCGGGATTTGAACTCAGATCGTAAAGGGACGTAACTATGCTGGAAAGCATGGCGTCCGACCCTCTACCGATACTGCCAATCTACCGCCCTGTAGTATGTATATACATATTGACATATATTCATATATTTGTATATATGTGCTTACGGTTACTGTAAGTTTATGTCTTGCAACTAAGCAATTGACAAAAAGAGATCGTACCAGATTTGAAAAATATTTCTTTAGATTAGCATCTAGTTCAATAACCATAACACTAGTCAAATTCAACCACTTTTCAGACAACTTCTTATTTTATTGATGTCACACATTTTACCATTTTATCCAGTCTGTTTTTATTCTGTCGCACATGGCAACATTAATTTACAAATAAAAAAGTCTAATTAAATGTTCCTAAGTATAAAAAGAAAAAAAAAGCGTGACAAATTTGAAAACAATAACATTTTTTTCATGAAATTAATTCCCTCAGAAAAAATCACAAAAACGTTTCCTGTTATTTTCCAATTGAAATAGTTTCCTCTCTATTATTCTAGGCTCATTCATGTCAGCGCATAAATGTAACAGCGAGAAAAGGAAAATTGATAAATGACAGCTTTATATCTCTTCAGTGAAGGGTTAATGATGTGCCATATCCTTGGGGGGGAAATTACAATTAATACTAAAAGCAGCTACAGAAAGTTTGGTTTATATATCACTGGTGTATCTGCTACTATTTTGATAAATACCAATGTAGTATGATATATTTGGTATTAAAATAGTATCACAGATATAGTAAATTACAATATGTAGGCAATGATATCAAACAGATGGCAGAATAAATTTAAGATATAGCAAAGCAGACAGTAACAAATGATAATATAAGCATTTGAAATAGCAGCATTGAAACATTAAATAATAATATAGTTGCTCAAAAAAGCAACTAGTTGAGTAAATTAGCAATATAGAAGTTTAAAATACCAATTTACACACTGACAAAATAACAATATAAGGGTGTAAAATAACAATATAAAGATGCAAAATAACAATATACATGCAGAAAATAGCAATAGGATGCAGTCAGAAGTAAGTTTCATCCAACTGTGTGATATTTTGAGAAAGTGTTTTTCTCCCTAGACATGTAGCTATAGGTTGACCAGCACATTTTGAGTGAAATATGATAGCTGATAACTGTAAGGAAGTCCAACCATCATATACCATGTCTATGAAAATGGCAGTGTTTTAATGTAATAATGTATCACTGACAACGTGTATTAAAGTTTTGAACTAAAAAAGGAAGCTAACTCATTTTCAACTTCTCTTGAAGTAAATCTTAATCCACTCAAATGATTTTGCAAACTTCTAAAGAGATAGTAATCTGTGGGCATGAGGTCCAGGGGATATTGTGAGAGAAGTATAATTTCCCTGGCATATTTTTCTAGCAGATCTTTGGTCTTTTGTGCAATGTGAGGTCTAGCATTATCATGATGAAGGATGACTTATTTTCTGTTTGTTAATGATGGATGTTTTTGGTGCAAAGCTGCTCTCAAACGTCTTAGCTGTTGGCCATAGACTGTCTGTTATTGTTTAATTATCACCTAGCAGCTATGCTGAATTATTCCCTGCATATCCCACTACACACTCAAAAGAATCTTCTTTGGATGCAGGCCACTTCTGGGTTGCTGAGCTGGCTCTTCACCATGATGTATTCACTTCACATCACAATAAAGTATTCATTTCTCATCTCCAATAATGACTCAAAAGAGGCATTTGCAATTCTCAAGAATGCAATGATGCACAAGAGTCAACACATTTGTGATTATCTGCAGAGAAATCTTGCAGAACCTTTGATAGCTTTCCAATGTATTAGAATTCAGCCCTCTTAAGCACCCTTCTGTTGATTCATCCTGCAAGCTGCAATCCCCATTTTTTAATCATAAAAACCATCTCCTGCATGTTCTTTCAGTCACTATGCCATCTCCATAAGTGTTTTGGAGTGATTTTTACTGCTGCACTTGTACTATTTGGTTTTTGAAATTCATAAAAAACCACATGACAAATGTGTTCTTTACTTGGAGTGAACATGGTGCCAATACAACAGCTTCAATAATGATCACTTTGACATAAATCTGAAAGAAAATGAAACACATTACTGATGTCAACATATTTAGTAGGTAACTAAGAGGATAGCTAGGCAGTCAATTTATGATGTAATGTACACCAGATAATAAGAGCAAGTGTTAGTAAAGTTTATGATACAGTAGCATTACTACTTGCTATGACAATATCAGTAACAACTTCACTTCTACTAGCCAAAAGAAAAAATCACAATAGTAGATAATAAAATGTAGATGAATAATGGTTTCTTATATAGGCACAAGGCCAACAATTTTGGGGGAAGGGAAAGTCGATTAAATTGACCCCAGTGCGTGACTGGTACTTTATTTTATCAACCCCGTAAGGATGAAAGGCAAAGTTAACCTCGGCGGGATTTGAACTCAGACCGTAAAGGGGCGTAACTCTGTGCTGCAATGCATAGCGTCCGACCCTCTACCCATACTGCCAATCCGCTGAATAATAAAAGGTATATAAATTCTAAAAATAAATAGTTAAGAAAAGTGGATAATTATAACAATCGGTAATAAATGTAACTAATCAATTAAAACAGTAAAGTCATGAATTAAAGAAGTAGATAATTGGTATAGAGTCAAGTTGGAGTCTTGTAATAACAAAAATTATAAACTACATATATAATATGAAATATAAAGTACATGCCATATTACACAATACATAATACATAACACGTAAAGTATATATCACAATAAAAAGTTATAAGTCTATATGCTAGTTTGAGTGTAGAAGAACTTCCATGTGTATGGAACGCATGTACTTGGGTTGTATGTATGGTTTAATATGTATGTTACACAGCATACACACTATGTGTAGTGTGCACATCATGTCCTGCATGTAATTACATCTGAAATGTCATTTTATGGTAAAACATACTATATAATATAACATATAATGTATAATATATAATAATATAATAGAATACAATACAGTACATAAGTAAGATAAAAGATAAAAATGTATATCGCTGGTTCACTGAGTCATCTGCCATGCTCAATTGGGTCAATGTTAGGAGGCAAAATCTGTTCAAGCGGATTGCCTCAGTTTAGAATGGAGGTACATCTAATCATATTTGCCAGTATTTATCCAATTAATAGTTTTCAAAACTAATGGATGTAGATTGAAAGAGAGACATAGAGGGAGAGGGAGAGAGAGAGAGAGAAGGAGACAGAGGAGGAAAGTGGAAGAGAGAGAGAGAGAGAGAGCTGGTGGTGGTGTTGAATGAAATGATAACAAGTGACTTCAGAGAATCAAATACAGTAAGTATTATCGTATCTAACTCGAATTTGTTGACTGAATATTAAGTCATATGTATCATATTGTGTTAGAACAGGATGTGTGTAGTGATTATTTCCTGCTAAATAGGAAGGGTTTCTACCCATGTATGTGTGTATATATATATATTTGTATATATATATATATATATATGTGTGTGTGTGTGTCTGTGTATATAGGTCACAGAGACCTATATATATATATATATATATATATATATATATACACATACAGACATACATATATATATGTATACACACACACACATATACACATATATACACAAAACACACACACATATATATGGGCCTTCCAATTTCATTTTACATTATATACATGTCTGTGTATATTTTAATTATGTATAAATTATTTTTAAGTGAACATGACCCGATGGGTGACGGGTGGTCTAGTTATAAATAAATTCTCAACACATAGCTTGGTATTGGCTAAAAGATAGGCAACACTAGCAGATATTTGGTCTGTTAGAACTATGCTAGAGTAGACTTTGAAACAATAGGTAGGTAGCATTAAGAATTTATTTAAAATATTATATATATATATATGCATACACGTACATACGTATATATATATAGGCGCATGGCTAAGTGGTTAGAGCATTGGGCTTGCAATCGAAAGGTTGTGAGTTCAATTCTCAGACCGGGTGATGTGTTGTTTCCTTGAGCAAGACACTTTATTTCACATTGCTCCAGTTTACTCAGCTGTAGAAATGAAATGATAGGGACTGGGTCCCTATCATTCCACTGTAAAGTGGTCGTGGAGGTGCCACGGCAAAAAAGCACCCAGCACTCACTGTAAGGTGGATGTGAAGGTGCCACGGAAAAAAAGCACCCAGCACTCACTGTAATGAGGTTGATGTTAGGAAGGGCATCCAGCTGTAGAAATCAAGCCAGAATCAGTTCCCGTATGAACAAGACAAGGTGAGCTGACCGGACACTGCTCACAACAGGACAATCCGTCTAACCCATGCTAGCGTGGAAGAACGGACGTAAAATGGTGATGATGATGATGATGACATATATAAGTTGGGAGTTACTGGTTCAGCTAATTACTTGATACTTTGGAAAGTAGATTGTAAGTATTGTAAAGAGTTAGTACCCAGTTCTCATTTATCCATTTGCCATTGAAATGGCAAGAGCTCTGCTGAGCACTAACTCTTTCCAATATATATATATATATATATATATATATATCAAAATGAAAATCCGAAGGCAAGGTAAAATTCCAATCATTTAATCACGACACATGTTTCAATAAGAGATAGATCGATTGTGAAGCCATGATCGATTATCACTGATCTCATCAGGTGAAAATGAATTGTCTTCAAATTCTTGATATGAGGGAGAAAAAATAACGATGTTCTCTCACAGAATTCATTCCCTCATATGGAAACACACCAGCCAGAAACACGACGACTGCTATTAGCTTCAGTTGAGGTCATAAAAGTTTTCAGATTTCTATCGCTGCAAAAGACGCTGGACATCAATCAAATCTGTAGGGATACAGTCAGTCACAGTTAATGTGAGTGGGTATACACACATTCCACACCCACATACACCGGTTCGAGGTCAAAGAAAAATATAAACATATATATACACACACATCAATACAGTATTAAACCTGTAGAGTTAGTGTGGGTGGGTACACACACACTTTCACACACACCGAAGAAAAAACAAATATAAGAAAACAAATATAAGAAAACAAATATAATAAAACAAATATAAGAATGTACCAACACAGCACTCACCGAAAGTTAGTTCACAAAGCAACAGAAGCTATATTGGTCAAATCTCAATTTGACGATGTAAATTGGAAATATTGGGTTAACCAACGCCCCACACATACACACACACACAAGTAAGTTCAGTCCAGTGTTCTACTATACGTGTATAGATCGAATTGTAACATCCATATCTTCAAGTGTATGTTATGGTATATATACATCCGAATCGTCCAAAAAAGAGGGTATCTCCGGGTATATACACATCCATGTGGAGAGCAAGCAATCAGCTCATGTCGAACTCAATATGTACCGCTGTCCCATTGAGAATCCGAGTCACCAAATCCGTGCGTGCAAGCAACCGCAAGGTAGGCCAGCAAAGGGCTCCGTGTAGGGTTGGGTATTGGGTAAATGCGTCCGCAAGTGCGATTTCCCGTCATATGGGCCAATGAGCTTTAAGATAGTTGTTTGAGTGGTGGAGGTGTGTTATCCAACACAGAAGGTGAAGTAAAAAATCACAGGATAATAAAATCCAAAGGATGTGTGTAGGCCCATTAATGGTGTGTCAGTATTATTGTTCAATCCGTAACAGTGAGTCCTCCATGGTTAGATGATCACTGATCAAAACCTGGTGTAGTGTTCAGTCGGTAGGAACGTGATAGTCGTAATTGTGGGAGCTCAATGTCTAAAGGAAACGGGTACTGCGTGTAGAGTTATGTATAGAGAGCGTAATCGGTCCTAACTAAGTGTGTAATCAATCTAACTATTTACTAGCTAGGTATTCTAAAAAAGAGCACTCAGCTGTGAGAACTCCGTGGAAACAGGCCGAGTATCGTTTGTAAGTACGCAAACAATCTTAGCCGTCTAACTACCTAAGTGTGCGACTGTCTGTTTATTGAGAGAACTTTATGGTTAAAGTAGAGAGGGAGAAGTTAGGGGTAGGTTACCTCCAAAAATCCTGCGGAAGGTTTTCGAGGTTCTATGTTGGCAGTTGCTGAAAAAATCTGCTCTCCTATTAATTAATAGGGGGCCGCCTCTAATAATATTAAAAGTTTCAGCTATACATAAATTGCAGACGCCAGTGCTGCCGTTATAAGGTTGGGCTGAGCAAACTATGGACCAGGTTAAGGAGTGCTCTATATTCTGATGTTTAAGCTTCGAGACTAATTCTGAAAGTGCCGTGCTATTTCTTTTATCTAATCTATTAAAGGTATGGCGGTGATTATACCATCTACCCTTAAATTCCGTGCAGTTGCTCCAACATACCTTAAGGTTCTATCAGGAGTGGAGACCTTACAGTCGTAGACTATGTTTTTGGTAAGGCATTCCCAGCCATGGAGCAGGTGGCGGTGCTTCTGCAGTTACATTTTTTGCTATCGACATGGGTAGTTCCAGATGGACCACGGTACCTTTGGGGTCGGGTCTCAGTTCCAGTCTGCTCTATGGGTAAATTCCCTGGGGTTGGCGAGACCCGACTCGCCTCACGTGTATGAGTTAGTTCCTCAATAGAGCTGCCATTGTTCCTGCCATGCCTAATTCCCTCATGGGCTGTCCTAAGTCTACTATAATTCATCTTAGCTATATTCTGAGCTATGTTACTAGTTGTGGAGTAGGACAGCTTGATGGTATTTTTATTGAATATTTTATAATATCTGTGCGATCTAGGGAAGCATTTGTCTAAGGCCCTAAAGAAAAGCTTAGCTATACTAGTGGTCAGGCCAGTGGAGTAAGGGGGATTATACCACAGGACTTTCTGGTCCGATGCCACCTGTTCCTACTAACTATATTAGAATTACCTGTCTCCCTAGTAGTTACTGGTCTATTGTAACTGGAAATTGCCTGTGGGTCGATTGTGTCCTGGGGTGTCACGATTGTGTTCGGAATCGTCCCAAGTCTCCAGGGCGGTGTACCCCACGTGCGGCCATTGGGATTACCCTCGATAGCCGGGGTTGTATCCACTATGCGTCTGCTACACCTGTCCCTATTCCCCTTACTCGACCCTCGTTCCATACTGCGTTCAACGGTAGTTTTATCGGTTCCACAATTAAGGTTACCATTAGAGTTTCCGCTAGCGTTACGTTGCTCAGACCCAGTGTTAGTACCTGGGTGGTTGTTTCTATTGGTACCAACAGCACTGGGACTAGGCGGCAGTACAACATGAAGACTATATAAATCCTCCCTCGCATCACGCCTGCTGTTAACTAGAGTGTCACTATTTAGGTCTAAGCTATCGCAGGCAATGTTGCTTCTACTATTTAATGGACGTTTGAATGAGATTCCCTCACTATGCCCCGCGCGTTCCAGGGTGCTATTATAGTAATTTGACATCTTATTAAAGGTATCTTCATTGGAAGATAGTCCTGAAATTCTACTAGAGACGCTTTTGGTAATACTGTTAGTGACTAATCTAGGGTGGTTCGATTTTGCGTTGACATAGTTTAGATTCTCGTTGGGTTTGTGGTAAGGTTGGAAGAGTCCTGAATTGAGGTTAAGTGTAACATCTAGAAAATTAACTATCTTTAAATTCTATTCAAATACTATACTTAGGTCTATATTCTTGAAGAATTTGCTAAGTTTTTTCCTCACCCTCTCTACCATACTATTATTATGGAACGACACAGTAAACAAGACGTCGTCACGGTAAGCGCCGCCTCCCAGGATGTGTATATACCATAACATACACTTGAAGATATAGATGTTACAATTCGATCTATACACGTATAGCAGAACACTGAACTGAACTTACTTGCGTGTGTGTGTGTGTGGGGGGGGGGGGGGCGTTGGTTAACCCAATATTTCCAATTTATATCGTCAAATTGAGATTTGACCAATATAGCTTCTGCTGCTTTGTGAACTAACTTTCGGTGAGTGCTGTGTTGGTACATTCTTATATTTGTTTTATTATATTTGTTTTTTCTCGGACATCGCTTCGGTGTGTGTGAAAGTGTGTGTGTACTCACCCACACTAACTCTACAGGTTTAATACTGTGTTGATGTGTGTGTATATATATGTTTATATTTTTCTTTGACCTCGAACCGGTGTATGTGGGTGTGGAATGTGTGTATACCCACTCACATTAACTGTGACTGACTGTATCCCTACAGATTTGATTGATGTCCAGCGTCTTTTGCAGCGATAGAAATCTGAAAACTTTTATGACCTCAACTGAAGCTAATAGCAGTCGTCGTGTTTCTGACTGGTGTGTTTCCATATGAGGGAATGAATTCTGTGAGAGAACATCGTTATTTTTTCTCCCTCATATCAAGAATTTGAAGACAATTCATTTTCACCTGATGAGATCAGTGATAATCGATCATGGCTTCACAATCGATCTATCTCTTATTGAAACATGTGTCGTGATTAAATGATGAGAATTTTACATTGCCTTCAGATTTTCATTTTGATACTTATACTCCGTTTTACATCATCTAGCTGTTCCCTTGAATGGAAGTGGAGATATACAAAAGCGTGGAGAACTTAATATTGCTAACATAAAGTTATTGGACCATTTTACACAACCAATAATGCACCTTACTATATTATATATATATATATATATATATATATATATATATATATATATATATATATATATGTAAATAAGACTGTTATTGCTCCAAGCAGTCTATTTACCTTTGTTAACTATGCTAAATATAATTACACTTAAACTACACATATATACACTATATACATATATAAAACCAATGCAAGCAATCATTAAATGCTCTGTGTGTAAATGATGCACTCAGAAAACAAAGCCAACAATAAACAAAGCATCCAGTGGACAAGACCATTAGATTCCAAACTCATAAAAATTACATTTGTAAAAATTGAGCCAATCATGAACTAAATGTCTATATTCCAAACCTTAACCCACTCTAAAGTGAGTATGGGGAAAACTGACTTTTTCAAGCTGCAGCCGCTAAATTACACAGTTTCTGTATAAGAATAGACATCAAATATCAATTATTACCTATATATGATGATGATGGCTGTCCCCTAGAGATTGAGTATGGCCATTGCACGAAAAAAAAATAATAACAATAATAATAATAATAATAAAAAATTATATATATATACACACACAACCCCCCCCCAACACACATATATATACATACACACACACACACATATATATATATATATATTTGTATGTATGTATTTATATATACATAGATAGATATATATATATTCCTATGCAAGCAAGGAAAAGCAGGCGTAAAATGATAATATATATATACTTATGCAAAGTTTGAACTTTCGAAGCACTAAGAGATCACGAGTTGTGTACAATTTGTAGAAAAACTCAGACACAGAAATTTAACTGTAAATATAGTTGCTATAAGTACTATTTACCTGATTTTCTAAGCTATTTATAGTAACCAAGAATATTTAGTTATTTCTGAGTTACCTACATTTTCTAAAATATATATTTATATATTTCATGTGATTGATTCCTTGACCAGGTGATGTGTTGTGTCCTTAATCTAGACACTTTATTTTCCATTCCTCTGGTCCACTTGGCTGGAAAAAATGAGTTGTAAGGACACTTGGGATCTTTGGAGAACTCTAGCAATTTTGGTAAATTTTCCATCAGAAAAGATATATAAAATTATTGATTAAATATATGTACAAACTCTCTAAGCAGTATATGTATTCATATCTACTGAAGCAAACTTTATAATATCCAGTAATGTTTTAACGTGGCACATGAACAGCTAATATCTTCTCATAATTTCACAAGCTCACATATAATGGCAGCTACTGGCTTCCATCTTATTATCGTATAACTTAACTTAACAAGAGATTAGTAGTCCTGATAATGTATAATCGATGAGACAAGAATAAATGATTGCTGAAAATTTGAACTGCTGTGATTAGAGAAGATTGTGTGATGCCAATAAATATTTGGTTAATGGTTTAAGGGGGGAGAAGTCTGAGAGTTTAGACGCTACAAAATCAGCGATAGCAACTTCTATCTAATGATGTCCAATAATTTAATAGCCTTGTTTCCAATACCATGGCACTGATGATTTAACAGACTTTAATGAGGCCTTTTACTAAATATATTTAGATGGTGAGTCATAAACTTTGACATCTAAATTAAATAATGATAATACTGACGTTGATGAAGATAGTGATGAAGGTGATTATCATGATAATTTTGCTGTGGTAGATAGTGGCAGTAGTGTTGTGGTTATTGTTGTTGATGATGGTGATGATGGTAATACTATTATTATTTTTGGTAGTGGTGTTATTGATAATGATAATACTGATGATGATGGTGATGGTGGTGATTATCATGATAATGTTGATGTTGGTGGTGGTGGTGGTGGCATTAGTGTTGTTGTGGTTGTTGATGACGGTGATGATGATGCTAGGTTGTTATTGTTGTTGTTGTTGTTGTTGTTGTTGTTGTTGTTGTTGTTGTTGATAGTGATAATGGTGATGATGGTGTTGATGCTATTATTGCTAGTGGTATTATTGTTGCTGTTGATAACAGTGATGGTGATGATGCTATTGTTGTTAGTGTGAGTATTGTTGATGATGATGATGATGATTTATGTGCGACTTGATCGCGTTTAGTTTTTATCTTCAGGCCACTGACCAGGTCACTCCTCTTTATTTGACTTGGTTGTTGCTTTGATTAGATTCTTAATGTCAGCCCCTCTCACATGTGTAACACCCTTCCTTATATTGATGCCTTACAATATTAAGCCAGGGCTGCTTATGAACTCTAGTTTGAAAAGTGCAGTCCTGGCCCTTTGAGTCACTGGTATAGCTTCACAGCTACTATAAAATATTCATCATTCTACACATACATTATGTTTTGTTTTTACAGTTTGAACACCCAAATCTATATCATCATCATCATCATTGTTGTCTTATATTCATCTATCCATGCTTGCATGAGTTGATTGAATCTTCTGCTGCAAACTCCCACTCCACCTGTTGTGTTCCTTTATCATCTCAGTCTTCCTCTTCAGCACATCACTTCTTCACCCAATGATCATTATCAATATGCATTGTGTCCATACCAGTACAATCTTCTCTTATGCCTAGTTTTTATCTCAGCTCCTCTGTGTGTTGTCTTTCAGCACACTAACATTATATATCTATTGGGGTATTCCATGCTTTCTCTCTTTTCTTCTCTGATCACTCTTCCATCCATTAAAAGGTTTTGTTTAATTCTGTTGTGATTATTGTAGTAGCTGGCTCTTTTACAGCTATTTCAGCATTTGAGATTCATACAATTTTACGAAATATTTACACACTCAATGCACCAAATCATTTCATGTGTAATGTAAGTGTGTGAGAAAAAGAGAGCTTGGACGAGCTGAGAGAGAAGCTGGGTTTAAGAGGAATCCAAGGTGGTGTGCAGGAGAGAAGACTGCATTGGTATGGATATGTGATGCACATGGACAATTATCATTGGGTTAAGAAGTGCCAAGAAATACCAGTGTAAGGAAGGTGAAGTAGGGGTAGACCTACAAAAACCTGAACTGAGGTTGTGAGAGCTGAATTCAAATCACTGAGACTCACAGAAGAGATGACAAAGGAACGTGACAAATGGAGAGATGCTGTGCTGAGAAGGACCCATGTAAAAAGGATGTAAAAATGATGATGATGATGATGGTATATAGTAGTTGTTGGCTCCGTGTAATACTTGACCTCTTTTTGTACCTACAATTGCTCTTTCCTGGTGTGAGGTCATGAATGACATTTGAGCCCTGAAAGATGTTTGAAGAACAGACTGAATGTCTCATTTCAACATTGGCTCCATTTTCTGCTTGTTTATTATGTATGTTCAAGAACCACTTCTATCCTTGACGTAACTTGCAGGTTTTTTTGACAAACATAGCATTGAAACTGGTCATCCAGAATGAAATTCCAATAATTCATGTATGCTTTACCCACATGGGTGTGCTAGTGCAATCACAAACCAGCATGAGATATGCATACTTTTGTGGATAAGGAACATTTAAAGAAAGAATGAGAATCATTCCCAACACTATTACTATTAATCTCAGTTAATTAGGGAAAGAGTCAAAATAGTTAAGATGCAGTTTGGTTTCATACCTGGGAAAAGTACTACAGACACCCTCTTGCTAGTGAGGCAACTACAAGAGATGTTCATAGCCAAAAATAAACCACTATATTTAGCTTTTGTTGATCTAGAAAAGTCCTTTGACAGAGTACCTCAATCTATTATTTGATGCCCCTTAAGAAAAAATTAGGTGTAGAAGAATGGCTTGTGAGAACAGCGCAAGCTATGTACAGAGGAACTGTCAGTAAAGTGAGAGTAGGAAATGAGTTTAGTGAGAAATTCAATGTACAGGTAAGAGTTCATCAGGATTCAGTTCTTAACCCACTGCTATTCATCATAGTTCTCCAGGCCATAATGGAGGAGTTTCAAACAGACTGTCCATGGGAACTTCTCCATGCAGATGATTTGGTTCTTATAGCTGAAACCATAAAAGAACTAGAAAATAAGTTTCAACTATGGAAACAGAATTTGGAATCAAAACGTTTGAAGGTAAACTTAACCAAAACTAATGTGATGGTGAGTGAGAGATGAGATAGGACTCTGATTCCTCCTGGGAAATGGCCCTGCTCAATATGTAGAAAGGGAGTCGACATAAACTCAATATGATTTACACAATGTAAATCTTGGTTACACAAGAGATGTAGTGAGATAATGGGTAGACTAACAAGAAGGGAAGACTTTGTATGTAGAAGGTGCACCGGCGTAATCAAGAAGAAGAGCATCAGTGATATATAAACCTTTTCCAGTCACAGGAGGATCAACAGAAGTGGTTGATAGCTTCTGCTATCTAGATGACTTAATTAGCAGCAGACGAGGGTGCATGGAGAGTATAATATTTAGAATAAAGATAGGATGGAAAAAGTTTCGAGGGCAACTGCTACTGTTAACCACAAAAGATTTCAACCTATGTACAAAAGGACGACTGCATGATGTTTGTGTGTGAAGTACAATGCTGCATGTTAATGAAATATGGGCTGTGACTGCAAAGGGCATGCATAGAATGGAGAGAAATTAAGCAGCAATGCTTTGTTGAATGTGCAATGTAAGTGAGAGACAAAGGAAGAGTTTGGACAAGCTGAGGGAAAAGCTGGGTTTAAGAGGAATCCAAGGTGGTATACAGGATAGAAGACTGTGTTAGTATGGACAATGATCATTGGGTGAAGAAGTGCCAGGCAATCGCAGCGGAAGGAAGCTGTAGTAGAGGTAGACCTAGAAAGATCTGAGCACAGATTGTAACAGCTGATCTCAAATCACTGAGACTCACAGAGGAGATGGTGAAGGAACATGGTGACTGGAGAGTTACCGTGCTGAGAAAGACCTGTCCAATCCACGCAAGTGTAGAAAAACGGATCTAAAAATGATGATGATTATGATGATGATATATACATGCATACACATACAGATATATACACCAATACATATCATATGTATATATACATAGATATATGTGATATGTATGTGAATATGTATGTTCAAAGAATTAATACCCATGTTTCTCATATCATAGCATCAATGATTTAGCAGATTTTTATGAGACATTCACTAAATATATTATGATGGCGAATCATAAACTTTGACTTCTAAATTCAATTAAATACCATTCATAATGTTTTCTAAATGTAAATACAAAGCTAGCAATTTGGGTAGAGAGGGAGAGGGGAAAGGCAATTGTAATCTCAACCCTAGTACTTGACCTGTACTTTACCTTATTGGCATTTGAATACAGAAATAGTAATAATGATTCTGTCTAACATATACACAAGGCCAGCAATTTTTGGAAGAGGAAATTTCATTATATCGACTCCAGTACTTAACTGGTACTTTCTTTTATCGGCCCCAGAAGGATGAAAAGCTAAGTTAACCTTAGCAGGATGTGAATTCAGAACATAGAAAGTCATAACTAAATACCACAAAGTATTTTGTCTGATGCTCCACCAATCCTGCAAGTCAGCATTGGGAATTTTTAATTTGGCAGAGCCCATCTCTCACCAGGTCATATGATGTCTTCCAGAGAAAGAAAGAAAGAAAAAGAGAGAGGGAGCAAGTTAGAGAGAGAGAGAGAGAGAGAGAGAGAGAGAGAGAGAGAGAGAGAGAGAGAGAGAGAGAGAGAGAGAAAAGAATACAGTTCTGAACTCGTTCTTTATCAATCTTAAATAGATGAATGCAAATTTGACCTCAGCAGGATTTGAACAGAAAGTGCAAAGAGTCAGATCAAACAGTGAAGCATTTTTAATCTGATGCTGTAATGACTCTACTAATTTATTGCTTGATGTCAATTTAAACTTAGCAAATAAAGACTATACACTCTAATGAAAAGAAAAATGTGTCCATCGTGCTTAGATTTAGGAGGTATTGCTGTTGACATGTGCTAAACAAAATTTTCCCACCACACATCAAGATTTTCTGCAATACTTGAAACAAAGTTTAATTACTTAATTAAATCCAATCTCGAAATTGATTGGGTTTCTCTCTCAATCATTCTTTGGACTGCATGCGTGAATATATGCATAATATATATATATACTCTTACTCAAACACACACACACAAGTGTGTCTGTGTATGTATACATAGAAATATGTGTATGCATATATGTATATGTGTTTTTTTGCATCTCTGTGTTTGTGTTGTCATTTATTTAACTTTATATATATGTGTGTGTGTGTGTGTATGTGTAAAGTTTCTATATGGAATAATATATGATATGTTTATGAATAAACATTTGAAAGCCACCACCTTTAAAATTCATAGCTAAAGGCTTTCAAATATTTTATCAATATTAAAAATCATATTATCTCTCTTTCTCTTGTTGATTTCTTTTTCTCCCACATCAATATATTTATGTATATGTATACATGGTATACCCTATAAATTTCTTTCTTTTTTTTTTTAAAGATAGTTAATATTTATTTTTAATATAAGAATAATAAAAAAGAAGGGAAACAAAAGGAAAGAAAGAATAGGGAAATATATTAAAAAAAAATGTTAGTGTTATTGCTTCCATAAAATATACCTTGTCAAGTCTGTAAAGTGTTTGTATTGGTGGTGCAAACAATGCACCCATACTCTCTAAAATTAGTAGTTTTTGTCAGATGGATTTTAAAGTTCATGCTAATAACATTTAGGCAATGTTTAACATTATGTATGTGTATATATATATATACACATACATAATGTTAACATTGTAATGTGATATTGTTGGTGCCATGTGTGTGTGTATAATTATATGTATGTATATATATATATTTATATATATATATATATAATTGAATAAACAAGAGATATGAACACTAATATAAACATACATGTGTTCGAATCGTAAGGACTAGGTTTGCTAGGATGAAAAAATACTAACTACAGCAATATAGTTTGTCAGACTTAATTTTAAGTAGTAAATTATGAAAAATAACAGACCTATATCAGGCAATAGCCTGGTAACAACTAGACAGTTTTGGAAACTGTTTCGCAGCATCTTATTAAGTGAAGTCAATACCTTTCTCTGCTCATCAGTAGTTGTTGAGAAATTAGCGATCCTTCCACTTCTAAAAATATTAGAAGACTGAATTGTGTGTGATATGAATTAGCGCACATGCCTTCGGAACCCAGCTTGTCTCGAAATCCTATGCCGCTAAAAATAGCAGCCTGGTTAACAAGACATTAAAATTAGCTCTACATGATGGAGCCGACAAATATATAGTGAGTTAGAAACTCAAGCGGACTTAAAATGATGATGATGATGATGATGATATATATATATATATCATCATCATCATCATTTTACGTCCGCTTTTTCCCTGTTTGCAAGGGTGGGACGGGAACTGATTCTGGCTTGATTTCTACAGCTGGATGCCCTTCCTAACACCAACCTCATTTACAATGAGTGCTGGGTGCTTTTTTTGCTGTGGCGCCTACACGTCCACTTTACAGTGTGGGCTGGGTGCTTTTTTTACCGTGGCACCTCCACGACCACTTTGCAGTGGAATGATAGGGACCCCAGTCCTATCATCTCATTTCTACAGCTGAGTAAACTGGAACAATGTGAAATAAAGTGTCTTGCTCAAGGAAACAACACATCACCCTGTCTGAGAATTGAACTCACAACCTTTCGATTGCAAGCCCAATGCTCTAACCACTAAGCCATGTGCCTCCATATATATATATGGGATAACAAATTATTGTTATAGGTAATCCAGTTAGAGGTTGTGCGTACTTTGTACTATGAATAGTTTTAATGTACAGCGTTGTTTGACTCAACAAGAGGTTTCCTTAGTTAGGTGGTGAGTTCACCAGAATTTCTATGCAGGTTAATCTTGGAGTAACAATGAAAGAGTGAAGAATAACATAGTCAACAATTCAAAAAGGGTTTTATTTACAGTATTAACAATTGTTTCATTGATTAGGATGTCTAAAGGTTGCTAATCACTTGAAGTTGTGTCATTCAACCTTCAATACAGAGTATGCCTAATCAAATCATCGGAATAACTGACAAAATTACACTCGATGTTTGTATTGATACTACGGAGAATTCAAATACCAACATCAATATAAAGAATGAAAAAGAAAAAGAAAAAATAATAATAAAAAAATAAAGAGTAAAAAAGTAAAAAAAAATATATATACGTGAAAAAAATATATGAACATAAAATGATTGTTGAAAATGGTGGTGGTTAAAGTTATAGTGGTGTGTAAGTATAAAGATGTGATGAGGGTAGGAATATTACTAATATGAAAATAAATATTAAATATATACACATATATATGTATTGGTTAAATCACAGATGGTTAGAGTAGGAAGAAAGACTATAATGATAAATAATATATAAAAGATAAATTAATAAATTAGAGATACAGGATAGGATACAAGGGAAGAGGTGAAATAGCTTTAGGGAGAGAGAGTGAAAGGAAGTGAAAGAAAGGTTAGGAGGTTTATGATGTTGATTTAGTGATTAGTTGGTCTGTTGACAGTTAATAATAGTGGGTTGGTATGCAGTTATTATAATAGACTCTGGGTGGTTCAGCTTGAATTATGGGATTGTTGGATCGAATCATGATGGTTTGAAATTTGCGAATTTAGTAGCTGCTTTGTGCCTACAGAAAATTGATCATTCTATTTTGCTGTTAAGCAGAATTTTGTCATACTTTAAAATATGGAACAGCTCCATATTGTAAAGTCTGCAGTGGGACATTCCATTTCTGTAGGCCTTTGCTCCTGATAATTTCGACCAGCTAATCCCGTATTCTCGGTTTGTATCCTTAAATTCTTGGTTTGTATCCCTAGCGCTAGATTTTATTGGCCAGCGTTGTTGTGTTTTCTAGTCTATGGTTCTTCATAGAATGTCTGTGAACATACCATCTTTTTTTTAACTCCCCAGCCGTAGAACCTATGTAGTGCCATGCTAAGTTGCCCGAATTTATAGTACACAGGTACACTATATTTGATTCCAGGCATCTATTTTGTAGTGGGCACTTATCCGGTAAGTGGCAGTTACATTTTGAGGCCTTCTGTTGCGGTTTTGTATGTTGTTATGTATGGGCTGAGATTTAGATTTGTTGATGATTTGCTGTGATGCGTTCTGACGTGTGTGTGGTTGTGATGTTGTTATGTATCTGTGTTTATATATATATTTTTTTTACTTATTTCTTCATTCTAACTTCTTTATTATTATTTTATCTTTTTCTTTCTTTATTATTGATGTTGTTATTTGAATTCTCCGTAGTATAAATACAAACATCGAGTGTAATTTTGTCAGTTATTCCGATAATTTGATTAGGCATACACTGTATTGAAGGTTGAGTGACACAACTTCAAGTGATTAGCAACCTTTAGACATCCTAATCAATGAAACAATTGTTAATACTGTAAATAAAACCCTTTTTATACTGTTGACCATGTTATTCTTTCACTATATATATATATATATATATATCATCATCATCATCATCATCATTTTACGTCCACTTTTCCCTGCTTGCAAGGGTTGGACGGGTCCTATTCAGCACAGCATCTCTCCACTTGTCACGGTCCTTCGTCATCTCCCCGGTGAGTTTCAGCGATCTGTGGTTTGCTCTCACCACCTCTGCCCATGTTTTTCATGGTCTACCTCTACTGCGTCTTCCCTCCACTGGGACTTCCTGGCACTTCTTCACCCAGTGGTCATCTTAAATGCGCATCACATGTCCATACCATCTCAGCCTTCTCTCCTGCACACCACAACTTATCCCTCTTATATATATATAATTGATAGCTTGTCTTCGATGATCAATTATATTGATTGATTTTTTTCGATGATCAATTACATAGATTGATGCTGAGTTACACTCTGCGGATATGAAATAGCGCTATAAGGTTTCTCTTATGATTCCATCTGGTACATATTCTTCTATAGAATATGTATTTGGTATATATATAATATACTGTTTCTTATAGGGTATATGGCTCTTTCTCTCTCATAATATACATATATATTTTTCATTTGGTTATATATATGGAGGCACATGGCTTAGTGGTTAGAGCATTGGCCTTGCAATTGTGAGTTCAATTCTCAGACTGGGTGATGTGTTGTTTCCTTGAGCAAGACACTTTATTTCACATTGTTCCAGTTCAATCAGCTGTAGAAATGAGATCATAGGGACTCCAGTCCCTATCATTCCATTGCAAAGTGGCCGTGGAGGTGCCATGGCAAAAAAGCACCCAGCCCACACTGTAAAGTGGACGTGTAGGCGCCACGGCAAAAAAAGCACCCAGCACTCACTGTAAAGTGGACATGTAGGCGCTACAGATAAAAAGCACCCAGCACTCACTGTAAATGAGGTTGGTGTTAGGAAGGGCATCCAGCTGTAGAAATCAAGCCAGAATCAGTTCCCGTCCCACCCTTGCAAGCAGGGAAAAGCGGACGTAAAATGAAATATATATAGCCATGGAGTGGGGAGACCCAAGAAGACCTGGGACGAGGTGATAAAAGTGGACCTTGCCCAGTTGCACCTCTCGACAGCGATGACACAGGACCATGACCTCTGGTGTCATGCTGTAATACAGAAGACCCAACTTCCCACGGGAACAAGCTGGAGCCGAAGCATATAGACAATATGCCCCCATCCCCTCCCACTGCAAAGTGGTCGTGGATGCGTCATAGCAAAAAAGCACCCAGCCCACACTGTAAAGTGGTCATGTAGGTGTCATGGCAAAAAAGCACCCAGCACTCACAGTAAATGAGGTTGGTGTTAGGAAGGGCTTCCAGCTGTAGAAATCAAGCCAAAATCAGTTCCCGTATGAGCAAAACAAGGTGAGCCGACCTAACATTGCCCCAGAACAGGACAACCCGTCTAACCCATGCTCGCGTGGAAAAATGACGATGATGATGATATATATATATATATTCACATATAGTTAGTTCACCATACCGAGAACAATTGTTTCACCTTATGCGGATCTCGGTATGGTGAACTAACTGTTGTGTTAGTACTTCTACCAAACACGTCCCGTGGACTAAATGCTCTACTACTACGGATATTACCTTCAAGTGTTCTACCTTTATACACATATATATATATACACACACACACATATATATATATATATGGAAGAACATATCTATAGAAAACAGGGAGCAGTGTTTGAAATTGAATTAGAAGACTTTGCTGTAACTTTTGACTAAATATGATAGTCAAATAGCAGGACATATAAACTGACAGAAAGAAAAAAGATGCCCAGTTTTTGCTATTCCATGGGTTTATATGCCTGCTTATTATATTATTTTATTTAGTCAAAAGCTATGGTGAAGTCTTTTCATTCAATACTTGTGTGCATATATATATATATATATATATAAATATATATATATATATATATAAATATATATATATATATATATAAATATATATATATATATATATAAATATATATATATATATATATAAATAAATATATATATATATATATGCACACAAGTATTGAATGAAAAGACTTCACCATAGCTTTTGACTAAATAAAATAATATAATAAGCAGGCATATAAACCCATGGAATAGCAAAAACTGGGCATCTTTTTTCTTTCTGTCAGTTTATATGTCCTGCTATTTGACTATCATATTTAGTCAAAAGTTACAGCAAAGTCTTCTAATTCAATTTCAAACACTGCTCCCTGTTTTCTATAGATATGTTCTTCCATATATATATATATATGTGTGTGTGTGTGTGTATATATATATATGTGTATAAAGGTAGAACACTTGAAGGTAATATCCGTAGTAGTAGAGCATTTAGTCCACGGGACGTGTTTGGTAGAAGTACTAACACAACAGTTAGTTCACCATACCGAGATCCGCATAAGGTGAAACAATTGTTCTCGGTATGGTGAACTAACTATATGTGAATATATATATATATATCATCATCATCGTCATATTTAGAAATAGCTTCGGCAAGACTAGAATTGTTTCATTCGAATGCAATCATCCCCTTCAAATAAAACAGTTCTAGTCCCATAGAAGCCTTTTCTATATTAAATTTGTTGTTTACACTCTACTAATATATTAAGTACATTACATACTGTGGTTACCTCCAATTGAACCTGGGACTCACACACACACACACACACGCACACGCGCACACACACACACACACACACACACACACACACACACACACACACACATATATATACATGTATACATATTTTGTTATGTTTATTTCATGTTGATTAATCCATTCTTAATTTTACAGTTTCAGATACAGATTAATAAACACTTGTATAAGTGGAATCAAGCACTCAACATAGTATAACTTTCCTAGTTGTGATATTAACATGTAGGTCTGTGTACAAAGTGTATAGGTATAGTAATTAAGTAGAAGTCAGTAGGTTAGAATTTCACTATATTCTATTAGTTATGCTAGCTAGAAAATCTATGGTTGGATTCTATATGCTAACTGGGTGGAGAAGAATAAACATCATAAGCTTACCCAGTGATAAATTACATAAGAAATTATGTTACTAATATATATTTAAGAGCTGTCTGAAAAGATTGTATCAAAGGATTTACAATTACATAACTGATATAATTGAAATGCATATAACAACAATCTATATATATAAAAGAGAGATGTTTATTGGTTGGCTGGTTGGTTGAATCACACGAAAACTACACACACACACACACACATCTAGAGAGTGAGCGACACAGAGGGAGAGACAGAAAGAGAGAGAGATAGACCATTATACAGAAAGAGATACAATTAAAGTGTTAGATATTCAGAGAGACAGAGAAAGTAATGTCTCATGAAAGTCTATAGATCCCTTGATCTATAGGAAGGTTTAAGAATATTGAGTTAGCTTTTATAAAGTCATTTTAGTCTTTGATTTTACAGAACAAAGAAAAATTGATACTATTTGAAATTAATCTACCCTCCAGCTTTTATCCATATACTACTTACAGACCGTACTAATGAAGCTAAACACTTCAGAAGCAATGTTATGCGGTACATTGCTGCATTTCAGATGACGTCCTTTGTAGCTGAAAATGATCATACTGACTATGGTTATTTCACATTTAAAATCAAAGGCCAATGCTACCATTTAATCGGCAGTTTACTCCCCCAACCTAATAAGGAAGTTTTATAATTGTTTTGTTTATGTCTCTCTCACACACTCACACCTCATACCAGACAACACATCCAATACAGTCGTTTTCTCTTTTATCTGTCTTCTCTTAACTATTCTTCCGGGCAAAGCCGAGTACTTCAGCTAGTTATATAAATAAAATATGGTGAAATTCTAACCTATTGCCTTCTATTTCATTACTCATGCACCTTCCCCAGTTTGATCTCCCCCAACCTTCTTCCTTTAGCCCCCCCCCCCCCCCCCCTACTGACACCACTATCCTCCACCGACCATCACCCAGCCTTACCTACCACTAACTTCACTAACATACCACCACCCACACCTACCACCCCCACTCAACAATGTACATACACACACAGCCTTTACCTCCACCTTACCAGCTACCCACTGACCCCCCCCCAAAGCACTAACCCCCCCCTCACCAAACACTCACGTGAACCTTCCTCTCCCCCATCACCTCTTGCTACTATCACCACTAACCTCTCACCACACACACCCACACCCCACCACCCCACTAACACAACTAACTCCCTCACACCACCACCCTTTCCTTCACCCTCTAACCTACTAATAAACCCCACTCACCCACATCCACACCCCTCTACTCCACTCCATCACCTCCTAATCCACTAACACTCCACCACACTTCCCCTACCACACTTACACCACAAAACACACACACACACACACCAGTATTTACACTCACTTATGTGTATGTACACATCAAAACAGTGACGGACAGAACTCTCTCACACACACTGACAATACCTCCTCACATGTCCACTATGCTTTCTACACACACATACACATAACTCCATACACACATATATACACACATGCCACTTTCAGACACCTCTGCCCATACGCACCTGCCTGTCTACACAGCTAACTATCACTCTCAGCCACCAAGTTCTGTTTTGTTGGCACCACCTTTTCCCCTCCCTCTCATACATTGTCCTGCCATTATCACCCTCCCCACTCTCTCCTCCTGCTACACTGCCATTTCACTTCCTCATTGCCATTCTCACCTGCTCAAACTTGGAATTTACCTCACCTTGAAATTCACCTGCTGTACCCTTGGATTTTTACCATCCACACACAGACACTTGCACCATTTCTGCACACACGCAACTATGCACCTACAGACATATCACACATCTCCTTCTTTTAACCACACACAGACACACATGCATATCTACACATACACCGACACTTCACCCCACACCACCTCTGGATTTGACACAATCTCATCTCATCCCATCCATCCCCCTCCATCCATCCCCACACACACATACACACCAGCACCCATACAGGGACTATACACGCACAGACATACACTCTACCCCAACACACACAATGGTTTTTTTCAAAACCTACATTCACATACACTCGCTTCTTTCCAGACTCTCACACTTACATCCACACATACACACACACACACACTTATGAACAGAGAGAGAAGCTGGACATAAGAGGGATCAGATGCAGTGTGTAGGAATGTAGATTGTATTGGTATGGACATGTGATGCATATGAAAGATAACAACTGTATAAAAAGGTACAGAGAGCTCAAAATTGATAGGAACTATGAAGTAGGAACACCTAGGAAAACTTTGGCTGAGGTGATAAAGGCTGACTTTGCACAATAGCACCATTCAAGGATGATGACACAAGACCGATATCTCTGGCATTATGCAGCAATACAGAAGACCCACTTTTCCATGAGCACAGGCTAAAGCATACATCTAGTATGCACAACCTTCACCTCCATCCCCCCTTCATACACCTCCCATTTCCTAATACATGAAAATATACAATATGCTACTAAACAAGGAGAAATTTTAGTAATTCACTTTGGAAAAGAGGATGCACTTAAGTTACCATATTTTCTTCCCTCAGGTGAAACCCTCATGGCATCCAACAACACTGGAGACTTTGGAGCAATTGTTGATATCAACTTAAGCTGGAGTACTCCCATAAACAGCAAAGTGTGTTCCTAGATTATTAGAACTTTCTAGTTTTGATATTCACATGATTATCCTTCTCTTCTCTACCTTTGCCTGGATATTGTTTTTCATTGTGGGCTCCTCACATGAAACAAAAGACTATAAACTGTGATGCACACAAGAGGTCAATTACAAAAAGATAGACAGCATGACAGGCTTTCACTATTAGGGTGTTCAAAACATGACTGAAGTGTGAATCATGATCTGAGATAGACTGATAGATACAAAGAGAGAAATAGAGATAGTTAGATAGACAGACTGGGAGAGAAGGGGAGGGAGAAAGAAAAAGAGAGGGAAGTATGGAGAGAGAAAATCACAAAAGTAGTAAACAAGTTCAGATTTCAAAATTAGGCTGTGTGAGTTACAATACTAATGAGACAAGAAAAGGACACAGAAAACTCAAAAACAGGACACATGGACAGTTCTTGGTCATCAGTTCTCTTCTAGGAATAATCATAGTTTCAAATGCTTTAAAGACAGGACTATTCTTCCCAGTGCATCAATAGTATTTAAAGGAAGATAGCTATTTGGAATGAAAATACAACAGATGATGTTCTTCTCTATTAAGAATAATGCTAATGAATGTATATATATATATATATATATATATATATATACACACATACACACACACAGACACACACACATCCACACACACACACACACACACACACACACACACACACACACACACACATATATATATACACACACACATTTGCAAGTATATGTGTAAGCATAAGGGATTTTTATCTAAGTTGGATTGGTGAATTTCGTTTTTATTTCCATCTTCACATTCATCAAAATAACATAATTTAATTTCTCACATATTCTAAAACATGAGGTTATTGGATAAGATTTATTCATATATACATACATACATATAAAAATACATAGATGTATACTTGCACACACATACAGTTCATTGAGAAGTTTGTATGTTTGTACATGGATACTTGAGACGAAAACCACAGGCCATAGGGGGGATAAGCAACACTAAAAGCCAACATATAAACATTCACATACATAGGCGTATACACCTACACCTGCATGCAGACATAACTCCATCCATCCATACATATATGCACATATACATAGATATTTATAACATACATACAAACTTACATACATACACACATATTCATACATACATATATACACACACACATACACTCTCTCACACACACACACACACACACAACCACACAACTATATACATTGCACTCACTTCATGATTCTCTTCATGTTAATGTTCACCCAGTTGTACAGCTTCTCAGCTAATGAAATAATCATGGCTGATGTTTTTAATATTAATCTATTTTGTTGCCAAGAGTGAGAGGCCTCATTCTTTGATATCATATTTATCACACACTAAGTGGATATGGATTCAGGCAAAACATACTGAGGCGTCTTACTGTCACCACGTGTGGTATTCTGATATTTTCACAACTATTAAAAAAATAAAAATTATCATTGTAAACTCATTGTTTGCTGATATTATTAAATACCACACACTGGTTTATGTCTGCCTCCTCCATTGTCTGTGTACACACATGCACGCGCACACACACATATATATATTAGTTTGATTAAGATGACAGGAAGCCAGACTGGTGAAGTTCCCTTAAAGTTTTATTGTTGCAAAAACATTATATATATATTTCAATGGCCAGTTTACCTAATATCTTGGTGACATCATCAGGTGTGTATTGCATAATTAGTTACTCAATAAAGGAATCACAGCAAACACAGATGATATAAGCAGAGAAAATAGAGAAAATATTTATATACATATATATATATATATAATGTATATAATATATATATATATAATATATATACATCCTCTCACCTTCTCTTCACCCTAGACATCACCTCTTTCTACATTGCCATCCCTCACGATGACAGCCGCCGTGCTCTCCAACACTTTTTGGACCTGCACCCTACACCTTACTCTAGCACTTCCACTCTTTTCCATCTTGCTGAGCTTGTTCTCACCTTCAATGAGTTTTCCTTTTCCAGAGAGATTTACCAGCAGGCCTTGGAGTAGCTATGTGAACCAGAAAGGGCCCAAACTATGCCAACTTGTTTGTTGGTTACATTGAGGATCAGTTCTTCTCCCAGTACACTGGGCCTACCCCTGAGCTATGTGGTCATTATATAAACAACTGTATCAGTGCCACCTCTCTTTCCCATGAACAGCTCAACTCCTTTCTTTCCTTTATTCAATCTTTTCATCCTACCCTCACCTTCACCACCCCCATCTCCAACTCTTCAGTCCAATTTCTTGACATCTCTTTCTCTATCAACCACATTCACAATACCCTTACTACCTCCATCTTCTACAAATCCACTGACTCCCACTCCTACCTCAACTTCACCTTCTTCCACCCCACCCACACCAAACTCTCTATGCCCTACTTCCAATTCCTATGTCTTTGTTGGCTCTGCAGCCAGGACATTGATTTTGAGATCCAGTACCAATGCATGGCCTCTTGATTCTTCCTGTGTGGATATCCTCCCACCGTGATTCAAGCTTCTCTTGCCCATGCTTGTGATACTGACAACACTACAGCCCGCTTATCTACCAACTGCACCCCCAACTCCTTTTCAGCTACCACCCGACTACCTTACCACTACAGCACTGCATCCTTCATTGCGTCCGAACCTCGTTTCTGACCCCGTCGCTTCTTGCTTCTTTCCCAACCCACCCAACATTACCTTTAAGCGTGCTCATAATTTCCATGACCTTCTTGCACATGGTACCTCCTCTCCCTCCCCTAGGGCTCCACCTGGATCCTGTTGCTGTTTCTGACCTCACTGTAATACCTGTCCATACATAACAAACCTCACCTCCCTCACAGATATGAACCATTCTTTTTGCATTCACCACTCATTCATTTGCACCTCCACCAGCGTTGTCTATGCTCTCCGGTGTTCCTTTTGTGGGTCCATTTACATTAGAAAAACAGGCCACCGTCTGGCAGACCAATTTGTCAAACACCTGGGGGACACCCTTGTCACTCCTCACTTCAGTTCCCTCAACCACTTTACTCAACACCTCATTTTACACCACAAATCTACAGCTACTCACACCAAGACCAAGCAGAACTTAAATCTTACTTTTGAAACTACTTTTCCAAATGGACTAAATTCCCCTACACACACACGAGTTCCTATAAACCCCTTTATCCTTGCCTTCACACATAAACAGATGCACATAGCTATACACAACTCCAGCTACCATACGATACACATCCACATTTTTAACATCTGTATATATCACCCAACACACACATACTTCTGCATACACATAACCATCCACTTAGTGTCATGGCTATGGTACCTTCAGTGCTGAATGTTTCCTAACATTTACTCAGCCCCCCCCCCCCCCACACACATACATATAAATATACACCCCAATATACATGGATTTCCTCCCTTCCTAAACTTTTCTAACGTGTAGGATACCCTTTGACCAGCAAATCTCCCAAATGACTGACTGAATATGTACATGTGCTTTTTTCTTATTTTTTCCTCCTTTCTTTCCTCTTATCACTCTTTATCTTTCTATTTTATCTTTTTTTCTAACTTTATTTTCTGATTAATGTCTAGTGACTGAAATGTTAAGACTCTTTCCCTGTTATATCAAGCGTTAAACTAATATATTTCTTCAATATACTGTGTCATTTGCTTTGTTATTTCTGTTCACTTTCACATGTATCTATATCCTTATAAAACGGAAGTTTGTTTGCACGTTGACCGCAAACATCACTAAATAAAATTGATAATAATTAAGTTTTTTCATGTATTTCCAACTAATTGATATCCCTCAAGCTAACTGAGGACTTATTTTCTGAAAATGGAATGGTGGTAGCAAGTTAGAGGAGAATTTACTGCTATTTCTAACACACAAATACTGTCTCTTCCTCTGTGATGCTATCCCTATAGAGAGAGGGAAACACTACAACCCTCACTCAAACCACCACCTCCTCCTCCTCTCTCTAACTATCTAAAACGTTTGTTGTCCACCGGCCTGACATCTGCCCCACTCTCTTTTTTTCTCACTACCTCTTTTTCTCCTTATCTGTATATTTATATATATATCATCCCTCATGCTATCTATAGAGAGAGTGAAACACTACTTCAGCTCTCACTCACTCCATTCCACCCCTTGCTCTAACTAACTAAAACTTAATGAGTGTATTACCGTGTATTTTTGTGTGTGAATATGTGTGTGTTTCTGTATGTCCAATAACTAACTAGAGCTTATGCACACATACAGAGTGGGGTGAAGGCTGGGAGTCCACTAGTGTACTGTGCTCAAATCTATTCATAAGGTACCTACTGTCATCTGTCATAATGTCCATTTCCATTAGAATAAAAGATGTTAAAAGGTATTTAAATATTGCATAACATAATTTTTAAAATTTATTTAGAATATCTAAATACAGAAAGTAATAAAAAAAATGATAAAAAATGTAATCTGCGAAAATTATAAAACACTTAGAGAACTTCAGTATATACAACGTTTTTTTAAAATATATATATATATATATATATATAAACGTTTGTATATGTATAATAAAGCCAAAACAATGTAGGTATGGACATAGAATAAAGAATGCAAATGCAAAAGATATTGTTGACAATTAGTCTTTTACCTTAGATTTATTTAAATGTCCTAAATTTTCGAGATAATATCTCTTCTTCAGAGGGAATAAAGTTGTCAAACCAGTGTTCTAAATAGCTTGCCAAGTCATGCTGACAGGAAATGGTATAGAGTATCTGTTCTATCTCTAATTTCAAAGAGTTAAGATTAGGTGGATAAAGAGTAGTCTCCCTTTAAGAGGGTTTTTTTTTTTTTTTTTTTTTTTACAACACCTACACCGCACGCTACAACAACACATACGAACTATTTCCAGCCTTGTACCACAACTCGCTGAAACCCCAGAACCTCTGTCCAGAGTCATCTCCGACGCTATAGACAGGTCATACCACCATCGCCGAGACTACGAGAAAATACGTCTAACGCAAAAATTTCTCAAACTCAGGACGGCCAACTGTCTTAACAACATCCCAACTCTAAACACCAACAGAGACGAACAAGACGGTACCAACACCGAACCTAGCGGCGCCCCGACCAACAACACACCTGACGCAAAACACCTCGTCACAGACTTGACAAGATCCCTCTCCCGAGAGGAATTAGACCTCCTCAGCCTGGGCCCCAAGTTCATATTGAAACAGAGACTGGACGACAAATTATGGCTCGACATAGAAACGAATTTCTGTCGGGCTGCCTACCAACTAAAATGGACATCGACTCTCGGCAACAACACCACGGAATCTATCAAACCCAGATTCCCGATATACCAACTGGATCGCCCACTCTGTCCACCGCCTGCCAACCGCGAGCTTGAAGAAAAACTCTCGAGGCTAAAACATTCCGTATTTAACATCTTACGGAAACAGAAGAAGATAGCCCCTAACCTCACCTACGGAATAGGGAACTTATATACTTACCATCCGACAAAGGTAAAGAGTGTTGGGTCATCTCTCAAGCCACATACAACAACCTAGCCTTTGAACACCTAAGCGACAATGAATTACACACAGATATCCCGGACATGACTGCAGCCCAGATTGAAAAACAGACCAACTCCATCTGGTTCGATATCTGCAGGAGAAGACAACTCCCTAATAAAGTTAAGCTCAACTACACCACTAGAAATAGCAGACTGCCCACTTTCTACCACCTCATCAAGACCCACAAGAATAGCACTAATACGCAAATAAGACCCATCGTCTCTAGCATAGAAGGACCCCTATACAAAATTTCCTGGCTCCTCTCCCAGGTCCTCAAGCCTCTACTCTCCACCTTTCCCGGGCATGTCAGTAGCTCCGACGAAGTTATACGTAGACTACACCAACTCCAGCCAGAACAACCTAAACTAAATAGTTACGCCTTTAGCCTCGACGTTGTCTCCCTCTACACTACAGTCCCCGCTCATCCAGCTGTCGATTTATTGACGGACTGCGTGGTCGCAGAGGACAACCACTGCTACGGCCTCCACCCGACGGACATACACCAGCTTTTGTCCTTCACAGTAGACAACACGTACTTCACCTTCCACCACCACACATACAGACAGACAACAGGATTACCCATGGGATCCAGCCTATCGGGCCTGCTGGCCATCACCTACATGAACCAGCTAGAATGCCGAGCCCTCAACACCTGCCATTCCCATACCTTCTTCACCCGATATGTAGATGACATACTCATCCTTACATCATCACGTGAGGAGGCAGATAAAATATGCACAACATTCTCCAGCATGGACGCCAGTATAAAGTTCAGCATGGAACACCCCGATGACCGCGGATCCCTATCCCTACTGGACTTCCAACTCAGGGTAACAGAGGAAGGCAACATCCACACCTGCTTCTATAAAAAAGCCGCCAGCAGGGACCTGTTCGTACATTTCAGATCAGCCCTCCCACTCGGTGCCAAGTTCGGATACATATGGAACGAACTGTCACGTATCCGGAACAAATGCTCCGACGCTTGAGACCGAGACACACACACCACACATTTCCTGGAAGTACTCAAACTGAACGGATACACGACATCCACCACAAACCGTGCCAGAAAGAACAGAGGACACCACACCCGAGGCACTAACACTTGCTTCCTGAAGCTCCCACACTTCAGTGACGAAACAACAACAGCCATCCGCAGAGCTATCAGACGAGAGGGACTAGATATCCAACTGGCCCACTCAGGTCCTTCTCTACGCTGTCAGCTAACCAAAAGACACTCCACCAGATATGACAACTGCTGCAGACTAGCCAACTGCCCCATCAACGACACAGACCTATGCCACCAGGCTTACGTCGTATACAGACTAGAGTGTGACAAATGCAACAACTTCTACGTAGGTAGCACCACAAGACCACTCCACATAAGAATAAAAGAACACCTCAATACTAACGCTTCCCCATTTAAGAAACACCTAGTTAAATGCAAAAATACCGACAAAACCATAACAGTTAGGATAGAAACTAAGGAAAGAAACCTCGGCAATCTTAGAATTAAGGAAGCACTAATTATAGACAAAACACAACCACCAATTAATAATAGACTAGAACTCAACACCCAATTTATAACTTGATAGAGCTCCTAGCCCCATATTTACACCCCCCCCCACACACACACGCACGCACACACACACACACGCTTACACCTCCACTTATTCTCTCTCACACATACACACACTAAACCTGTTCTAACACGAGATAACATCTATCCCCCACATTTACGTATAGACATATCTTCTCACACTCACACACTCACATACTTACACCTGCATGCATTCTCCCACACACTTAAACAGGCATGTACAAAAAAACAAAAAAAAAACAAAAAAAAAACAAACCCCTCTTAAAGGGAGACTACTCTTTATCCACCTAATCTTAACTTTTTGAAATTAGAGATAGAACAGATACTCTATACCATTTCCTGTCAGCATGACTTGGCAAGCTATTTAGAACACTGATTTGACAACTTTATTCCCTCTGAAGAAGAAATATTATCTCGAAAATTTAGGACATTTAAATAAATCTAAGGTAAAAGACTAATTGTCAACAATATCTTTTGCATTTGCATTCTTTATTCTATGTACATACCTGCATTGTTTTGGCTTTATTATACATATACAAACGTTTATACCTCATTACACAATGCTTCAAGTGAACTATAACCTCCTCCATATATATATATATATATATAATATGAATTCTTTTTTACTGAAGCCTAAAAGCTTCTGTTTACACACTTGTAATATATGTACAATGCTGATAATCAAAATCAGTCAAGCCAGATAAATAATACAATGAGAGCATGTGTGTGTGTATACAGTATACAAGAAAGATATGTATGTGCATATATGTGGGTTGGTGGGTGGTTAGAAATGTCAGTATCTAGCATTTTTTCAATTAGAAACAACAGCTAAAGATTTTCTTGGACACGTGTGTGACAATTTTGTTATCAACAGACAAAATTCATAATAGATTATATATATATATATATGTATTGTTGCAGTGAAATGGCTGAGTCATTAAGATGTTGGATAGAAGGCTTTATGGTATTCATCCCACCTCATTGCGTGCTCTGAGTTCAAATCCCGCCGTGGTCAACTTTGCCTTTCATCCTTACAAGGTCAATAAAAAAAGTACCTATCCAGTACTGGGGTCAATTCTTCCTCTATAAAAAAATCAGCTGTGTTCAGACCTGGAGAGGGTTGGGCTCTGCCAGGTTTAAAAGTGCCCTAAACATGCTGTATGACAGTGACTCTATGAATTCACAAGGAGTTATGGGATCTTTATCGTATCCTTTTTTATATATATTGTTACATCAGTCATTCAAGCTTAGTATGTTCCCATTAGTTAACCATTCACTTACAATAAGGTGCCATTGCAACATATTTCCATACAGCTTTATTAATGTCAGAAGATAACACTAAAATTTCAAATGAAGCACCCATGATTTCCTACTACTAACATGATCCTTTATGACCACAAGCAATGTATAATGTGTCCAATATACATAATGTGACCACTATATATCATGTGACCAATATACCACTAGTATGACATTCTGATTCTTAAGACTGGGCTGTATTGATTTGGAAACGTTAATACACACATGGCTTGAAGAACAGCCTGTAAATGAGGTTGGCATTAGGAAAGGCATCCAGCTGTAGAAACCAAGCCAAAATCAGTTCTGTATGGTCAAGTAACCAAGACATGGTTACTTGACCTAGCATTGCCCTCAACAGGACAACTTGTCTAGCATGGAAAAATGGACGTAAAATGTGGCAATGATGACGATGATGATGATTGAAGAACACTACTCTTCCAAACTAGGCATAAAGGTCTAATGAAAAAATACAAAAAGTTCTTAATAAAATGTTGGTAATGAAAGAATTATTAAATGATTATTTGGTTCCAATATTAATTTCTAGATGGTTCCATTGTTCATTATTTCAAATGTGTAGGGTTGGAGGGAAGGATACTCAATCCTACTTGTGATAATAGTTATCAGTCATGAGTGTAGAACAAAATTGACCTATTGTCCATTAGGGCAAGATAGGTGGAAAATTTCAGAATTAATTAATATATTATTACATATTCTTTGCTGCTACTAATGGCAATAGCAGGAGAAATCAAGAGTGAAGACTAACAGAGATTTCCGCACACCTGATTAAAATCTATTCCATTTTAATGGGAATTAATTCTTAATTATACTTGTAATTTCAATCACGAATATGTTATCATTTATTATGTATGTATGCATGTGTGTGTGTGTGTGCGGTGGTGGGGGGCATGTATATATGTATGTGTGTATGTATGTCAGGTTGCTTTCAGCACTACTGGTAACATGTAACCTAGTTCAACCTGTGCATGGTCGAGATGAAAAACAAAACCCATCAAATGGCAGAGAAACACAGGAGAGGCAACGGCGTTCCAATAAAGTTTTTTTTTTTTTTCATGGAGCGAGAGAATCCTAGTTTTCATTAAGACATCTCTTTAGGAGAAGGTCACTGATATAAAACCTGAAACTTCATTTGCATCTAATGATGTAGACGAGTTCTTCTTTTTGGGCAAATGCAATTGATGTTCAGAGAGAGGGATTGGTGCCGTGCAAAGACTTTCCTCACTTAAAAAACTTCATGCACAGGCATCGCTTGATATGTGACATTTTTTGTGATGCATGGTATTGCTGGTCATAGGCAAGTCCCTAGCACGACCAAAAAGCCACGCCTGTGATGCTCATGCTAAATGAGCATTACTCGAAATTGAGTTGCAGCCATCATCTATGTATGTGTGTATGTATGAAAAGGAAGGTGAGGAAAATGGACTGTTCTGAACAGCCTGCTGTTGAGCAACATCTGGTTTGCCAGCACTGTGGTCAAGTCTGCCTGAGCAAAGCTGGTTTGATTAGACATGAACAAAGTCATATCAGTAGACCTCATGTGTAGATTATGATCTGAAAATGTGTAAGGAATGTGGCAAGGAATGTGCAAGCATGGGAGGTCTTAAAAGACATATTAGAACACACAGTCAGAACCAAGCAATGGAAAGTCCCAGAAGAGCCTATAGTTGCCAGCTGTGTGCCAGAGGGTGCAAGTCTTTGGCTGGTTTAATGAGCCACATTTGTGCCTCACATTTTTTAGCATTTTATCAGGTGATGGCAATGCTTGAACATGAGTTTTCAGCCATCATGTTCTTCTGGTTTTATAATTTCACAAATGTTTACCAATAGAGAGAGAGTCAGTTTCTTACATGGATACAAGACCCTCTCATTGGAATTTACACAATATCAACTAGGTAGATATGTATGCTGGCATGCATGCATGTGTGCAGGTATGGATGTTATTGTATGTGTGGATGTGGATGTTTTGAGTTATATGTGTATATGCTTTGTATGTATACATGTGTACATGGAGTTATTAGATGCATATGCTTTGGATTGTTTTACATATTTTTACTGTTCCATTAATGGATTTTACTTGTAATTTTCTAACTAGTCATGTTCTTTCTGTTTCTGTGAAGCCCAGCTTCTCAAGATTTGTACTGAGGCAGTTACTAACATATCCCAGTGCCCCAATAATTACAGGTATAAATCTGAAGGTATAGTCAGTGTAGATTATCTGTAGATTTCTTATTAGTTCTGCATAGATATTCTCCTTTTCGCTAATCTTTAATATTATATTGGCATCTGCTGGGCAGCTAACTTCCACAACTGTGCATGCCTTCTTTTCCCTGTCCCATATCATTATATCTGGCCTGTTATGCCTGCATTTATATTTACTGAACATTCCACCAGTACTCTTTCAAATTATGTATGTGTATGTTTTCCACATTGCTGTAACTTTTAATGTGTTTATTGTCGGGGCTAGCTTTTGTACAAATTGCATTGTACAGTGTTTTGGCCACTACATCATGCCTCATAGGTAGATAGTACTGTGATGACATCTTTGGACAGCTGCTTATGACAGGGGTGACATCTTCGATGTTAATTCTGCAGTCTGCACTTGTTATCACATCTAGGTGTTTTGCCTGTATCCCTATTTCTTTTATGAATCAGGTATTTCGTGCTAATCTCCTGTTCTTGGATTGCAAAAGCATATCGTTCAAAGTGGGAGCCAATATAGCGGTTGTTGATCCAAGATAGATTACTTTGTTTATCTATATTACTCTCACTCTGGAGCTTCCTGGCAATATATCCATGCATGATTTTTTGCTGATAAGCATGCAGTTTTTCTTCCATGGATTCGCTGCGGTATTGCTAGGCAATTTCCCTGGGTGTGAGTTTTTGATTATCCTGCAGGGAGTATCTTTCAAGGAGTTCTTTCCCAACTCTCATAATCTTATCTGTCTCATGCAGACAGACTTGTTCAATAGATGGGCTCTTTCGTTTGGAGGTTTGTAAATGTTGTCTGGACCGATTTTAGGATTTTGCCTCCCTGCTTATGTTTCAAGTAGAGGCAGTCTATGTCACTGTTGATGTGGAAGTTTCCGGTGTTGTTTAGAATTTTTCGAGATTTAACATCAATTGCTTGGATTTCGTCTATCGTCCACTTGAGTATTCCAAATGTTGGTGTTAGGACAGGCACAGCAAACACATTGTGAGCCACTGTTTTACTGATGACCATATTTTTCTTAATTGGGAGTAATATTCCCTGGTTACACATTCCTTATTACAAATATCATTATAGGATATACTCTCATCTATCCCCAGGTATTTGTAGCAGTCCTCATCAGATATCGGTGAAACAGTTAGGCCATTGATACAAATGTTGCTAGATTGGGTTGTAGTTTGTCCTCACTTTATAATCATATATGAGCATTTATCTAGGCCAAACACCTTTCCTATATCCTTTGAGAACGTTGTAACCAGGTCAACATTTTTCTTCATCCCATTTATGTACTTGGTATAGAGTTTCAGGTCATCCATGAATAAATTATGGGTTAAATTTGTATTTCTGTCCTCCTGTGAGACAATGATGTATCCTTCACATTTCTTGAGCAAAAAGGACTAGGGGTTTAATGACAGGATAAATAACAGCACAGAGAGACTCTCTCCTTGAAATATACCCCTGTGATATTCCATTTTATCAGTGGAAATAGAGTTCTCCTTCTCTCTAGCCCAAGAAGAAGACAGCTTCTTTATGGCTCTGATAATAATGTCTAGAATTTTAGTAAGTCGGAGGGCCTCTATCATCCAAGAATGGGGAACAGATGTATGTATGCATGTCAGGCCGTTCTTGAGTGTTTAGTGCATTGGCCATAGGGTTATTCACTCCAGTAAATACCACTACATGCCAACCACTAATTTAATTTGTTTAGAAGATGTAAAAGAAAATGACGATGTAGTAATTGAAACATGACGAATACTTCGGAAAAGTGTATCAGTAACGATTTGCATTTATTGAAGTAGCTTGTTACAATTTTGGTAGTGAAACGTACCTCGTGCCATGATGTGGTGTAATCCTGAGGTATAGGATAGGATTAGAAAAAGTTTAGCATCTGTGCTTGGTGTGGTCAGTTCTAGAGCCGTTGGTGAAAGAGAGTGTATACCTTTGGCGTAACCATGCCTGGCCTTAAGGCCAGGCGGCCAAGAGGTGGAAAAGAGATAGATTGTCCTTTGCTCCTTTTTTTATAATCTCTGAAACGGAAGTTCAAGGAGTATTCTAGAAATTCCACGAGAAGTAACTTTGGCTACTTCCCTTTGTCTAGAGAGCGCTACAAGTGCTACTGGTAACATGTAACCCAGTACAACCTGTCTCATGGTCGGGTCGTTGCAACTAAGCCAAGCTTGCTTGGTGAGGAGGGTGATATTTGGACACCCTGCTGGATGAAATACAAGACCCGACAAAGGGTGGAGGAACTCAACAGAGTCAACGGCCATCCTAATAGTATTTTTTTTCCTCTGGGAGTGAAAGGCATCCAGTTGTTGTCACAACACCTTTCTAGGAGAGGAAAACTCTGAAATAAAACTGCGGCTTCAGAAGCATCCGATGATGTTGACCAATTCTCCTTTTCGGGTAGTGTTTTCGATGCTCAGAGAGTAGGATTGGTTGAGTGCAAGGCCTTTTCCCACTTAAAAAACCTTCAAAGCACAGGCATTGCTTGTTCAGGATCTGTTACAGGTTTGTGTGGCTGGCTGTAGCCTAAAAGTGCACTAAACTCCATAATCTGACAAGCGATTGCAGTATTCTTAGCAGAGTTTGCAGCCATCATGTAAGTAATTATAGTGGAGGAATCCACTGTTATTTTTGGTAAGGTGTGTAAAGCTCTATGCATACTTAAGGTCAACAGTAATCAGGAATCTAAGCTTAATCAAAGGTGTACTCTGAGGATTAATATACTTGCAGTTGAAGACAGTGAGAATTGCAAAGTATAAATATTTAATTCAGAACGAAACCAAGGTTGTTAATTTAAATTCAACTTTAATCTCAGATGGATTTAAATTAACAACCTTAGTTTCATTGGGTATTAAATTTATATATATACTAGACCACCCATGACCCAACAGGTCACGTTCAATTGAAGATATTTTTTAAAAAATCATGTTCACTTAAAAATAATTTTCAAATAATGAAAATATACAGACATGTATATAATGTAAAATGAACTTGGCAGGACCATATATGTGTGTGTGTGTGTGTGTGTGCGTGCGTTTATATACATATATATATGTGTATGCGTATATATATATATGTGAGTAATGCTGTATTTGATTCTTTGACGTCACATGTTATAATTTCATTCAACAACACCACCAGCTCTTTCTCTCTCTCTCTTCCGTTTTCCTTCTGTGTCTCCTTCTCTCTCTCTCTATGTCTCTTTTTCAATCTATCCTCTCACAACCTTTATCTCTTTCTCTCTCTATTTATGAAGGTACCCGTAAAACCGTATCTTGGGAACCTGTGCTTGCATTTACGTGAAACTTGTTTTATTCTATTTGTATTCCCATTTCAGAGGCATCTTCCTTTCAAGGTATTTTCCCATTATATGCCGTTTAGGCTGTATTACATTACAGACAAGCACACAATCACAGAGTTTTAATAGTATATATATATATATATATATATATATATATATATATATATATATATATATATATATATATATATATATATATATATATATATATGTAAATATCTTTAAGTTGTTTGGAAGCCTCGACAATGCAAATGGGTAAATCTCCGGGTAACAAGATCCGGTGGTGGAGAGAGAGATGTAAGTGGGTGTACGTTGGGATGCGTGGTGTGTATAAGACGTGTAGAGGAATGAAGGAAAGAGTATAAAGGATAAAATTAAAATAACAACACGAGAGAGAGTTACCTTGGGAGAGATTTAATTGTCCCTATATATTTTGGATTCACATCCATCAACTGGGGGTTGTTTCCGGGGTGGGGGAAAGGTTGTCTGTTAGAAAGGTGCGAAACGCGTCCTCCGCTGTTTGTTGTTTTGAAAAAAAGAAAAAAAAAGAAAAAAAAAGAAGAAAAAAAGAAAAAAAAAGAAAAAAAAAAAAACCCCAGTTGATGGATGTGAATCCGAAATATATAGGGACAATTAAATCTCTCCCAAGGTAACTCTCTCTTGTGTTGTTATTTTAATTTTATCCTTTATACTCTTTCCTTCATTCTTCTACACGTCTTATACACACCACGCATCTCAACGTACACCCACTTACATCTCTCTCTCCACCACAGGATCTTGTTACCCGGAGATTTACCCATTTGCATTGTCGAGGCTTCCAAACGACTTAAAGATATTTACCTATTATTCCACAATGCTTCAAGCAAACTTCAATACTCTCTTATATATATATATATATATATATATATATAGAGAGAGAGAGATTTTGAGTTTATGTTGGTTGTATACCAACACCTCAGTATGCAGGCTGGAGCACTCGACGAAGTGCGCAGGTTGGTTTGGTTACTCCGGAGTAGTGTAAAATAAAGTTAAATAAAAGTCAAATGATTAAAATTTAGCTTCGTTTATTACTGCTATATATATTTCAGTGACAGCCATCTTTGGCTGTGACCTCTTCAGGCAGTTTGAATTAGTATGGTATAGACAAGTACATATGTTGTTGAGGTATACGTACTTGTCTATACCATACTAATTCAAACTGCCTGAAGAGATCACAGCCAAAGATGGCTGTCACTGAAATATATATAGCAGTAATAAACGAAGCTAAATTTTAATCATTTGACTTTTATTTAACTTTATTTTATATATATATATAAAGAATCAAAATTATTTAATGTCCATTTTCTCTGTTAGCAAGCATTTGATGGGCATTACAGGGCAAGTCAGTACTTAGATGGTGCCTGTGACATCTCATTTGCATACATTTCTGAAAATTGTAAAATGCAATGTGTGTGTTTTATCATGGCACCAGAAGTAGGGATGTTATCATGTTTTGGATATAACTGAAGAGTTCTCTTGAGGGTTTGTTTGGCAAGTTTTCTACAGCTGGATGCAGCCCTATTACCTTCTTTACAGAGTATATTGGGTGTGTTTTGTCTGGCTACCTGAAAATGAAGTTGCTGTGTTCTTAATACAATTGAAAATACCTCTCAAACGTTTGTTTTGAGGCTATATAACAGATGTGTATGAAGTGCGATGTTGCATGTTAGTGAGACATAGGCAGTGAATGCGGAAGATATGCAAAGGCTGGAGAGAAATGAAGCAAGCATGCTTCAATGGATGTGTAAAGTTAATATATTTGAAAGGCAAAGCATAGATAAGATGAGAGAGAAGCTGGATATAAGAAGAATTAGATGTAATGTGCAGGAAAGAAGATTGGGCTGGAATTTGCTATATTTACAAATTCTGAAAATAACTTCAACTCTTGACACAATAAAAACCCCACCTAAATTCATACATACACACACAGGCACACACACACACACACACACACACAAAAGAACAAAATAAATTACATTTGGGTCATCTTGCAGCATAGAGTTATGGCCATTTACGTTCAGGGATCAAATTCCGCTGAGGTTAGCTTTGCCTCTCATCCTTACGGGGTTCATAAAATAAAGTACCAGTAATGCACTGGAATAATTGCAGGCCTTGTGCCAAAAGTAAAACATTACTGGAGGTGGATTGGCACCATAAAGTTACAGCCGCTGATGTCTGAGTTCAAATCCCACTGAGGTTAACTTTGCCTTTCATCCTTACGGGCTCGATAAAATAAAGTACCAGTAACGCACTAGGATAAGTGCTGGCCTTGTGCCAAAAGTAGAAACAATTATTATGAATAGAAAAGGAACTTTCTATTTAAACCAAGAAAATTGTCTGGTGAATCAGTTAAATCCTGTTCTGTTGAACCTCAAAGCTACCATCACCAACCCTACCTTCATAAATTCATAAAGAACATATATAAAAGAAGAAATATTGACAGAACATTTTAATCATATCTCTGTACTTTTTAACTTTTGCGTTTTACCTATAATCTTTGCTTTGTATAGAATTTACACTTCTTCTTCTTCTTCTTCTTGGGAGGGTTCTACAGGTAGATTCCTCAAGCATACCTTCCAGCAGGTCCTGCCAGGAGCAACTTTTTCCAATTGACCTGGCTGGATCCCCAGGTGAGAGAAGCTGAGCTCATGGATGTTATCCACCCATCTTGCTTGAGGGAGAGTTGTTCTGCTACAGAACAGGTCACAGGGGTGGATAATAATATGGTCACCAGTTATGATGGTTAGTTGTGATATAAGCAAGCACCTGCTGGATTAATAAGCAATCTCAGACCAACAGCGGTAAACTACTAGGAGAGATGGAGCAATGGGTGACACCTTCAGCTCCCAAGAAAATTCTCACAACCCAGTAATGTAGCTACGACAAGGCTAGTGAAGGTCACCTCTAAAAAGGCTTTGTCTTTGCGGGTTTGAAAAAATACCGAGAGGGAAGAAAAAGAATCATTCTGCACTGTCCATCATGTGAGTTAACAAGAGACGTGTTCAGGCCTTAGGTATTGCTGTCTCCATTTCATGCTCTAAAAACTGGCGATGTGTCTGCGACCTGCCCTGGAAGGTCAGGGATGGACGCACAAAGGTTACATATCTTGAGACCCCAAACAAGGTTCAGAAAGGAGCAAACATATGTATATAGTCATAGATATAAATGTGGCTAAGTGGCAGAGCCATCAGAATACTGGGCAGAATGCTTCACAATTTTTGCTCTAGCTTTATGCACTCTCTGATTTTAAATCCTGTCAACTTTTTCTTTTTCATCCTTTTGAGGTGGATAAAAAGGTATCAGTCCAGTACTGCAGTCGTTTGTCCTCTATGCCTCTTTTCCCCTTCCTCTTTATCATTCTCTCTCACTCTATCCTTCTATGGAAGAAATTGGCTGTGTCCAGACCTGGATATGGGATGGGTATTGCCAGGTTTAAAATGCACAAAACATACTGTATCTCTATGGCACCTTTACAACTCCATCAGGATTTACAGGTCCATACATACATTCATACATACATACATACTCACACACATACATACATTAACACACACACACACATATATATCTATATCTATCTAATTATCTATTTATCATGATCATCATCATCATCATCATTTTACGTCCGCTTTTCCCTGCTTGCAATGCATGCACAAACATACATAAGTACACCTACATTCACACATACATTCACACATATATGACTGTGTGGGTGTGCATTTATGAAGACATAAATGTATGTAAGTGTTGACGTTTTCCCTAATTCAATAAATCCATGCTTACATACATATCAAAATATTATCACTTGCATTTACTACATTGTTATCTAGAGCAATCAATTAATTATGCACTTGATTAACTAATGAGGCATTTTATTAATTAACATTCATGTGAAATGAGATTGACACATGATTGCTACCACCAATATGTGCATGTGTTCTGCACCATTAGCGTTGGTTTAAGGTTTCAAGAAATCCAGCATATTGTAATGTATTAATAGAAATATTTATTCCAAAAGTTACTGAGTGTATTGTTTTCTTGCAAAACAGAAAAATAAAAGTATATTCTCCCTCGTCCTCTTCAATATATATATATATATATATATTGGTAAACGGAATAGAAAATGCTGACAAATTGTTCACAGTTGAAAAATGGTTTAATTAGGAATAAAAGAGTACAACTGAATACTAACCCATACAATCACTAATACTCTTTTATTCCTAATTAAACCATTTTTCAACTGTGAACAATTTGTCAGCATTTTCTATTCCGTTTACCAATATATAATAACTTGTGTGTTACACCTCTATTCTTTTAACTATATATATATATATATACATTATCACCATATTAATGTTCGCATGAAGGTTTTTCTAAAAATAGTGAACTTCAGAAAATAGTGAAGCAGTTAAAAAGAATTATTGATAATAGTTATTATTTGTATATGTGTTGTTTTGTGTATTGTGTATCAACAGAGGTCACCATTTTAGATGTATAGCAATACTTTTAGCAGTGAGTAATATCTACAAGATTATGTAATGACAACGTATTTGTTTGTAATTGGAAAGGTATGGTTCATAATATCAATAAATGTAAGTTGAATTAAGGTTCTGCTGTAAGTCTCATAATCTGTTGCTCTGCTGTGAATATAACTCTGGAAAGAATATTTCCATATCACATTTATAGACAATGGTTGTGGTAAATAGCATCACAAGACTTTGGCATGTTTTTACATAATTTATTAACAAAGGTTAAGAAGAGCTGGATTAAGCTGGGTTGGCATGCCAAAATAAATGAATCAAACAAATTAAGAGTTTAGAAGAGAAGACAAGGTATACTGGCTGAAGTGAGAAGCCAGGCCCGTGGTTACGTTGTTTTGATTGTATATTGGCTGTTGGTTGTGGAGCAAAATAAGAATAGATGTTTACCCTATGCAGTTGACACGCAAAGTGATTAAATTTATTAAAAGATGCGGGAAATTCTCCGTTTGGTGGGGAAGTTGAAAATACATATCCGTGCGCGGATCACGATTGGCTTAACTTCACGAACGGAAAGAGTATCAATGCGCGAAAGGAAAGTAGCTTGCTACAATAGAATGTGAAAATCCAGATGTGTTAGAGTAGATTTATCTGAATTTAAGCGGCTATTTCTAGCGTCATTATTAGCCTGTAGTATTGTCCTAATATATAGAGAGGGATATGTTCATTTGGTAATTAAACAATGCACTGTACTGTTTACTACTCTGTCTATATGTGTATGCATGTACATATATATATATATATATATATATATATATATATATGTGTGTGTGTGTATATATATATATGTGTGTATGTATATATATAGATATATACATATATACATATGTATATATGTATATGTGTATATATATACACACGCACACACACACACACACACACACATATATATATACATACATACACATAAATTCAGATAAATTTACTCTACATTGAAAGAGTAGCTATTATCAATTCCAAAGTTATTTGTCTCTAATACTTAGACATCGCAATAAAAGGATAAAATGTGCTAATAAATTATCAAGTAATTGATATATGTAATTAAACATATTAAACTTAATCCAAAATTTCAATTTGGGGAGATATAAGAGAATGTATTGAATATAAAACATACAGATATTTATATATACAAATATATATATATATATATATATTTGTATTGCAAGGTTTTTGATATGAAATCGTGTGTCAAAACAAATATTGTTATACTTGGGGAGGGTCATATTGTTGTAATAATATTGCCAGAAATAATAACCGAAGTGAAAACCAACGAAACAGGGAGTGTGTTCTCTTATTATTTCTGACAGTATTATTACAACAATATTACCCTCCCTAAGTATAACAATATATAGAGGAATGGCTTGTGAGGACAGTGCAAGCTATGTACAGGGGTGCTGTCAGTAAAGTGAGAATAGGAATGGAGTTTAGTGAGGAATTCCAGATACAAGTAGGTATACATCAGGGTTCGGTCCTCAGCCCGCTCTTGTTCATTATATCCTCCAAACCATAACAGAAGAGTTTAAGACTGGATGCCCATGGGAACTTCTCTATGCTGATGATCTGGTTCTTATAGCAGAATCAGTGAGGAGCTAGAGAATAGATTCTGGCTATGGAAACAGCAGTTGGAATCAAGAGGCCTGAGGGTGAACATAGCTAAAACAAAAGTGTTGATAAGTAGAAGAGAGGACAATACTCTGATTCCATCGGGGAAATGGCCGTGTTCGATATGTAGGAAAGGAACTGGCATAAATTCCATAAAATGTACGCAATGCAGATCTTGGGTACACAAGAGATGTAGCGGGATAGCAGGCAAACTAACAGGTAGGGAAAACTATGTATGCAGTAGATGTACAGGGAAAGTTGGCAGTAGTAATTGCAGTGATAGACACATTTTTCCAATGTAGGTGGGTTATATAGAAGTAGTTGATAGCTTCCAGGACCTAGGTGATCAGATTAGTATGGGAGGGGTTGTTCCGAGACCATAGTATCTAGCATAAGGATGGATTGGAAGAAGTGTAGGGAGCTGCTTCTTCTGTTGACAAAGAAGGGTGTCTCCCTGCATACGAAAGGCCGGTTATATGATGCCTGTGTGAGATGCACGATGCTGCATGGTAGTGAGACATGGGCAGCAACTGCAGAAGATATGCGACGGTTGGAGAGAAATGAAGCAAGTATGCTCCGTTGGATGTGCATTGCCAATGTGCGTGAACGACCAAGCATAGACGAGTTGAGAAAGAAACTGGGTATAAGAGGGATAAGTTGTGGTGTGCAGGAGAGAAGGCTGAGATGGTATGGACATGTGATGCGTATGGAGGATGACCGCTGGGTAAAGAAGTGCCAAGAAATCCCAGTATAAGGAAGACGCAGTAGAGGTAGACCATGAAAAACATGGGCGGAGCTTGTGAGAGCAGACCTCAGATCACTGAAACTCACGGAGGAGATGACAAGGGACCGTGACAAGTGGAGAGATGCTGTGCTGAATAGGATCCGTCCAACCCTTGCAAGCAGGGAAAAGTGGACATAAAATGATGATGATGATGATGATATATATATATATATATATATAAATATACATATATCGTATATAACTTGGTTTATGTAGACCTGTCTAGCTCTTGTTAGCTGGGAAAGTGAACGTTAAATGTTAATGATTATATATATATATACATATCTATATATACTTTATAAATAACAATCAAAGAGTGTTTAATAACATTTAATTACTAACGATCGTTTCATCCAAGCACAAGGCCATATTCATCGGAGTATAAATCAAAAGTTAGAACATAGATAACTTTAATATAAATATAGTAAAATACCTTGAAGATGTATTTTCACATTCTTAAAGTTAAATTTATATTTGATCCATGCACTAGAATTTATAGACTGTTGTAATGCTTATGTTATATGTAGATTTGTCAATGTATAATATGCTTGCATTATGCTTAAATTCCCGCCGAGGTTAACTTTGCCTTTCATCCTTTCGGGGTCGATAAAATAAAGTACCAGTAATACACTGGATAATTTGCTGGCTTTGTGCCAAATGTAGAAACAATTATGCTTAAATTCCTTATAGCAGCTTTTTTTCTTTTCTTTATACCATCTTGTTTTTAGGTTTTCTTAATGCCTCTAGCTGCTGATTGTTAATCATATTTATATGATCATCCTTTTCATGTGCTTCTTGCTTTCCTCTCTTATATCAATGTTAATACCTATTATTTTTGCTTTCTTCCCATATACGGTATGCCCACAATGTTATTTAACAATGTTATATGTGTTCTAACCTTTGATTTATACTCTGATGAATCCAGCCTTGTGCTTGGATGAAACGATCGTTAGTAATTAAATGTTATTAAACACACTTTGATTGTTATTTATAAAGTATTCCGGCTCTGTATTATATTTGTTATTTTACATTGAGCTACTATCATACTTTTAATTGGATTATATTGATTATTTAATATTACCCACATTATTTATATATATGTATATATTTATATATATATATGTATTTATATATATATATATATAATTATATATATATATATATATATATATATAGACATATATATATATATGTGTGTATAATATGTGTATATATATGTGCCTAATTCTTCATTATATATATATATATATATATATATATATATATATATATATAACGAAGGAAGTGTGGTAAGGAACCAGGTGGACCATAATGTACCAGAGTACTCAATACTTAGGGTATTAAAATGGGTAAGAGGAAACTGTTCAAGACCCCGACGGCAGAGCTCAAGCCGTTTCAACGGCTATTTCTGGACTAAATTAGATTTTTAGCGTGGTAATAAATAGCCCAACTTTTCAAGGGGTAATTCCTTATATGAGAAGATTGTAGTTGTCAAAAGGATTGGTCAAAAGACGAACTTGTAACTGCATGTAAACACCGATTGCGTAGGACTTACCTCGCCCTCAAACCCCTTCATGACCCGGGTGGGTAGACAATGGCTGTAACATCCTTATTTTCCCCACTTGCCGAACAAGATAGGGGAAACCCCAGTATACATAGGTAGATGTACTTCTTTTCTTTTTTTTCCTTTATCTCTTCTTCTCACTTCCTTCCACTCCCTCTCCTCTTCCTTTTCCTTTTTCCTCTTTCGCTTACCCTGAAGCAGCCCATCGGGCTTTTGTACCCTCAGTACCCCACCCCAGTAAATATAGCATTGGCCGAAAACGCAATACCAGCTAAAAATATAGCAGCTGTTTTAGACTCTAGTTTTTTAATTATTTTTTATTATTTAATTTTTTAATACTATTATTATTTTTTAATTTTTTAATTTCAATTTATTAACGTTTTACTTTTATAACTTCCTACTCTCAGATTCCTCCAGAATTCTTTTTTCGCCTGCTTTCTAGTTAGCCTAATTTCTTCCACACTCCTTAGAATTTGCTGTATAGAATTCACTTTCAACACTTGACCGGCTCCACCCCCTCTCTCATTGTTCTACAGGCAAGTTCAGCCACCCACCGCCATGAAAGATTTGATTGTGTTTACAATGAGATGATAGGACTGGGGTCCCTATCATTCCACTGTAAAGTGGTCGTGGAGGCGCCATGGAAAAAAGCACTCACCATTCACTGTAAATGAGGTTGGTGTTAGGAAGGGCATCCAGCTGTAGAAATCAAGCCAGAATCAGTTCCCGTATGAGCAAGACATGGTCAGCCGACTGGACACTGCCCACAACAGGACAACCTATCTAACCCATGCTAGCATGAAGAACGGACGTAAAACGGTGATGATGATGATATATATGTATAGAAATTTCGTATCTCCAAAGAAATACGGTTTTAGGAAGCCGTAGCTTTGCAAACACCCGGGGGCTAACGCCCTCTGGTGATATCCAGCAGAAGCAAGGGGGACAACCATCTATGCATTTCAGGCTTAACTGGCCTTCGTCAGGAGATCCTTCCCACCGCTTGCGACTGCTGGACTAGAAGACAGCCGAGAGTATATAGTTTTCTCGTCTGTGTAAATGAGGTGATTAATCTCATTTGCATATGAAGCTGCATAAGTTGGCTCAACTTCTAGAAAAGAAATAAGATTTCGCTTCAAGCATAGCTTTATACAATATGTATAGAAATTTCGTATCTCCAAAGAAATACGGTTTTAGGAAGCCATAGCTATGCAGACACCAGGGGGCTAACGCGCTCTGGTGATGTCCAGCAGACATATGCACAAGACTTGTTGGCATTCATATCATTCTTTGTTGCACAGCAAAGCAACTTTTTGTTTTGCAGATTTTTCAGGAAACCATTGACATCAAAATATCAAAACTCCCAGATGTGTGTAAATGTCAAAACACTCAGATTTAAGAAAAAAAGAATGGGAGCTTTCAGAGATAACTATGTCCAATGTATATACAATGGAAATTATTGAAAAATCACATTGGCTCCTTAAAAAAAGCAACATATTCAGCTGTCTAACAATTCTGATATCAAAGCCATAAAACAACCCCTGGTTCAACAATACAAAACTATTTATTTTAAAAGTTTACATGTATCTAAAAAAAAAAAATCTACCATCATAATTTTATGTGGGTTATTCATTTATGTTTCAAACACCAGCTTCATAATTAGATAGTTAGTTATATTATCAAATCCCTCCAAAATTCTTCATTGGTATGAACAGAAGATAGGATCCTGATTCCTTTAGGGAAGTAGCACTGCTCAATATGTAGAAAGGGAGTAGGTAGAAACTCCATACGATGTACACAATATAGTAGCAGCTCACTTTACTGAGGTGTCAGGTGATACCCATGAGGGTGCCTGGTTATTTCAGCACGTTAGCCTCACTAACAACCATGGTAATGCTGTGAGCATGTTGGCTTGCCTGAAAGTGTGCAGTTAACCCCTAAGGTGTGAGGTGCAGCTGATTATCACACTTGGTGGTTAATTGTTCCTCCCCCTTTTTTTCTTTCCTTTATTATTTTTGTTCAATGAATTTATATTATTGTGTTATTTTACACGGCTTAGACATTATATTTGTAATGTCCTTCTGAACGAATTGCGAGCAATTTATAATGTTATTTACGTATTTGTAATGTTATTTATGTATATATTTAAAACATATTTGCAATGTTATTCTATTGAATAATAAATAAGAATTCTTAGGTACACAAGTGGGATAACGAGTATTTATACATATATATGTGGGTGTATCAGGTCACCTTTGTGCGCTACTGGTAACATGTAGTCCAGTACAACCTGTCACATTATCGGGTCATCAGTGACTAAATTGGTAACTCCACAAAGCTTGCTTGGTGAGGAGGGGAATTTTGGACATCCTATAGGATGAAAAACAAATCCTGCTAGAAAAGGGCAGAGAAACTCTTGAGAGTCAATGGCCATCCAATACCTCAAGTGTTTTGTTCACTGGGCTGTGGCAAACTTTTGCACCAATCCTTTGTTATCAAAATTTCCAAAAGGTGGGGCTGGTCCAACACAAGCCTTCACCACTATAAACAATTCATTTCAGTGGGTAGCTCAACAGCTCTACCAGCTCTGTAAAAAAAGAAAAGCAAAAGGGTCATTTTTACCATTGTATGTCAAAATACAATGAGAGAGTCCATCATGTATATATGTATACATAAATGTATATATGTATATACATATGTATATATACACACACACACACATATATATATATATAAGGAAAAAAGATGAAATCGAAAATGCAACTGGAGTCTTTTTTTTTTAAATATATATTTATTTGCTTCCTTTACCGGTTTCGCAGTTCTTCTGCTTTTCAAAAGTAGAGTTGAGAAGGCGGGTCTGTGGCTTTTTTCACATCTGAGGAACCAAATAAATATATATTTAAAAAAAAAAGACTCCAGTTGCATTTTCGATTTCATCTTTTTTCCTTATACTTTCACTCGTGTAGGACACCTCGGTTATTTTTCATTTAAAAAAAAAAACCTCACTTTCTTATATATATATATATATATATATATATATATATATACGATATTAAATAAATGGAAACTATATTTATAAAACCATATTTATTTCATTATACATATTTCAGGGATACGAAATTAAAATATGGTATACCTTCATCAGACAAAATACAATATATAAACAGTTTTATAAATAATTTTGACGTACCCTATTAGAAGCGACCATTACTTTTGGAAGCTGTCTGGATAGTGAGATGTTTATAATTATTTTATTAGTTGTAGTGTTAAGCACAGTTAGAAAAAAGACGGAGAGAAAGAAAAACGGAGAGAGAGAAGGAGAGAAAAAAAGGACAGAGAGAAAAGGAAGATATATATAAATAGATAGGAGGAAATGAAAAAGAAAGAAAAAAGAAAGAAATAAGAAAGATAAAAGAAAGCAACAGAGAGATAATAATTCATCATACAGATAGAGAAACTCAAGAGAGAGGAAGTACTATATAGAGAGGGGAGGATATAGTGACAACTTTACGTCATGTCATATTAAATTAAATTAACAATTCATATGAAATGAATAATAAAAATGTAAATATCAATATTCATGAATGAGACATAGATATATAATATGAGAAAATAACATTGTTCAATAATGACCATATGTTTAGTTTAAAACCTTGAGGTCAATATATCAAAATCTGAGTTAAAACCTTAAAAAATTACCCTATTTATAAAAATACGGATACACATATGTATATATATATATATACACGCATATGTACGTTCTGAAAAAAGAGAAAATTATGTCTACTCCAGTCAATAATATAGACATACAAATGATTTCACTTGATCACTTCTATACATTTCTTGTGTTATAAAAATTTCACAGTATCTATACATAAAAATACGATTAATATTCATGTCCTCACATATATGATTACCGTTCATGTATTTAATATTATGCATATCTGCACCACACATCAACATATACACACACAACCATACATACACAAATATATGTATAAATAAATATCTGCGTGAGTTTTCCAGCATCGCTATGCATATATACAGACATATATACGAACACATAAATAAACTCTATAAACCTTTTATATGCATGTTAATACACACAAATGGCCTTTGTATAGAGATAATCAAATATCAATATATTAATACAGAAATATCAAAGCATTAAATATCTTTAACACACTATAGAGTATCTCAAGTTAAAAACAATATGTTTTATATATTTATTATAGAAATCTATCCTACCTATATCTCAAACAAGATATTGCAAGGGTAGACATATGAAAGTTATTAGAAGCTATCAGAGTCAAAAAACAAATAAAAAACCAAAAATAATTTAAAAGATTTAGAAGACCCAGTGATTCTACGGATGCCCTAATATTTAGTATAGGAATTTATCTTACGTAAATTTTATTTAATACATTGGGAGCATATACATTTTAGAGTAGTTTATTATATCCTTGTTTATATTTAGGAAGAAAGTTTAAAAAGAAAAAGGTGAAGGAATCTAATGATTTATCATCAGGTTTCATATATTAACTAAATTTCTTAATTAATTATACTACATTTTAAATTTATATTTATATTTAAACGTTGAGTTCAATCTATGTCTGCAGCAACTGAATAAATTGCTCCTTAAATTAAGGGAATTTTTGGACTTTAATATAAAGAATATTTCCTCTACACAAAGATCACAATTCTCTGATGAGGAATTAGAAGGAATACCTTTTGAGACAATATTCCAAATCATCGAATATTTAACATTATCTCGTTTAATGTGCCAGAGTAGGCTAGATAGCGAAGTTGAGGATTTTTTGTTTGGATCTGTGAAAGAATTCTTATGATTATTGAAGCGAAGTTTAAATTCTATCGAGGTGGAACCAATATAGTTAAAAGAATTTAAATTAGTTTTAACATTACAATTGTACACTACATTTTTAGCTAAGCAGTTGTTATTTAACGGACAGTTAGATTTATTTCTACAGTTACAGTTATTTAATTGAATATTGTTTGGGTTATTATTGGTATTTTGGTTAGGTTTTAAATTCCTATTATTAATTCTGTTAATAATTTGTGCTAAATTTTTGGTGGACGAGTAAGTTAATTTTATAGTGTGTCTATTAAAAATTGAGTGATATTTATGTGTTCTAGGGAAGCGTTTGTCAAGAGCATTAAAGAATAGTTTAGCAATATGGGTTTTAATATTTAGTGAGAAGGGGGGGGGGGGGGACAAACCATAATATATTTCTAGTTCTATTTCTTTTTCGGCTTTTGGAATTATTGTAATGTTTTCTATTATAGTTGTTAAGGTTGTTACCGTAATTAAAATTGTTATTATTTTGGTTAGTTTGCTTATTATTATCGATGCACTTAATTTTATCTCTATATCCTGCTCTAGCTAACGCTTCATTGTAATACTGCGCTTTTTCATCAAAAATATTTTTATTAGATGAAATTCTTGAAATTCGTTCTTGAACAGAGTTCACTAAAGTATTTTTAACAGATCTGGGGTGATTAGAGTTAAAATTGACATAATTCAAGTTCTCATTTAGTTTGTGAAATGGATAGTGAAGACATGTGTTGAGATTTAGTGTTACATCCAGAAAATTGACTATTCTATGGTTATTCTCTATTTCTATTTTTAGATTAAGGTAATTAAAAAATTGTATAATTTGTTTTCTTTTTCTATTTAGTTCACAGCTATTATTTTCAATAAGTAAAAGCATTTATAAAATTATTTATAAAACTGTTTATATATTGTATTTTGTCTGATGAAGGCATACCATATTTTAATTTGGTATCCCTGAAATATGTATAATGAAATAAATATGGTTTTATAAATATAGTTTCCATTTATTTAATATCGTATATCTACTCCAAAAACTTGTCGAGTGCTTTATATCAGTTATATATATATATATTTATATATATATAACTGATATAAAGCACTCGACAAGTTTTTGGAGTAGATATACGATATTAAATAAATGGAAACTATATTTATAAAACCATATTTATTTCATTATACATATATATTTATAAATATAGTTTCCATTTATTTAATATCGTATATCTACTCCAAAAACTTGTCGAGTGCTGTATATCATATATATATATATATATATATATATATATATATATATGATATACAGCACTCGACATATATATATATATATATATATATATATATATATATATATATATATATATGACTGGGTGATGTGTTGTTTCATTCAGCAAGACACTTTATTTAACATTGCTCCAGTTTACTCAGCTGTAGAAATGAGATGTGGAATGATAGGGACTGGGGTCCCTATCATTCCACTGCAATGTGGACGTGTAGGACCCACGGAAAAAAGCACCCAGCACTCACTGTAAATGAGGTTGGTGTTAGGAAGGGCATCCAGCTGTAGAACCAAGCCATATCAGTTCCCGTCCCACCCTTGCAAGCAGGGAAAAGGGGACGTAAAATGAAATGAAAATGCAATGATGATATATATATACATATATATATATACACACATTCAAGGAGGCACATGGCTTAGTGGTTAGAGCATTTGCCTTGCAATCGAAAGGTTGTGAGTTCAATTCTCAGACTGGGTGATGTGTTGTTTCCTTGAGCAAGACACTTTATTTCACATTGCTCCAGTTTACTCAGCTGTAGAAATGAGATGATAGGGATTGGGGTCCTTATCATTCCACTGCAAAGTGGTCGTGGAGGTGCCACGGCAAAAAAGCACCCAGCACTCACTGTAAATGAGGTTGGTGTTAGGAAGGGCATCCAGCTGTAGAAATCAAGCCAGAATCAGTTCCCGTCCCACCCTTGCAAGCAGGGAAAAGCGGACGTAAAATGAAATGATGAAATGATGATGATTCAAGCTTCAAGAGATCCAAAACAAGTGGTGGACCAGCCTTACTGAGAGGACTCAGCTGTGCACAGACACGGGAGTTATCAGGGCTTTCTATGAAGCCTTAAAGGTGTTGTATGACTCTACATATCAGGTCCAGAGATTTTGAGCAGTGCAGATGGCGCAGTACTCCTCACAGATAGGGCGTCCATCCTAGGCCATTGGTCAGAATATTTCTGGGGCTTCTTTTGTGTAACTGCACTCTCCAGAAATCAGCAATTCTCTGCATTCCCCAACAACCAGTAAAAGGGAAGTTGGATGAATTGCTCACCATTGAAGAGACCACCAAATCCATAGAGCAGCTCAGGAGTGTCAAAGTAACGAGTCGATGGAATTCCACTTGTGATTTGGAAGCATGAGGACACAGTGGTACATGGTTAACTCCATGAGCTCTACATATGTTGCATCACCCTGTAAAGGAACAAAGGGGAAATGTCTGACTGCTCAAATTACCGGGGGATTACTCTGGGAATTACCGGAGGGATTACTCTGCCCTCTGTTGCAGGAAAAATCATTGCAAGGATTCTACTGGACAGACCAATATTTACCATTGCTGATGAACATCTCCCAGAGGGCCTGTGTGGCTTTAGAGCTAACAGGAACACCACAGACATGGTGTTTAATCTTAAGCAATTCCAAGAGAAGTGCCAGGAGCAAAATAAAGGGCTGTATGTGGTGTTAATTGACTTGACTAAAGTGTTTGATACAGTGAGTAGAAAAGGAATGTGGCAGATTCCGGAATGAATGACTTGGTTGTCCACAAAGTTCCTGAACTTAGTTATCTGGCTGCATGAAGACCAGCGTAACCAAGTCAGACTCAGCAGTGACATCTCAGCGCCCCTCCTTATCATCAACAGAGTGAAACAGAGTTGAGTGCTGGTCCTGACACTCTTCACCATCTTCTTCAGCATGATGTTCAAGCAAGCCTTAGAAGATCTTGATGAGGAGGATGGAGTCAGATACCATCTTCATTGCAGCCTGTTTAATCTTCATTGATTACAGGCCCACATGAAAAACCTGGAACAACTGATCTGAGACCTCCACTTTGCTAATTCTGCTGTTCTTGTTGCCTATACAGAAAGTGCCTTGTAGTGTATCACTTCCTACTTCACAGAGGTGTGGCCAACCTCTTTGGGATAGAAATTAGCTTAAAAGAAGACAGAGGTATTCCATCAGGCTGCTCTTCAGGAAGAGTATTACTGCCCCACTCGGCCACAAACCCTGGCTTTGCAACCTGCCTTGCAAAAGAATGTAAATAAACAAATACCGGGGTTTGTCCAGCTGCTTCCTCTTTGCACGGTCACCGTCGAGACCTCAGGCATACTTGGACCCTGTACTGCTGTGCTCCTTCGAGCGTTGGCAGCCCATCTGCGGAGGGAGTCCCGCGAGGTTGGGTGGCTGTTGCAGCGGGTGTCACTGGCCATCGTCTGGGGGAATGCTTTTGCTGTCTTATCAGCAGGGCACAGCACTCCTGCCCCTTTGCCCTAGGCCCAAAGCCCAATCCCCTCCCTCTCACCCCCTCCCTTCTGCGACACTAGAGCTCTTGCCATCCCCTCCCTTTCCCATTCTTTTTCTTCTTTCTTTCTCTCTTTTTTTCCTATATTTCCTTAGTCTTTCTTTCCTTTTGCCCCCCCCCCCCCTTTTTGTTTTTCTTACAAAGTAAGGTTTGTTTTTTTGCTTTTGAATAAATTATAGATTTATTAAAAAAAAAAAATAGAATTCCTACTTTAGATTTTCATACAAGTGAATTATTATTACTAAACGGTATTAATTAAAATTTGGTTCCTAGTTTCACAATTTATGCTATTATCGAACTATTTATTCATGTATATTAAATATTTTTTACTTGAAATGAATATATTATATATATTTTCCTTACTTTTAAAGAACACATTTATGAAAACCATTTATTATTTATATTTGATACACAAATATATAAAACTATTAATATTATAGTATGTCGACATACCGTTCTATAGCAGTGTTAGTTAATTTAGTTCCTTCTTTAAATATCGATAAATAATGTGTCTATGTTATTTTTATAAACATTTATGTACATATAGTTATTTTTTAAAAGTAGTTATGAAATATTTTTGTTTCTTTTTATGAAGAGTATATTTGATTAAGTTTATATTTATGTTTCTAACAGTATGATCATAATAACATTTGGGAGTGGATTTATTTTTCCATTCATAATTATATATTAATACATATTCAACTACTACCACTGCTAGCTGCAAAAGGCTTCTCCCTCAGAATGAAAGGCAGACTGTATGATGCGTGTATCCGAAAAGCAATGTTGCATGGTAGTGAGACCTGGGCGCTGAAGGTGGAAGACTTACGTAGATTAGAGAGAAACAAAGCCTGCATGCTCCGATGGATGTGTAACAGTAATATACGTGAACGACAAAGCATAAATGAATTGAGAGAGAGACTGAGCATAAGAGGAATCAAATGCTGTGTGCAGGAGAGGCGGTTGCGCTGGTATGGACATGTGATGCATATGAAGGATGACAGCTGCATAAAGAGGTGCAGAGCACTAGAAGTCGATGGAAACCGTGGAGTGGGGAGACCCAAGATGACCTGGGATGAGGTGATAAAAGCCGACCTTACCCAATTACACCTCTCAAAGGCAATGACACACGACCGTGACCTCTGGCGTCACGCAGTAATACAGAGTACCCGACCTCCCATGGGTACAAGCTGAAGCATATAGACAATATGCCCCCACATCCCCCACCGCAAGGTGGTCGTGGAGGTGCCACGGCAAAAAAGCACCCAGCCCACACTGTAAAGTGGACGTGTAGGCGCCAAGCACCCAGCACTCACTGTAAATGAGGTTGGTGTTAGGAAGGGCATCCAGCTGTAGAAATCAAGCCAAATCAGTTCCTGTATGAGCAAGGCATGGTCAGCCGACCAGACACTGCCCACAACAGGACAACCCGTCTAACCCATGCTGGCGTGGAAGAACGGACGTAAAACGGTGATGATGATGATGATGATGATGATATTCAGCACCACATTTATATATGTATGTAAAATGTGTTCATAAAAGGGAATATAAATAAACAAATTTTATTTAAATGGACAACCTCAAATCTGCATATCTGATTTGTACATCTACTCTGCATTCTAACTTATTTATTATCTAGGTGAACATATAAATCTGTATAGATAGACAAAATAAGTAAAAATAAAATGAAAATAATAAGTATAAAATACAGAGAAATGCACAAACAGGTATACAAAAAATAAGAAATTGTGTATAAAGGCATAGGTGCATACATATTCATGTGCAGGCAGAAAAACAAAAGAAAAGGAGGCATAACTAATAACTAAACCCAACAAAATCTATTCATACATATTATAATATACATAAAAGCTAATCAAGTGTATAGGGAGAGATTTAGATATATGCATAAGCAAATCTGCACAATTGACCCATACTTCCCTTTCCTTATTTAACTCATATATTATTTAAATTCATCATCATCATCACCATCGTTTAACGTCCATATTCCACGCTTGCATGGGTTTGGAGGGGTGTTTTCCCACTTGAGGCAAGAGTGGTTGTCTTGCTCGCATAGTAATGTCTGGCGGGTTTTCTACGGCTGGATGCCCTTCCTAACACCAACCACATTTACAGTGTGGAACTGGGAGGTTTTTACCGTGTTACCTACATGGCCACATTACAGCGTGGACTGTGTGTTTTTTTGTCGTGACACCTACACGACCTCATTTGTTTCGGGTTGGATGTTGTGGTACCAACATAACTTTACATTGACAGGGGTGGTGTGGATGAGGTGGCGGTAGTGGGACGGGGGTGTATTTTGTTAGAGGTGCCTACTGACTGTAGTAGGTTTCACTTTGTACTTAGGTAAGGCGGGTCTTCTCTATTACTGTGTAGCGCCAAAGCTCTCGGTCCAGTGACATTGTCTTGGAGAGGTGTAAGTGTGTGAGGTCGGAATTTATCAAGTCATCCCAGGTTTTTCTGGGTCTGCCTACTCCGTGGCTACCGTCTATTTTTATTGCCCTGCACTTTTTTATACAGCTGTCGTCTTTCATGCGCATCACGTGACCATACCAACGTAGCCTTCTCTCGAGTAAACAACATCTGATCCCTCTTATTTCTAATATTTCCCTTAGTTCGTTTATGCTTTGCCGTTCACGTATATTACTGTTACACATCCAGCGGAGCATGCAAGCTTTGTTCCTCTCTAGTCTGCGTATATCCTCTGCACACAATGCCCAGGTCTCACTGCCATGTAACATTGCTGTTCGTATGCAGGCATCATACAGCCTGCCTTTCATTTTTAGGGAGAACCCTTTAACGGCTAATAGTGGTAGATAAATTAATGTATACATTTCTATATTGCTAAAAAATCTATAAAACATCTATAAAGATATAACAAAATAATAAGTCACATAAAAAATTAATTTATGTATTTAGTCTAACCCATGCTAGCGTGGAAGATAGAAGTTAAATGATGATGATGATGATGTATATATATATATATATATATATATATATATATATATACATACACACACATATACACACACATATATACACACACACACACACACATACACATACACACACATATCTATCTCTCTCTCTATATATATATATATGAAAAGTTCGGGATGCCGATGGCTGCGCTCCGGTCAGTTCAACAGCTAGATCTGAATGGCCAGAGCTCAGCTGTCAGAGCCCGAATTTTTCATATTAGCCATCCTACTCTAGTGAGTAATGGTCTAACTGGGTTAGGAGGAAATAGGTTAGGAAGAGAGTTCCGAGGGTGTGTGGAGGAGGGGTGGAAATACATAAAAAAAAGGGGGAAGGAGAACAAATAAAAATAAAAATAAATGTAAAAATAAACATAAGAATAAACAATAAAATGAACAAGTGGTGGAAGGGTGTGAGGCATATATATATATACATACAGATGAGTATCTGAGAGTGTAAATAGTGTAACCTATCCAAAAGCCATCCATACACAATCAGGCACATGCGCGCGACCTAATTATGTACATATAGAGAGTTTTTTCAGCTTGCACATGTCAGGACTGTATGTTGGTTGGGTTTCTACAACTGCTAGATGCCCTTCCTAGCACCAACACCGTTTAGAGTTGGGAACTGGGTGGAATCGTTATGAGGAGTGTTTGACCAGTTGTCCACATCATACCCTGCTTACAGTGGAATCCTATTTTGGGAGCTGGGTGGTCCCATTAAGAGGGATGGCTGGCCAGTTGGCTGCACCATGCCTTGCTCATAGTGGGGATAAGTTTAGGCTGGGATTTTACAGCTGCTGGTGCCCTTCTAACTGCCAATCATGTTTAGAGTGTGAAACTGGGTGGCGCCATTATTGAGGCAAGTCTGGCCAGCTGACTATGCTGTGCCTTGTTAAAATGGAACTGTATTTTGGCTGGGGTTTTTGCAGCTGGATGCACTTTCTAACACCAACCACATTTACAGTGTGGAACTAGGTAGTCCTGTTATGAAACAAATCTGGTCAGTTGGCTGCACTCTACCTTGCAAATATTGGGACTCTGTGTAAGCTGGGTTTTTACGGCTGCTGGAAGCCCTTCCTAACACCAACCACGTTTAGAGTGTGGAACTAGGTGGTACCGTTATGAGGAGGGTCATACCTTGCTCACAGTGATGCCATATTTTGGGAGCTGGGTTGTCCCATTATGAGGGAGGTCTGGCCAGTTGGCTGCGCCATCCTTTGCTCATAGTGGGGCCGAGTTTAGGCTGGGTTTTTATGGCTGCTGGATGCCCTTCTTGCTGCCAACCCTGTTTACAATGTGGAACTGGGTGGTACTGTTATGAGACAAGTCTTGGTCAGTTGGCCACACCATACCTTGCTCATAGTAATATTTCTGCTGGGTACATATATGATATATATATACTACATATGATTGTATATAGCAAACAGTACATAATACACAATATACATATATAATATACATTAACACACATATAGAGACAGTACACAATATATACATACAACATAGTACACACACCCAATATACATACACATCACACTTAGATATGTAATGTATATATATATATATATATATATATACATAGTATACATGTAAATACATACATATAAAATATAATGTAACAGGGTAACTGTGAGAAGTAATGATTGGAGGGGCTCAAGAGCCATGTTTGCCAAACAGCTAACCAGAATATGGTAGATAGGGTTGGAGGAGGTGGATGCAGAAATGATTTCGAAGAGACAACATGGAGGCTGGGTTTTGCTTCTAGAGAGTCAGAAGCATTTAAAAAGCATTGAACATTGAAATAAACGAATGGGGGACCACAAAGAAGAGAGGGAGAAAGTTTGGAAAAAGTAAATTCAAAATATAGCTTGAATGGTCTTATCTTTTCATGGCTGGGTTTTTTATGATAACGTGGGTATTTACATTGAAGAGACAACATTAACATGGTAGAGACAGAGTGTGTAGTTTGTTTTGTTTAGAATGTAACAAGGGCAAGAATGCAGATATATCTATATCTATCTATCCATATATATATATATATATATATATATATATATATATATATATATATATATATATATATATAATGAAATAAGATTTAAATGCCTCGTTCTTAAAACAAATTTACTAGATACATAAAACAGATAGACAACTACAGAAATACCAGTATTAGTCATTTTGGGACTATTGAAAAATGTTTCAGACATTGACCATGACACAATGCTCATTAAACACACCTTTATATGAAACAAATTATAGACCAATCTGATTAAACATAAAATACTAACAGATATTTCAAAAGTAAAACAGCAAACACACCTTTTAAACTTAAGGCAATACTCTACTCTGAAGTGGTACATAATATTCAGTCTCTTAAGCAAAGCTATATTTGTCGATCATATATATTGTGTAAATATATATATATATATAGTATGAATATATATATATAGTATGAATATATATGTATAAGGTGGTCGTGGAGGTGCCACGGCAAAAAAGCACCCAGCCCACACTGTAAAGTGGACGTGTAGGCGCCACGAAAATGCACCCAGCACTCACTGTAAATGAGGTTGGTGTTAGGAAGGGCATCCAGCTGTAGAAATCAAGCCAGATCAGTTCCTGTATGAGCAAGGCATGGTCAGCCGACCAGACACTGCCCACAACAGGACAACCCGACTAACCCATGCTAGCGTGGAAGAACGGACGTAAAACGGTGATGATGATGATGATGATGATGATATATATATATATATATATATATATATATATATATATATATATATATATATATATATATATTATATATATATATATATATATATATTTATATATATATATCAGCATCATCATCATCACCGTTTTACGTCCGTTCTTCCACGCTAGCATGGGTTAGACGGGTTGTCCTGTTGTGGGCAGTGTCTGGTCGGCTAACCATGCCTTGCTCATACAGGAACTGATTTGGCTTGATTTCTACAGCTGGATGCCCTTCCTAACACCAACCTCATTTACAGTGAGTGCTGGGTGCTTTTTCGTGGCACCTACACGTCCACTTTACAGTGAAGGCTGGGTGCTTTTTTGCTGTGGCACCTCCACGACCACCTTGCAGTGGGAGGGTGTGGTGGCATATTGTCTATATGCTTCAGCTTGTACCCATGGGAGGTCGGGTACTCTGTATTACTGCGTGACGCCAGAGGTCACGGTCGTGTGTCATCGCCTTTGAGAGTTGTAATTGGGTATATATATATATATATATATAAACGGAAAAAATGAAACGAAATTTCATTTCTCACTCTTAGTACGGCTGTTACTTAAATATAAGTATGTATACGTACATACATATATGTATACAGACGTACAGTAGTATGTATATATACATACATGCACACATATATATATGTACGTATGGATTCACCGAACATTTATTATAATGCTCGGTGTGTTTCTAAACAAACATCCCGAATTAAGCCGTACATGTCTAGCAGCCATCATTGCTCATTTGTTCAACACTGTACGGCTTAATTTGGGATGTTTGTTTACAAACACACCAAGCATTATAATAAATGTTCGGTGAATCCATACGTACATATATATATGTGTGCATGTATGTATATATATATATATACATACTACTGTACGTCTGTATACATATATGTATGTACGTATACATACTTATATTTAAGTAACAGCCGTACTAAGAGTGAGAAATGAAATTTCATTTCATTTTTTCCTTTTATCGTTTTCTGTACCCCGGCCCATTAACTCACTCGATATGCAAATTAGGCTGCTCAGCTGTTAATATGCATAAGGAAAGTATATACTTTCAGACGTTCAACCATCTGGCAGGAAGGTATATGTTGCTGATGATAGCTAATAAGCTTGAAACTAGTACAGCGTTCCTTTGTCAGTGTTGAACAAATGAGCAACGATGGTTGCTAGACACTGTACGGCTTAATTCGGAATGTTTGTTTACAAACACACCAAGCATTATAACAAATGTTTGGTGAATCCATACGTACATATATATATATGTGTGCATGTATGTATATATATATATATACATACTACTGTACGTCTGTATACATATATGTATGTACGTATATATGTATGTATGTATATATATATATATATATATATATATATATATATATATATATATATATATATAAATGAAAAGTATAGAAATTGTTGTAGCGAGAAGCTAACAGTATTCCATAATATGCTTAGTGGTTAGAGCATTGGCCTTGCAATCGAAAGGTTGTGAGTTCAATTCTCAGACCGGGTGATGTGTTGTTTCCTTGAGCAGGACACTTTATTTCACATTGCTCCAGTTTACTCAGCTGTAGAAATGAATATATATAGTATGAATATATATATATATATATATATATATTCATATCATTCCACTGTAGAGTGGTCGTGGAGGTGTCATGGCAAAGAAGCACCCAGCCCACACTGTAAATGAGGTTGGTGTTAGGCAGGGCATCCAGCTGTAAAAATCAAGCCAGAATCAGTTCCCGTCCCACCCTTGCAAGCAGGGAAAAGCGGACGTAAAATGAAATGATGATGATGATGATGATATATATATATATAGTATGAATATATATATATATATATAGTATGAATATATATATATATATATATATATATATATATATATATATATATATATATATATAGTATGAATATATATATATATAGTATGAATATATATATATATATATGTTGATTTAAAACTGCACTATCCACAAGTGTTCTTTAACCTTCATATCATGTCTTCCTATTTTATCTGATGAAAACACAAATATTATTATATTATTGCATGATGATATTTGTTTTTGAAATGCACATAATAAAATATATGGAACTCATTTAACCATCTTTTGATCTTATATATTATGTACAAATTGTAGAGTGCTTCTTATCCGATATCTGCATTGCTTTATTGTACTACAATAAAACTCACCTTCTACATATATATATATATATATATATATATATATATATATATATATATATACATTTAAATTTGGTGGTTTATCACCAAATAATTCTAATTAGTCATTCAGCAACGTTAGCCATGACGTAATATAAGAAAAGCACTTGACGTTATGCAACTCATCCATCTTTGATGGAGTAAATGTATTATAAAAGGAAATTATAGGAGCTGTACATTCCTCTCCAGGGAAGGCCTCAGTATCTATTACAGTCCATTTGTCTTGTGGTCTAGCAAGTAAATAGTCAATTTGGCTTTTGTGTTCACCTGATAAGAGATTAGGTGGCTGGCTGGTTTCCTGGCATTTGTGTTGCAAATTATTAGTTAATTCGTGTCACCAGAATTTCAGGTGTTTCAATCCTTCTTCATTTCTTGAGCCATAACCACAGCCAACTGGGAAGTCCACTGAATCCATCCTGATACTGCCCCACATGTCCGATAAAGTCGGCTATTAGGATGATGCGGTTACCTTTATCAGTACCTGAAGTCATCTGTAAAAGTTTTCATAGACCCTGTCTTTTTGTTCTTTACTCAATCCTGTCTGTTGGGCATAGGTAGCTGTAATTGTCGCCATTTTAATTCCTACTGCTAACCTAAGCTTGATAATTCTGATGCTTACCATAACTACTTCTGTCACTTTATCAATCCATTTATCAGCTAGTAAGATGCCTAAACCTCCTACCCCATCATCATTTCCTATGCAGTAAAGCTTGTATCTATGCTGTTTACCTGTCAGTAGTCTTGTTGAGGGACTCTTCCATCTCACCTCCTGTACACAGGAGATGTCTACTTTTCTCCTCTCTAGCAGTAGCCACAACTTCACTCAATTTACCATTCAGGATGCCAACATTGAAGGTGGCAGTTCTGAGTTTTGTATCTATATATAAGACAAAACAATAACTTATAGCAATTATGTCATAACATGTACACATAACATGTACAGAGAGTGACTGAGTTACAATCATAAGGTTGTGAGTTTTATTCCCAGACCAGGTGATATGTTATGTCCTTGAGCAAGACACTTTATTTCATGCTCTTTCTGGCTGGATTAATGACTGGTAGATAGTATTAATAATTGGAAACACTAATTGAAACATTGTTTCCTCGGTCTCATTTGACAAGCTCCACTCCACTCGTTAAGCGAATGAAGTTTGGGATCTTGTCAATCAACTGTAAGATATATATATAATATTTAATATAGAAATGGTTTCTACAGTACTAGAACTATTTCATTCGAAGGAGATCATCAGGAAAGCCCTGTAGAACCCATTTATATATTAAATATTGTATATACACTACATGTGTTGAATACCTTACTTACTGTGGTTACTGATTGAACTCGGGATACACACACATATATACATATATATACACATTATATGGCTTTGATAAAGAGATTTAATATATAAAAACATAAAGGGTCAATAAAATAATGTACCAGTAATGTACTGGAATTGATATAATTAAACCACTGCACTGAAAAAAAAACAAAAAAAAACTACTGATCTTATGCCTAAATTTGAAACAATTATATATATACATTCTATTCTACTGCTAATTAATACCAGCTCATCAAGCCAGAAATATGGGAAAAAATAGAACTTCTCTGTGACTTCCCAAAGTTTGTATTTTGAAGGAGATAACTTGTAATTTCATCCAATATACATTTAAATAAAACATCAGTATACTTACTTTTGAAACAAACCTCTTGTGCATATATATATGGAGGCACATGGCTTAGTGGTTAGAGCATTGGCCTTGCAATCGAAAGGTTGTGAGTTCAATTCTCAGACCGGGTGATGTGTTGTTTCCTTGAGCAAGACACTTTATTTCACATTGCTCCAGTTTACTCAGCTGTAGAAATGAGATGATAGGGACTGGGGTCCCTATCATTCCACTGCAAAGTGGTCGTGCAGGTGCCACGGCAAAAAAGCATCCAGCAGTCACTGTAAATGAGGTTGGGGTTAGGAAGGGCATCCAGCTGTAGAAATCGAGCCAGAATCAGTTCCCGTCCCACCCTTGCAAGCAGGGAAAAAGCGGACGTAAAATGAAATGAAAATGAAATGAAATAAATGGGGGCGACATCTTATCCATCTTTCTATCACACACACATGCACACACAAAAATGTTTTCAAAAATCTATATATAAGCTATCCTATTATATGTCTCTGTACTGAATGAGTAAGCACCACTGAAGATAAAGATCTTGAAATACTAATATACGACATGCTCATATGGTTACTGGGTTAGCTGTGTCATGAATTGGAGCTTAAAATACCCACAATAAGACTTATACATAAACAAATTGCATGTGCTTCCATATATACCTCTCTCTCTCTCTGAATATATATTACTGTGTTTGTTCAACTGTTAATCTATATTATAATAAGAGTGCTGTCTGTTTGTCCACCCATCCGTCCCTCCATCTGTCACGCTCACTTTATATAGAGAGGGAGAGCATCAAGAGAGATACGTACATAGATAGAGAGAAAAGGGAAAGCTGTGTGTTTTCGAGGTGACAGAGAGAGGTAGATGGACACAAAGCTACGACGTTGCCCTCATCTATATAGAGAGAAGGAGAGTTCCAAGCAAAAGAGATGTACATAAATAGAGAGAGAAAAAGGAATATCATTTGTTTAGAGAGAGAATGTGTGTGTGTGTGTGTGTGTGTGTGTGTGTGTGTGTGTGACAGAAAGAGGGAGAAGACATCGCCCTCATTTAGTCTTCACATTTATTATTATTACTATATATCATTTCATCATCATCATCATTTCATTTTACGTCCGCTTTTCCCTGCTTGCAAGGGTGGGACGGGAACTGATTCTGGCTTGATTTCTACAGCTGGATGCCCTTCCTAACACCAACCTCATTTACAGTGACTGCTGGGTGCTTTTTTGCCGTGGCACCTGCACGACCACTTTGCAGTGGAATGATAGAGACCCCAGTCCCTATCATCTCATTTCTACAGCTGAGTAAACTGGAGCAATATGATATAAAGTGTCTTGCTCAAGGAAACAACACATCACCCAGTCTGAGAATTGAACTCACAACCTTTCGATTGCAAGGCCAATGCTCTAACCACTAAGCCATGTGCCTCCATATATATATGCACAAGAGGTTTGTTCCAAAAGTAAGTATACTGATGTTTTATTTAAATGTATATTGAATGCACATGAAATTACAAGTTATCGCCTTCAAAATACGATCCTTGGAAAGTCACACAGTTCCATATTTTCCATCAATTGTAGCAGAGCTCATCGGTAACAATTTTTTGTATATTTTCTACACATCCAAAATGATGAACCTTAAGCTTTAATTTCTACTTAGGGAAGAGATTATCTTATCATCACTGTGGAAGAGTGGGAATGTTTTTCTTCACTAAAAATTCTCTAATCAAAAGTACTGTGTGAGCAGGCTCGTTATCCTAGTGCAGTACCCAATCTCCTGCAATGTCCTTTCGGACTGTCTGGACCCATTTTTGAATTCGTTCCAAGACATCTTTATAGAAGGCACAAAAAAATGATAATTATCGTTTAGCCTCTGGATTTGCTCATGCATACTTTCTTCAGATGAGGAGAACTTTGCTATTATTTCTTTCAATTGTACACCGACATCCATGATTCATCTTCTGTTATTACTTTATCCACACACACACATTCTCTCTCTAAACAAATGATATTCCTTTTTCTCTCTCTATTTATGTACATCTCTTTTGCTTGGAACTCTCCTTCTCTCTATATAGATGAGGGCAACGTTGTAGCTTTGTGTCCATCTACCTCTCTCTGTCACCTCGAAAACACACAGCTTTCCCTTTTCTCTCTATCTATGTACGTATCTCTCTTGATGCTCTCCCTCTCTATATAAAGTGAGCGTGACAGATGGAGGGACGGATGGGTGGACAAACAGACAGCACTCTTATTATAATATAGATTAACAGTTGAACAAACACAGTAATATATATTCAGAGAGAGAGAGAGGTATATATGGAAGCACATGCAATTTGTTTATGTATAAGTCTTATTGTGGGTATTTTAAGCTCCAATTCATGACACAGCTAACCCAGTAACCATATGAGCATGTCGTATATTAGTATTTCAAGATCTTTATCTTCAGTGGTGCTTACTCATTCAGTACAGAGACATATAAGAGGATAGCTTATATATAGATTTTTGAAAACATTTTTGTGTGTGCATGTGTGTGTGACAGAAAGAGGGATAAGATGTCGCCCCCATTTATTTCATTTCATTTTCATTTCATTTTACGTCCGCTTTTTCCCTGCTTGCAAGGGTGGGACGGGAACTGATTCTGGCTCGATTTCTACAGCTGGATGCCCTTCCTAACCCCAACCTCATTTACAGTGACTGCTGGATGCTTTTTTGCCGTGGCACCTGCACGACCACTTTGCAGTGGAATGAAAGGGACCCCAGTCCCTATCATCTCATTTCTACAGCTGAGTAAACTGGAGCAATGTGAAATAAAGTGTCTTGCTCAAGGAAACAACACATCACCCGGCCTGAGAATTGAACTCACAACCTTTCGATTGCAAGGCCAATGCTCTAACCACTAAGCCATGTGCCTCCATATATATATGCACAAGAGGTTTGTTCCAAAAGTAAGTATACTGATGTTTTATTTAAATGTATATTGAATGCACATGAAATTACAAGTTATCGCCTTCAAAATACGATCCTTGGAAAGTCACACAGTTCCATATTTTCCATCAATTGTAGCAGAGCTCATCGGTAACAATTTTTTGTATATTTTCTACACATCCAAAATGATGAACCTTAAGCTTTAATTTCTACTTAGGGAAGAGATTATCTTATCATCACTGTGGAAGAGTGGGAATGTTTTTCTTCACTAAAAATTCTCTAATCAAAAGTACTGTGTGAGCAGGCTCGTTATCCTAGTGCATTACCCAATCTCCTGCAATGTCCTTTCGGACTGTCTGGACCCATTTTTGAATTCGTTCCAAGACATCTTTATAGAAGGCACAAAAAAATGATAATCATCGTTTAACCTCTGGATTTGCTCATGCATACTTTCTTCAGATGAGGAGAACTTTGCTATTATTTCTTTCAATTGTACACCGACATCCATGATTCATCTTCTGTTATTACTTTATCCAGAAATTTGGCTTAATTTCGAGTCTCAAGCAAATCAATATAAATTTACAACTGGTTTGCTTTTTGCTCCACAGACAAGTTTTTGAGGATTTGTTTTGCACAAATATTTTGCATGTGCAAATGGTCTGTTAAAATTCTATGTACTGCATTTTAATCCAAACTTGTTTTTTCTGCAATCATCTTAACACTTAATCAGCAATCTTTGGCCATCACCACTCATACCAGTTCCACATTTTGCTCATCTGTTGATGAGATTGTCCATCCAGAACAAGGTTTGTTTTCAACATTTTCTCGGCTTTCTTTGAATGCTTTGTGCCATTTAAAATTATTACTTCTCGATAGAGTAGCTTTTCCATAAGCTTGTATTAAAAATTTAAATGTTTCAGTGACAGATTTATTGAGTTTCACACAAAATTTGATTGCATATTGTTTGGTATTTTCTTGCATTCCAAATGGAACATAGGTTATAAACACATCTATACATAAACAACAATAACACACAACTGACTCAACCAATCAAGTATGTACGTGCAGCCAAGGTCATAACCAACACACATATATAGACTAATGAGGTGCTGCCTTATCATGCCATACATAGGAAAATTAATATTCTTACTTTTAGGACAAACAGAACACTTGAACAACGAAGAAAGCTTTAATTGAAAAGAGCTGTACCACAATTAATCGCACACAATATTCATGTTAACATTGACAGTTCCAATAGAATCATTGTCTGGTTCTGTTTCTTTAGAGCAATTAATAATTACCAATGGAATATTATACAATGACTAACATCATAATATATCTCATTTGCATTGGATTGAATGTGAGAATTAACCCCTGAGGATATCAAGTTATTGGCTGAGTTAATTGAACATCATACAAAGGTACAATGTCAATATTTATTTTACCTGTTTTGATAATAATATGCCTGAAACTGTCTTTGCTTTTACAATACAAAACTGCCCATTTTAAAGTGTTTATATTTAAATTAAAATCTTACATTAACATTTTATGTAAGTGCGTTATGTTAAGTGATATTACTAAACTAACAACAGCTTTAATGGTTTCTAATTTTAGCAAAAGGCCAGCAATTTTTAGGAAATGGGAAAGTCGATTATATTGACCCCAGTACTTGACTGGTACTTTATTTTATCAAGCCTGGAAGGATGAAAGGCAAAGTTAACCTCAATATTTGAACTCAGAACATAGAAACCTGGAACATATACTGCCTAAATATTTGTCTGACACTCAAACAACTCAACCAATTTGCTACCCAACATCAGCTTTATGTGAAAAGTTATGTGATGTTACTAAATCCACACAAATTTTTCATTATTTTCAAAATTAATTGAAACAGAAGGATAGGATAATTCATAAGAAATACAGACAGTAACAAAAAGATTAAACATCATGGCCATTAATATATTATGTATTAATATTATATTGTTACATTTGGGAGGATCATGTCCTAATATTGTCAGAAAAGTATAGTAAAACACACTCACTGTTTGGTTTGGTTTTTGCTTCAGTATATTTTTATATTTCTATAAATAATTTAGCTGGCAATTAATGTTTATCATTGATTGACCAACAGTTAAAAATATAAATATAGTTTCTCAAAGTTCTTTCATCACACATATCTATGATATACTCAGTGATTATCCTGTTTCCACGTTACCTCCCATTGTGTTCCTATAATGTTTTTTTTTATATTACTTATTTATTTATTGTTATCTCTGTTTACACATGTGTTTGTGTGTGTGTATTCTGTTTGGTGTGTGCTTGTGTGTTCGTGCCTGAGTCTGTGTGTGTTTATGTGTTTATATTCTACCTTTGGTCACTAGTGTGTGTTATATTCTACCTTTGGTCACTAGTGTGTGGGTATTGTTATTGCATCTGTGTATATTTATATTTTATCTTAAATCACTAGTGTATGTCTATGTATGGTTGTTGTTATTCCATTTACGTTTTTTTTTTATTCAACATAGGTTTTCTTAATTCTATTTCTGTAACCTGCCTAATTTGTCTAATTGTGGAGTCATTTCTTTGTTTAGATATTATTTTAATTTCTATGTTGTCTATTTTACCATCATGTCTTAGTCTGGTATGTTCATATAGTACTGAATTGTTTTTTTGTCCAGTGTTCATCTATTCTCCCTCCTATGCTATGGGCTGTCTCTCCTATGTATGTGATTGTCATGTTTCTACAGGCATCCTCTGTGCACCTCATGCTATAGACTACATTTCTATCTTTACAATTTATTTGTGGACTTACTCTACATATTACACAAATCTTATTTGTACAGCAGGCTTTCTTAAAAGGGTAAATTTTACTGATCAGGGATTTTCTGGTAGTTCCTGGTTTATGGTTGGTTTTGCTGAAATTTGGATGCCCTCAAAAGTTTGTAAATATATTGAAAGCACTTCATAAAGACATGAAAGCCAAAGCTAACTTTAGAGGCACACTCTCTGGACCTTTTACAGTGAAAAATTGTGTGAAACAGAGAGACTTTAATGCTCCTACTCTGCAATATATTTTGCTCTATGCTGTATTATGCTTTCCAAAACAACAATGTAGGAGTATATGTAAAATATTGAACCACAGATAATGTCTTTAATTTAGTATGAATGACATTTAAGAGCAAATTTTTCACCTCACAAATAAGAGACCTATTGTATGCTGATGGCTGTCATTTTTTCAGTCATATTGAGCATGGATTGTGCTTGTTGATTTCTGCCTTTGATTAGGCATGTGATATCTTTGGTTTGACTATAGATTTAAAGAAAACAGTAGTTGTGTGTTAACCTGCACCTGGTCAAGTCATGCAACAGTCTAACATATATGTGAAATGTAATCTTCTTAAGGTTGTTGATTTCTTCATATACCTTGGGAGTGCAGTGAATAAAGATGGAACATTGGATTCAGAAATATTTCTAAGGATTCAAAAGGCAGTGAAATCATTTGGTAGTTTAGAGTCTTGGGTTAGGTCACAAAAACATATCAAGAATGAAACGAAAATATCTGTTTATAAATCCTTTGTACTCTTCTGAAATTTGGACATGTTACAAATATCACTTTGCACTCCTGGAATGATTCCATCAAAAATGCTTACGTCATATACTGAAAATGAAATGGAATTCATTCACTCCTGACTCTAATGTTCGAGCTGCACCTGGTATTTGTTCCATCAAGGCAATAATTTAAAAAAACCAACTGCAGTGGTCTGTCCACATGGCTGATGAACATATCTCTAAACAACTGTTTTATGGGGAACTTACTCAGGAAAAAAAGGAAACAGAGTAAACCAAAGAAAAGTTTCAAGTTTGACTTGAAAAATGTAAGAATTGACTCCAGAAACCTAGAAAATCTTGCAGTGGATCACTCTACTTGGCATTCAAAACAGGATAATGCAAGTAAATATAAAAAGGAATATAAGAAACAAAAACAATCAATAAGGTAATATGAAATTAATGGAACTTTTTCTACTTGTACAGTTTGTGACAGAATCTGCCAGTCAGTAGCTGGACATCAATCTCTCATAAGGGCATTTCCTACTAACAGCAGAACTTATAAACCACCTCACCTTTATCTATGCTAAATATGCCACAAAATCTGCAAATCTTAAGGAGGTTTAAAGATACACAGGCAGGTCAAGCTGCCCCAAAACTAATGGGCAATTTATATGGATGGTTTATTAAAAGTATGTCTGGTCTAAAGAGCTACATAAGATCTCATGCCAAAACTGAGCATCATGTACACTGAAGTGGTCAAGCTTTGTATTGAGAAGACAACTAGTATGCATACATATATATATATAAGCTTTCAACCATTTATATTTTTATATATTTTTATATCTGTATATCTGTTTGATCCGAAATAGGAGATCGAATCTTCGCTGTGTGGATGATTAGTTTAACCACCATCTCAGTGTGTTTGGCCTTAATCCAGAGTCTAGCTATTGGCCAGTTAATTTTACTGATTGGTTTTGGTCTATTCTATTGACTGCCGAATAGCTTTGTTATATTTAACCACTCTGTCGAGAGCTTTATTCGATTTGTGATATTTTGCATTTTCGCAATATTATACACAACTGAATTCATTCGCCTAATATAGGTGTTGCCTCCCTTGCTGAACCCCATGTGGGGTCAGTTACAGACACATCTATGTAGACTTTCGAACTGAATCCCGTTGACAACGTGAACTCCCAGTTCAGTCAGGATACAAGAAACTTAACATCCTTTATGTAAGTGGACAGTAAATGACTTATGGAGCCGCAGAAACCCAAACACTGGACTTTACCATCATTCCAGGGGTCCGGGTAAGCTTTCAACCATTTATATTTTTATATATTTTTATATCTGTATATCTGTTTGACCCGAAATAGGAGATCGAATCTTCGCTGTGAGGATGATTAGTTTAACCACCATCTCAGTGTGTTTGGCCTTTAACGTAAGTTGTAAGCTCTAATTCATATGAATTATAGAGTGCTTGCCTCACAACTCGAAAGTGATTCTCGTTAATTCATGGGCTGAAATTCGATTCTCACTAATTTTTACTTATATATATATATATATATATATATATATATATATATATATATATATATATATATATATACATACATACACACACACATACACACACACATATATATATATATATAGGTGTTAGATTTGGGCATTGAAGCAATTTCAGATAACGTTCAAAGCAAAAAAAAATTACATTGAGTACAAAAAAAAGCTAAATTCATGTTTCCTTGTGTGTATTTTTGCTTGTAATAAACTATGCATCTTCCATATTCTCAATTATTTTTTAGCTAAAAATACCTCTTCAGATTGAAAAGGTTTTCCACCCCTGCCATAGATGTTTCGATAAGTTTTTTCATATTTGGGGTGTTACCAAATTAATAAAGTTCAGACAATTATGTGACATCATATGTCTCTGGAAATATATATTCTAAACAAAGAAGAAACATTATCTTTCCATTAACTAATTCATCAATTGGAGGTGTTCTTCACGTGTTTGTATGTGATGAGGATGATGGATCCTCATTCAACAATCAGCATTCTGTTGTTCAATCAGCTAAATATCCAAGTCATGAATGAACTCTTTCATTAAAACAGTTCTAATTAAATACATTGTATTTCAATCAATTAATACAGAATTTGGAGAAGTTTACTAAAACTATTAATTCATTATTAAGATAATTTTTGCAACATAATTTAATAATTTTGCTGGAAGGTTTTAATTTAAATAGGAACCCTTTAAAATGGGTGGTTTCTTTTCATAAAGTTAAAGGTGGTTTTGTCTGTGTTGGTATCAAAAGAGTTAATATGTAAGTGGTTGGGTGTTACAAAGACATGGGTAGCTCTCTCAGAAATTACAGATATACTGTTTGAAGGTTGGATTTGATATTAACCCTGATCAACAAGATCTATTATCAAAAGTATTGTAGCTGGGACCTTCATGGTCTAGATTGCTTTTGTTTTCTAACAGATATTTTGTATATAGGACTACAATATCCAATATGATTGCAACCAAGTAAAGTTAACTTTAAGTGCTTTATCTCTCTCTCCAAATGTTTCCCAAACTTGTAGTTGAAGTTAACATGAAAAACTAATGACTTGTAGGTAGCAAACTGGCAGATTCGTTAGATAGAATGCTTTGTAGTAATCATTCTGCTTCTCTGTGCTCTGAGTTCAATTTTCGCCAAGATCAACTTTGACTTTCATCCTTTCAAGGTCAATAAAAAAGAGTGCCAGTGTATCTCTTCCTGAATTTCATTCTATTACTCTCTCTATCCTTCTCTGGGAGAAATCAGGAAGAGGCAATGTTATGACCTGAAGAGAAGATGAGCTCTACCAGATTTCAAATGCCCAAGACTATGGTACCCCTATGACCCTACTAGGAGTTACAGGTCTATACATACTAATGAGTTATTTGTCAATCATCTAATGCTCCTGCTACAAAGAAAATTAATTTGTAAAACCCTCAGATGTTAATGTACAGCCATGAATATAGGGTATGTTCAAAGTTAAACACATTTGTTTATTAGACCATCAATGCAATGTGACTCTCCTTGAGTGTGCAGATTTTTTGAGCGTTAAGCATAATAACGGTATCCAATTTGACACAAGACCTGCAATTGGAGTGAAAGAGAAAGTGGATTCTATGTCCCCCAGTACTTGATTTTGGTACTCTATTTTATTGACATTAGAAAGATGAAAGGCAAAGTTAGCCTTGACAGGATTTGAATTCGGTAAGTAAAGAGCTGTAACAAATACTGCTAAGCATTTGCCCAACATTCTAGCAAACCTGCAATTTGAGGGGAAGGAAAGTTTTTCAAATCGATCTCAATACTTGACTGGTAATTTTTTTTATCAATCCCTGGATGGATGAATGACAAAGTTGACCCCAGCAATATTTGATCTCAGGACCAAAAATATCGTAACTAGAAACCACAAAATGTTTTTGCCCAATATTCTAATAATTCTGTAAATCTGCCATCCATATAAGCTATACACATAATAGCATTGCCATTTAATAAGGGATAATTTGATTGATCAACTCATAATAAGAGCTAATTAAATGACATTAAAAAAACAGAAAAGGTGCTGTAATTACGTTGCCTTAATAAGAATAGATCGGAAACCACTTGGCTACCAATTGGCACCTAGCTTATGATGATGTGTCTATTAACTATTTTATATGTAATAATATCAATAGTGATATTGGTCTTGTTTCACTTTGTGAAGACAGGAACTTTCGATCTATTCATCCTTACTTCATAATTCTTTTGAGTCACTTCCAAAATCATTTACTAATAATTGAATTCCTTCAGATACATTGACGTCATCAATTATTCCAATTTTCTCACTCTAACCAATTAGAGTTGTTCTATAGATTTTTGTCTTTTTTTTCTCCTTATATAATATTTTTCAAGATAAAGATATTTGTATTGGCACATCATCATCATTCTCATTATTTTACATCTGCTTTCCATGCTGGTATTGATTGAGTGGACCATCACAATGTATGTCTAGGCTGATTAGAGAATCACATCTTCCTCTTATGTTTGGCATGGTTTCTATGGTGAGATGCCCTTCCTAATGCCAAGTGGTTAAAGAGTGTGCTGTAGAATATATAGTTAAAATGTCTAGTTATATGCGGCAATTTGCTGCATATTTGGCAAGTGCAGTGGTATTTATTCCAGCTCTTTACATTGTGAGTTCAAATCGTATGAATGTAGACTTTGAACTTCATACTTCAAGGTCAATGATATAATAAAGTAGCAATAAAGTATTATTTAATCATCAAAGATGCCAAATTAGACCCAGGGTTCCCTAAACAAACTATTATTTGCTAAAAACCAAAGCATCCTATCCAAGATACAAGCCAGTAGTTGCATGCAAATCCCCCCTTTCCATGTAATGAATGTTGTCCAAGAGAAAGGTTAAGGTAAGAATTAATACCATGGCATCAGTGAGGTTGCAGGTAAACTCAGATAACAGAAAAAACTACTACAAGGCATCACGTTTAACACTAATAATTCTGCCAATTCACCATCCCTGGACTGATAATTTATTTATTGACCCTGAAATGATAAAAAGTAAAATTCACATCAGTTCAGTAGGATTTGAACACAGAGATCAGAAAACCAGAATTAATGCTGCATAGAATTTAAATCTGACTCTGTCAATCCACCACCTTGGATACTTTATTTGTCAACTTTAAAAGGATGAAAAGCAAAGTTGACCACAACAAGATTTGAACTCAGAACACAGAGAGCCAAAACAGATGAGGCACAGCACTTTACTCCGTCACACTAAAAACTTTGCCACTTCACTGCCTTTTAACATTTGGCATAGAATAACACAGTTTCTTAGTATTTTGATATACTAATTGTGGATGACAAAGTTTGTTTCCCAATCATAAGATCCCAAGTTTGTTCCTACTGCATGTCATCTAGGGCAAATATCATTTGCCATAGTCTCAGGTTAACCCAAACCTTGAGTGATATTGGATTGATAGAAACTGTTTGCAAAACAGTCAAATGTACTTATAATTCAAAGACTTAGTTTTATCATATATTATGTCATGCTGAATCTCCCAGGGACTTGCATTAAAGGTAGAATTGTCAGTGGAATAATCAACCAATTTGCATGTTAATCTTACAAATTGGCTGTTCTTTTAATCTAACATCTGGAACATATGTCAATCAAAACAGTTGTAGGTTCATTCCATTTCAGTGATTGGGATTTATTTATTGTTGTTGTATTTTATGATGATCTATACATACAAATGTCTTCTTTCTCCACCCCTTCCTCTATGTATGTTCACTACTCAACCAATCAAAAGACTTTTTCACTGCTTAGATTTCTGGCCTGTTAGTATTTCATTTTCATTGGATAACTGGAATATAAAGCTGTCATCAGAATTCACCCAAACTGGCTATGAGCCAAGAAAATGGAATGTGTGGAATCAACAAGGCATCCCTGCATGCATTATGGGATGTATCAAAGGAAATCATGTCTGGATAACAGCAAAAAATATTGGCAGAAGCAGAAAATTAACTTCTGCAAAAACTTATGTACTTATTATTATTATTTGTTTGGTTATTAGGATGGATAATTAAGAAAATTGCTGCAGTGCAGACAAAAGTTTTGTGGTAGTTTTTTGGCTCTTTACATTCTGAGCTCAAATCCCATTGAGCTAAACTTTGCTAAAATAAAATACCAGTCAAGTACTGAGGTTCATTCAATAAGAGTGGTGGATTGGCAGAGCTGTTAGAACACCAAACAAAGGCATAGCAGTAACTGTTCCAGCTCTTTAAGTTCTGAGTTCAAATCCAGCCATGGTCAACTTTGCCTTTCATCATTACAGGGTTGAGAAATAAAATACTAGTCAAGTACTGGGATTGATTTAATCAACTTTCCCCTTCCCCCAAAATTACTGGCCTTATGCCAAAATTAGAAATTATTATTTGTTTGCTTGCAAGTAGATTGACTGAATTGAAGAAATGAACAGCAAATACATTTTTGCATTTAGTTACAACCCTTTCAGTTTAAATGGAATGCTCATTAGCAAAATTTACAAAGGTTTTACTCTAATTATTCGAATTCTGTTATATGAGTGTCATAGAATGATTTCTTTTGTCTCTTAAAACTAGAACAAGTAATTCACCATAAAAACTCTTAAATGAGACAAAATTCAACAATTTTCTTTTTTTGTTTTTACTTATTGACTGTTTATGTTTAAATTTCCAAACAAAATGAAAAAAATATCAGACTAGAACAAATAATTTGGCATAAAAACAAAGCAGTAATTTTCTTTTATTTTTTCCTTATTTAACTTTAAATTAAAAAAATAATAATGAAATAATAAAAACTGTCAAAAAAGGAATTTATTGTTGTTGTCTAGATACAGAGAACTGCAGATAGATGTCTTTGGTGTATTGGTGTTTTGTATTTTTAAATAAATAAAAAGCTAGTAAAACTGATAACAAAAGCAATGTATTTCATTGCCAGAAAAGTATGTCATTCTATAGAAAAATGCACCATGAAGTCATTAGTGAAATATTACAATATAGTGCAGTAGTATAGTGCAGTACAATTGAGAGAGTGTAGGGTGGGGCAGAGACTATGATAGAATTTTGAAGAGAAAATGAGAAAGGGAGCAAAGAGAGAGAAATATAGAAAAATATAGAGAAAATGAGAAAGAGAAGCAGAGATAGAATGAGAAAGGGGGCTCAGCAATAGAGATAGAGAAAGAGAAATAGACACTAGAAAGGAGACAGCAGACAGAGAAACAGAGAGAGAGAGAGAGAGAGAGAGAGAGAGAAGTATAAACAATGAAAGAGAGAGGTATAGATGATGACAAAGAGAGAGAAAGTGATAATATTTTTAACTGTCAAGAGACAGGCTTCCTAAAAGCTCATAGAAGATAATGATAATATGGGTGGGCTGTAGAAGACATGTTTAAAATAGTGAGGTGTGGGAGTGGGAAGAAAAGAAAATCAATGATTGAAATATGGCATGTTCTAGATACAGTGACACTGAATTCCAAAAGAGACACAACATGATAAACTACTTACATTTATAGGGCGGAGTGATTGACAGAGTCGGAAACATTGGAAAAATACTTTATGACATCTGTTCCAACTCTTTACATTCTGAGTTCAAAACTTGCCTTTTATCCTTCAGTGAGTCAGGTGCATTCCTTCCTCTTTCCAGTTGTTATATCATCGATGTTTGTTGAATCAAAAAGAGGGAGGGTCAAGAGGTTGTCTGTGTCTATGTTTACAACTGCATTAGCACAAAAAACTCTTAGTGAAAAAATGGTATATACTAGCATGTCATACTGGATTGCGAGTGATGGCTCTAATAGCAGTGTCTAGGTTAGGAAAAAAATTGTTATAAGGAAAGGTATATAGCAGGTACCAGTAATATACCAAGTCAAGCCTTTGAATCTTTCCTTTACCCTGTAAAAATGATATTTTATATAAAAATAATATCAGTAATAAATTCAAAATATGATTTTTTCTTTTAACGTCTATTTTCCGTACTTGCATTAATTAAACAGGCTGTCATGTTATGATGCTAGACAAATCACATGATCACATCTTCCTCAAACATTCTGCTTTTGACTTGGTTTTCTATGGCTGGATGCCCTTTCTATTGCCAACCACTTCACAGTGTTTACTGGCAGAATTTTCTGTGGCACAAGCAATACAAAATTATGGTGGATTCGCAGTATCAGTAGAGGGTCAGACGCCATGCTTTGACACATAGAGTTACGGCCCTTACCATTCTAAATTCAAATCCCCCCGAGGTTAACTTTGCCTTTCATACCATCAGCACTTTCATCTTACAGGGTGGACTAGGTGCTTTTGTCATGGCACCAGTGTGGTGACCTTACAGGGTGGACTGGGTGCTCTTTTCCTGGTACCATCACTACTTCATTAAAAGTTAGACTGGGTGCATTTTTTGTAGCAGTAGCACTACCTCATTACATGTTGGATATTTACCTGCCATATTAGTTGATTAAAACCTTTCATTACATTATTTCTAATGAAATAAGCAAATCATGATTTTGAAATAATCTTGAAAATAAACAATTTAGAGGGATTTAGTAATATAACTAACTTTCTCACTATTAAGCTGATGTTTCAAACATAACTTAACAAAGATTCTTACATAAAATGTTGAGGAAAATTTTTTTAGATAAAAAATAAACACTTCAAAATACACAACTTAGAATTCTAGAACTAGAGACAATTTGGTGTCAAAAGGTTAATCAACTTTCTCTTCTTCCACAAATTGCTAGCCTTGTACCTACATTTGAAACCATTCATAACCAGTTTTAAAACTGAAGCAAGGCTTTATGTTCTAATATATATAGGGCCTGGCTGTGTAATAGAAATGGATAATTGTTGTTAGACCAATTAATTACATGGCCCTTCTGAGTCTTTAGCAGTTTCCACTAAGTTGTTATTATTGTTCTTGTTGTTTTATGCTCCAAGTCAGCTCTGATCAGTCTGACATGTACCTATGGTAAAATGAAATCCAACTATGACCATCCTATTTTTTCTTTATGTGTATAGAATCCAGAACCTCACATTATCCAGTATATTTTTCTATGATATTAGAGTATGATTTAAGCAAGATTTGGCTGCTGTTTCTAACAGATCAAACAAACATATAGAGGTTTCTTTGTTGACTTTGTTGCAATATTTCAGAACAGTCTCATGTCTGACAATAACCGCTTTAGCTGTGGTTTCTTCTCAAGGAGGCTCACAGTGCAATTGAATATGAAATCATAATATTGGTTTCTTATATAAGCACACAAGGCCAACAATTTTCGATTAAATCAACCCCAGAGCATGACTGGTACTTTATTTTATTGACCCCGTAAGGATGAAAGGCAAAGTTAACCTCTGAGTTCAAATCCCCCCGAGGTTAACTTTGCCTTTCATCCTTACGGGGTCAATAAAATAAAGTACCAGTCATGCTCTGGGGTCGATTTAATCGAAAATTGTTGGCCTTGTGTGCTTATATAAGAAACCAATATTATGATTTCATATTCAATTGCACTGTGAGACTCCTTGAGAAGAAACCACAGCTAAAGGGGTTATTGTCAGACATGAGATTGTTCTGAAATATTTGCAACAAAGTCAACAAAGAAACCTCTATATGTTTGCTTGATCTGTTAGAAACAGCAGCCAAATCTTGCTTAAATCATACTCTAATATCATAGAAAAAAATATTGTGAAGCAAACTTCTTTACCTAAAAATGATGCCTGGGCCTACAATAACATCTTTAACTCTTACCATTCTGTACCACTTGAAACACCATTAGTAAAATTTTCTTGAAAAGTATAAATCAGCACTATGCCTGTATCACATTAAAAATAAAACTATTTACTTTAGAATACTGCAAATTTACACAACAATTTGTTCAAAATAAAGATATTATAAATATTTGAATATTCAAATCTGTTTTTAAATATTTTCTGCTAAACTCTAACAAGATCTTAAGAGTTAAAGGATAAAAAGCCTACTTATTGTGAAATGGAATATAATCTTTGCCTAGCCAATTCACCATGGGGATAACTTTAATTTACATCGATGTTTTCGCTATTAGGACTAAATACAGGTACACATATGGGAATATATTAGTTTTTTAGTTTGTTTTAGTCATCATAACCAAGCTATACTGGAGCACCAACTTCAAAAATGTAAACATTAAATCTGTAAATTCTTTTATCTTTTACTAGTTTCTGTCAGTAAACTGCAGCTAAAGCATCACCTGGAAAGGATTTAGTTGATCATCTTGATCCCAGTACTTTCTTTTCATGTCTGGTACATATTTTACGAATGACTTTTTTGTTGAACCAGTAAAACATGGGACATAAACAAACAGTAAACTTAAACACACACACATATATAATTGTCTTCCACAAAGTTTTTGTCTACCATATTTCATTCATAAAGCATTGGTCAGTCTGTGACTATAGTAGAAAATACTTGTCTATGATACCATGCAGTGTGACTTAACCCAGAACCATGTGATTTTAAAGTAAACTTCTAAAACACACAACCATATTTGCACCTAAAAATACATGATTTTTAATAAATTAAAACCATACTCTGATGAGAAGAAATGTAATCAATTTTAAAAACAATCAAACTTTATTATTTTAATCAGACAAGGGTGGTGGATTGGCAGTATCAGTAGAGCATTGGACACCATGCTTCGCGGCATAGAATTATGATCTTCTATGTTCTGAATTAAAATCCCACCAAGGTTAACTTTGCCTTTCATCCTCACAGGATCGATAAATAAAGCACCAGTAAATCACTGGGTTCAATTTAATCTAACCCCCCCCCCCCCCCCCTTCAAATTGTTGGCCTTATGCCTAAAGTAGAAACAATTATTTTAATCAGACAATGATGAATTAATTCTCCTTCAGTTTCAACAATGAACATTCTGTTGTTCTTTCAACCCAATGAGCAATTCATGACTTAACATGTAAGTTGATATGTATTCCATAGACCAATGAACCCTTATATTTTCTAAGCTGAATCAGCATGACACAATGTGACAAGGCTGAACCTTTGAATTACAATCCCTCCGATACATGTCCATGTAGTTTCCATCTACCCAATGTTACCTACAAGACATAAATCAACCTGAGGCTATGGTAAATAACATTTGCTCGAGATGCCATAAAGTGGGATTGAACCTTGAATCTTATGATTGTGAAGTGAACTTCTAAACTATTCAGCCATATCTACGTCTAACAAGGCAATTACATATATTTGAACAATATTAAATGTGCTCTCATTTAGCTACTTTAGTTTTTGTTATGACAGTTGTTTGGGAAACAGTGCAGACATTTTTAAAGTCTGACAGCCTAAATTGCTGTAGAATCTTTAAATTGCTCCAGGCTATATATTACACCTGAATAGAATCATTTCAATTATTGATCTATCAACATTGTTTACAGTGATTAATACATCATGTATACACTGGAAATAGTTCACTGACAAGCATTTTAACTGTAGCTGTCTGTTTCTTTAATATTCCTAAGATCAGCACAATTTGCATTAATTTGTTCTGTAACAAGAGCAGCAATTGCATTTTACTACTGCAGATCTTTAAATTATATGTAGAGAAGAATTTACTGTAAAATAGCATAATTTGACCTCTAAATATTTATTAGGATAATTCACATCCAACAACAATAAAATGGCAGATTAGTTTCAAAATATTCTCTTTTACACTTTCATGTGTAACTTTTACAGAGTGTTACCATTATATATATATATATATAAATTACTCTGTAGCTCAAGTAGAATCATCGATAGAACCTTATGTGATGAGAGCCTACTACAAAAAATATAGCTCTCACTACATGATCTAGCTGAAATCCTCTCTCTATGATTGCATTGAATTCTAACAATATTATTGGCCCCACCATAAACAGGTGGATGCCAGACAGTGTGTGTGTGTGTGTGTGTGTGTGTGTGTGTGTGTGTGTGTGTGTGTGTGTGTGTGTGTGTGTGTGTGTAGCAAAACGTGCGTCACCTACCAATAAACGTAATGAAGGAGTAACCATTCGTCCTTGTATTATATATATATATATATATATATATATATATATACACGGGATAACAGATTATTGTTATAGCTAGTCCACTTAGAGGTAGTCCAGTTAGGGTTGTCCGAGTAGTGGACGATATCAACGCTTGGCTAAGTTTGTTTCAACAAGGCGTTTCCATAGTGATGCTGCGTGTACGTGGTGATTTCTATGTTGTAAACACTTGGAGTAATGATAAATCAGGAAAGAAGAGTGACACGGTTTGCTATACAAAAAAGGTTTTTAATCTCATTGCTGACAATTGTTTCTCTGAACTGGTAGGTCTAGAGATCGCTACCCGCCTGTTTTCGCGTCATTCGATCACCAATACATAGTTGTAACCAGTCAATTCATCAGAGCTTGCGAGAATGAAGGGAATACACAGGCATGGCTTCTATATATAGTAATGGCATTCAATCAGAACAATAATAACAATACTAACAATGCTAGCAATAAATTATTTGAAATAATCACAACATCAATCTAAGTAAGAAATATAGTATATCTACAAATTGTGCGTGAAAAACGAGCTGACATGAGGCAGATGACATTGACATGTAAAAGCTGTCATAGGGTGTATTATATATAGTGTAGAGATAAGCTGGTGGCTTTAAACAATGTACCATTTCCTTTACCGTTATAGTTTTCCATACTTGCATGGGGGGAATAGGTTCTTTTCAGCACATCATCTCTCAACTTATCACATTCCTTCATCATCTGCTCTGTGAAATTAAACAATTTGAGATCAGTTCTCACTGGCTATGCTCAGGTTTTCTTTGGTGTCCCTCTATAGCATATATATATACGTACATAACAACAACACCCACACTCACCAAAAACCAATAACAATAACAATAGTGACAAGCAAGTTTGTAAACATTTAATAAAACAAATAAATAATAGGAAGGTCAGTGGTTCTATAGATGTGTGGGAATATGTCAGTACATACAAAATATGTACATATGTGTGTGTGTGTGGATGTATGTGCATTCCAGTGTATAAAAACCTCTGACCTCTCCAATGCACTGATACACATAGACAGTGTCAACCACACACACACAAATAATTCAAGATGACACACCAAAGACATACATTCATCATAGTCTTTACAATCCTCCACTACTCCGTCACTAAAGTATATATATCTATATCTATCTCTCTATATATATATAAATATATATATAAATATATATATATATATATATATATATATATATATATATATATATATATATATATATATATATATATATATATATATATATATATCTTTCTCATCACCACCGTTTAACGTCCCTTTTTCATAAATGACTTCTACAAAACTAGAACTGTTTCATTCATATGAAATCATCAGGTATGATACAGTTCTAGTCCTGTAGAATTCATTTCTCTATATAAAATAAAGATGCCTAAATTCTACCATTATATTGAGTACTTTTTTAACTGCAGTTACCCCTTGACACAACTTGGGAATGTACATATTATAACATATATATATATGTAACATATTACCATCTTTGTGTGATACAAGTGAACATGAGACACTGAATATCATTTTAAAATAATATCTAGTGGTAGATATATCTGCCTTTTGGTTTATGGAATTTGTAGGCTCTGAGAAAGGTTCCGTAATGTTATTGTTGACAAATGTACTACTTCTAGCTCGGTGTATTGTTCAGTCTTTCATTTACATGTTGATTCAATTGCTAATCCTGTCTGGGCATCTTCATTAATTGCTGTCATTTGTATCATTACAACGCTGCCAGTCATGCTAGCAAGAGTAACAGTGCCCCTATGGTTTGTAGAGCAGGGTGTGCCTCGTGGTTTATAATCCCGGTAATTGCTTTTCTGTCTGAAGATGAAAACCATATTATGAGCCCTTTGTCAGAATTCTACTTTCTGTTATATGTTTGTCTAAGGTGTTTTCCTCCACGGGTGGTTTGCCCATTGGCACCAGTATCCAGTCCCTGAAGGGATTCACCAATTTTATGACATTTATGACAACACCTCATTACTTTCAGAGCAGTCCCACCATGCTTATTCCTTAAAGTATATGCTAAGTTATCTCAATTGTGGGTACGTTTGTAGTCCTGGGTCACCATTGTAATTGTTGGGTCTCAGTGTCCAATGTATGGTTGTGGGGTGTGTAGTGTATTTATGTTGGTGATCCTAGGCTGGTTAGTTCTAAAAAAAAACTTGTAGCTTCTATCGGCACATTTGGCTACCCAGTCATGTCCCTATCGTTCAAGGTCCAGTCAGAAATTTTTCACTGTAACCTGTTCTAGCTAAGGCTTCGTTGTAGTGGCTGGAATAAATATCAAATGTTTCTTGGTTAGCCCAGAGTGAGGAAATCTGCTTTGGTACACTGTTAACGGTAGCCTTGGTAACCAACTTATGGTGGTTAGAGTTGGTGTTAACATATTTAAAATCTTCATTCGGCTTGTGATATGGGTAGTGAAGGCCTGATTCTAAGTTTAGTGTTATATCTAAGAAGGTGACTATTTTCTGTTATTGTCTGTCTCCTTAAACCTACATTTTTGAAGAAGCTTATCAAACTTTTTCTTCCTCTCTAGCTAGCTATTGTTGAGGTTTAGGAAGGGGAACAGGGCATCATCTCGATATAATCTGTCACCAATGGCCAGAATCTCCTTCTCAATGTATTTAAGTATATGAATACCCATGAGGTCAGTGACCTGGGCCAAGTCACTGGATCCCATCATAATATCAAAGTTGTCTGGCCAGTATTTTCTTGTCCATAGCTAGCCTGCAAATTCTATGAGTGTTTTCCTAGCAGTATGCATAATATTTATTTCCTCCCTAGTTAGATTGGTGTGTCTAAGTGCAAACATGAGTGCCTTGTTAAATATTACAGCGGAAATAGAGGCGCAGTAGATGGTTATGTCTAGTTGCATGAAATAAGTACTATCCTTATCCTCGAGATTGTTAAACTACATAAGCACGTTGGTGGTATTGGACCACTGTTGGAGCTCTGTTTTTCCTCTAAGTGTTGGTAAAATCCTATTTGGGATGCTTTTGCTAATCATTTCAATGTCAGAGCTGGATGGTACAATAATTCTAATGGAAAGGTCAGTTATATAATTTGCCTTGTGATTCTATGTGGTTGTCTCGGTTGGTACGGTTCGGTAGAATTTGCTATGGTGTGTCTGTTGACTATTTTGTTTGCTTCCTCGTTAATATTGCCCAGATTTGCTTTAGTTATCTTATTAAAACTTTTTCTAAGAACTCTATATATGAGCTTCATATAATACTTAATATCTATGTTATAGAGGTTGCTAGAATTATCCAAGTGGATGAGGATCCCATTTGATTTCTGAAATACATTTATCATGTGGGTAAGATTATCCAGGTGGCCCTGCTCCTTGGAAGGCTGGTTGTTGAAATTCCCACTGGAGATTAAGTTGACATTGTCCTTTCGAAGGTTTCCATATGCTTATTCTGTGGTGGGTTTCTTCTATATTTAAATCTGAACTATCTGTGTATATATATATATATATATATATTTACTCTGTTATACATAACTGAATTTCCATATACTGCCCCTCAGGTTTTACTGTCTTACTTAATTAAAACTTTATATTCCCTAGTAGTCCGTAAGTCCAGCTTAGTTTAATTTAATTTCTATAATTTCCACACTTTCCCATTGTTTTCCCCTCCCTCATATCATTATTAACTTTATTAACATTATTTTTCATCCGTATCTATTCCCTATTCCATACTTCTTCCCAGTCCCTCCCTTTACTTCCATCTTTAGTTCCTGAAAACTCCAGTCTACAACCCTAGCATTTTGCCTCCATTTCAGTTCACTTATTTACTTATGTTGTTCCATTCTTTATTTTTTTTATTTCGTATTTCTTTTTTTATTACTAATTCATTTTTATTTTTACTTTGGTCATTTTTATTCACAACCTTTGCTTTAACCCCTTAAATATATTTTTTATGTTTTTCTATCTCTAATTTGTTATCTTCCAACTATTTTTATTTAAGTTCTCTTATTTGTTTCTTATCCTTTACGTATTCCTATAATCGTTTTATATTTTGTTTATAGTCTATATATACTGTACTATCATTAGCAGCATGATTATTATTATTAGTAGTAATAGTATTGTTGTTACAATTATAATTGTTATTATTTTTGTTGTTGTTGTTTGTGGTGGTGATGCAGCAATCATCAAAAGATCCCCAACGTCTTTATTCTTTATTGTTGTCATTATTGTTGCTGTTGTTATGCAGGATGGGTGCACTGTTACTCTTACTGGAGTGATGGTGATGGTGGCGGCATTATAATGATACAAAGGACAGCAATTAATGAAGATGCCCAGACAGGATTGGCGACTGAATCAACATGTAAATGAGAGACTGAACAATACACCAAGCTAGACGTAGTAAATTTGTCAACAATAACAGTAAGTAACTTTTCTCAGAGCCTACAAATTCCACAAATCAAAAGACCTTTGCCACTAGACATTAGTAAAAGTCGAGATTCAGTAACTCATATTTTCGCTCGGATCATACCAAGATGGTAATACATTATCAACAGTATATCTGCATACTTGCATAATGACAACTCATAATTGTATGAGCAACTGATGATGTCCTATGGAAACCATTAATGATATAACAATTGATATCAACATGTCATTGAAATATACATAATGCAATAAAGGAATATGCATAATGCAATAAAGGAATTATGTAAAAGTACCCCTGTCTTAACAACATTTCATAAATGGAAACTCCGTCACACCTAATTACTAACATTTATCTGGGGATACACTACAGACGGGAAGTGCTTTTGTATTGCTTAAACCGGTTTCTCCTCACAATGTTGCAGTGTAACCTCTACTGATAAGCACTAAAATTATCTGCATTATATATATATATATATATATATATATATATATATATATATATATATATATATATATATATAACAAAGTAATTGTGGTAAGGAACCAGATGGACCATAACGCACCAGAGTACTCAATACTTAGGGTAGTAGAGTGGGAAATAGGAAAAAAAGTATGACCCCCGACGGTGGAGCTCAAGCCGTTTCGACGGCTATTTCTGAGTCCAGAAATAGCCGTCGAAACGGTTTAAGCTCTGCCGTCGGGGTCAAACTTTTTCATATATATATATATATATATAAACACACACACACACATATATATATATATACACATACATATATATATATAATAGTAATAAACGAAAGATATATACTTTATATCATCTCTATTTATTTCATTATATATATTTTGAAGATGCAAAGCATACGCTTGGTGGTCACTGACCTGTCCAGCTCGTTTGTCTACCAGCATATCATGAATAAAGTTATACATTTTCTATATATTTTATCTGAGGAGGACATGTTTTGCTTTATGTTATACATAAAACTTTACATCTTCGAAATATATAAAATGAAATAAATAGAGATTATATAAAGTATATGTCTTTCGTTTATTACTATTATTAAAAGTAGAAACAATTATTATAATAATACTCCGGATAAATTCTAACGTTGACTGCTTGGTATCTGTTATATATAAGAATCAGTTGATTACAAATTACTAACTCTTTTTTTCATTGATTAATATTTATATATGTATATATATATATATATATATATATATATATATATATATATATATATATATATATATATATATAGAAGTGGTTACACAACAGTTAGTTCACCATACCGAGAAAAATTGTTTCACCTTAGCGGATCCTCAGTTCCTAATGGACATGGTTATAGGAACAGGAAGGACAACCGTACGAACGCGCATGCGCAGAAACGATCACTTCACACAGGCAATACTAAATTGCATGCGAGAGGTGTAAGGGAGATAACTGCGAAAGTCCGAAAGTTTCTAGTTAAGAAAATTAGGATGTTGTTGTAATTCAATCCGGAGCTTTGTAGTTATGTAAGAGGTGTTTTCAGACGTGTGGACAACGTGTGAAGAATTCATTTCTCGAGTTTAGGCAATCACTGTTGCGGAATCTTTTTAGAATATTTATTCGTTTATCAATACATAGTCCACACGACGGATTGCCCCTTGCGTATGGCTTGGACTTAGTGATTGCTTTCCATTGAATGGAGTAGTCTATACTTGAGTTTCCTGGATGAACGTCTGTCCGGGTACCTAGAGGTCGACAGGTGGTTCAGAAAGCGTTCCTTAAATCGACCCTCCGCCATACCCACATAGGATTTGACCTCCTGTGGTTGATTTGGTCGGTTGGAAGTGACCACAGCTCAGGGCTGTTGGTGATGTGGGCCTTCATGTTCTTAGCGCAGGAGTATCCTACTTTTACTTTGTGTCGGTTAAAGATGGAGCGGTATTTATGACCTATGGGAAAGTGTCTATCTACGAGGGCTAGAAATTTTTTGCCTACATTGGTTTTAACGTTGAGTGAGAAGGGAGGAGAGAACCAGATAGTTTGTCTATTGTTACGCTTTCTTTTCTTATTGCTATTGTTGTTAGTGGGAGAGTAAGTGATAGGTTGCGAGAAGCCGCTGTTAGCTAACGCCGTGTTATAGTAGGATGCCGCTCTGTCAAAGATAGCCTTATTAGAGGAGAGGTTTGAGATTCTAGTACTGATATTATTTACGAAGTTTCTAAAAACAGTGGGAGGGTGGCATGAGTCCTTGTGAATGTAATTGAGTTTTTCGTTAAGCTTATGGAAGGGTCTACACGTGAATATACCGCGACGATGGACTGACCATATCGAGCCATAAAAGTGGTTTAAAAAAGACTTAGATTCTACCTTCAATGAGTTAGGACTTAGGATAACAGTAACTTCCACATCTCTAGCGTAGATTTCTTAGACATTAATTTAGACCCTCACACACACACCTACAGACCCTTCCAACAACAGCAATAAGAAAAGAAAGCTTGACAATAAACAAACTATCAGGTTCTCTCCTCCCTTCTCACTTGACAACAGAGGAGCAGTATCCTTAGGAATAAAATATGGAAGTTAAAGGACCCCACAGCCAGTAATATATTTAAAAGCATAATACTTGATGCTTTTGACAGTAAGGAAGAGCAATTAGAGTCGTACAATATAGAGGAACAGTGGGAATTCCTGAAAGCTAACCTGCTGAAGGCGACAGATGAAATCTGTGGCTGCAGCAGACCTATATGCAGGAGGAGAGTAACTTGGTGGTGGAACAGTAAGGTGGAGGAGTCCATCAAGGCCAAAAAGCAGGCTTGGAAAGTATGGCGGGATGGGGGAAGTAGAGAAGACTATCAAGTGGCCAGGAGGGAAGCTAGGAGACAAGTATACTTCGCAAGAAGGGAAGCAGTGGAAAGAAAGTTCAAGCATGTTCTACAACACAAGGACCAAAAACATGAGGTGTTCAGGATTGCTAGACAATATGTCAAGGAGAACCATGATATTGTCGGGGAGAAGTGTGTCCGTAATGATGATGGTGTACTTGCCATCACAGACGCTAAGAAGGTAGCTTGGAAGTGTCACTACGAAAGGCTACTAAATGAGGAGAATAAATGGGACAAAGGCAGTCTCCTCCCCAACATCGATCCAATAGAGGGACCAGCAGTGCAAGTTGAAGGTAGTATAATAAGTAAGGCAATCAAAGATATGAAGACGGGCAAGGTGGCTGGGCCTTCGGAAATAGTTGCTGAAATGCTGAAAGCATCTGGAACGGTGGGACACACTATGGTCACCCGGATAATAAACCAAGTCATACAGAATGGGGTTGTACCAAAGGACTGGCATAGCAGCATCATCATTAACTGCTACAAGGGTAAAGGAGATGCCCTAGATAGGAGAAACTATAGTGGCATTAAATTAATTGACCAGGTCATGAAGGTCACAGAAAAAGTAATAGCACAACTAATCAGAGAGAGAATTGATCTAGATGAAATGCAGTTCGGGTTTGTGTCAGGTAAAAGTACCACATACGCTCTTTTCATTGTACGACAACTACAGGAGAAGTACCTAGCTAAAAGTAAACCCCTATACTTAGCTTTCGCTGACTTGGAGAAAGCCTTTGACAGAGTCCCACGCCCCATTATCTGGTGGGCTCTCAGAAAACTAGGTGTTGATGAATGGCTTGTGAGAGCTATACAAGCCATGTATAAAGAAACAGTCAGCAAGGTTAGAATTAACAACGAATATAGTGAAGAATTTAGCGTAAAAGTTGGTGTTCATCAGGGCTCTGTCCTTAGCCCCCTCCTATTTATTATCGCCTTCCAGGCTATAACAGAGGAGTTCAAGACCGGCTGCCCATGGGAACTTCTATACGCAGATGATCTAACGCTCATAGCTGAACTAGAGAAGAAATTCTAAACATGGAAGCATGGCCTAGAATCAAAAGGCCTTAAAATTAACTTGTCTAAGACTAAAGTTCTAATATGTAGGAAGGAAAATAGGGCACTGGTCCCATCTGTGAAATGGCCATGCTCAGTGTGTAGGAAAGGAGTAGGCAGAAACTCCATTTTATGTCCCAAATGCAAAGTATGGATTTTATATGTATAGATTTTATATGTGGCCGGTGCTCAGGTGCAATAAGTAGCAGCAAATGCCCACAGAATACTAGCTCATTCGAGAGTATTGAAGTTTGCTTGAAGCATTGTGGAACAATAAGTAAATATCTTTAAGTCGTTTGGAAGCCTCGACAATGCAAATGGGTAAATCTCCGGGTAACAAGGTCCGGTGGTGGAGAGAGATATGTAAGTGGGTGTACGTTGAGATGCGTGGTGTGTATAAGATGTGTGAGATGTGTAGAATGAAGGGAAGAGTATAAAGGATAAAAATAAAAATAACAACACAAGAGAGAGTTACCTTGGGAGAGATTTAATAGTCCCTATATATTTCGGATTCACATCCATCAACTGGGGTTTTTTTTCCGGGGTGGGGGAAAAGGTTGTCTGTCGGACAAGTCCGGAACGCGTCTTTCGCTGTTTGTTGTTTTGAATATCGCCCAGATGGTTCTATAGAAATAGTGGACACCTTCCATTACCTGGGTGACAAAATCAGCAGTGGTGGAGGGTGCTCCGAAAGTACTGTAGCTAGAGTCAGAATGGGATGGAAAAAGTTCAGAGAGCTTATACCACTATTGGCCACTAAAGGTTTCTCTCTAAAAATGAAAGGCAGGCTGTATGGTGCCTGCATACGAACAGCGATGTTACATGGCAGTGAGACGTGGGCCTTGTGTGCAGAGGATCTATGTTGACTGGAGAGGAACGAAGCTTGCATGCTCCGCTGGATGTGTAATAGTAATATACGTGAATGGCAAAGCATAAAAAAACTAAGGGAAAAATTAGAAATAAGAGGGATCAGATGCTGTTTACTCGAGAGAAGACTACGTTGGTATGGTCACGTGAAGCGCATGAAAGATGACAGCTGTATAAAAAAAGTGCAGGGCGATCAAAATATAAGGTAGCTACGGAGTAGGTAGACCCAGAAAAACCTTGGATGACTTGATAAATTCCGACCTCACACACTTACACCTCTCCAAGACCGAGATATTTGGTGCTACGCAGTAATACAGAAGACCCGCCTTGCCTAAGTACAAAGCAAAACCTAGAGTCAGTAGGCACCTCTTAACCAAAATACACCCTCGTCCCACTACTCCTACCCCCACCCCCATCTACACCACCCCTTTCGATGTAAAGTTATGTTGGTACCACAACATCCAGTCCTAAATAAATGAGCTCGTGTAGATGTCACGACAACAAAAAACACACAGTCCATGCTGTAATGTGGCTGTGTAGGTAACACAGTAAAAACCTCCCAATCCACACTGTAAACGTGGTTGGTGTTAGGAAGGGCATCCAGCCGTAGAAAACCCACCAGACAGTCCTGAGCAAGACAACCAATCTTGCCTCAAGTGGGACAATTCCTGTCCAGAACCATGCTAGCGTGGAAGATAGACGTTAAACGATGATGATGATGATGATGATGATGATGATGATGATTCAACTATAATATACAGCTCGGAAAAATTCTCTTTCTTAGAGCTATTTTATTGTAAGAGACTATATTGAGTTTCTAACTCAATATATACCTTTGATATATATAATACATATATACCAATAGATATGTCCAAGCATACATTTTATTTATATTTTACATTTTCTCTGCACCATATTCTTGTTATTTCTACTCTTCCATTTCATCACAGTCAAACACACACATGCATCCCAAACTTCTGCTTACCCCCTCTCTCTTTTTTCTTTTTAAATATATTCTATCCCCTCCTCCCTTTCAAACTTACTGCACTTCCTCCCACTCATCTGCTCCCACTTTACCCAATCTGTCATTTTTCTTTCACCGAATCCTTTCATCTCACATAGAAAATGTCTACATGATATATTTATACATACAGTGGTGGACTGGGTCTAAAAATATTGGTTGTCAGAAGATGAAGGGGGCTCACCTACATATAGAATACTATCATTTAATTTTTATAATAAATAAATAACATTTTCGAAAAATACATAAGTGGAAACAAAACAGATTTCTCTTAGATTTCAGTTATTTTTTGAAAGCAAAGCATTGGCCCTTAAAATACTACAGTGGGCTCTTGCAATGATACCGTGGGCCCCCTGAGGCCCACTTGCCATTGACCAACCTGGCAACCTAGCCAATCTGCCACTGTGTATATATATATACATATATATATATATATTGTCAAGGTTTACTCCTTTCTGAACATTCTTTGGGGTCTTGGGATATGCAATCTTTGTGTGTCCATCCCACACCTTCCAGGAAAAGTCACAGGCTCATCATCAATTTTCACAGCAAGAAATGGAGACTGCAATATATTTTTTGAACAGGCTCCTTTACCTAAGGCTTGAATGCCTCCCTTGTTAATCCATGCAAAGGAACATATAGTATGATTCTTTTTCTTACTTCTCTCCATATTGCAGTTTTGGTGGTCTTATTTACACCAATCACTAATCTGGTACTTTCTCAAACCCACAATGACTAGGCTTTTTAGAGGTGGCCATTACTTGCCTCATCATAACTACATCACTGAGTTGTGAGAATTTTCTTGGGAGCTACAGGTGTCTCCCATTGCTTTATCTCACCTCGTAGTTTACCACTGTTGGTTTGGGGTTACTTATTCATCTGGCAGCTGCCGCTTATATTACAATTAACCATCATATGTGGAGGTTGTATCCACTATCCACCACCTGTGACCCATTCTGTAGCAGAACAGCTCTGCCGAGTAGAGAGATTGTTGAGTCCAAGCTAGCTGATGAACAGTGTGGTTTTTGCTCCGGATGCAGCACAGTCGACCAAATATATATATATATATATAAAGTACTAATGCAGACACAATTAAGCTAATTGTTTCTATATGATATTGGAACAGAAAAAAAAAAAAAAAATCTAATTATATTTTCAGAAACTCTTTGCTTTCTTCTGTCCAGACTGAAAATATCCTCATCAACAGTAACTTAATCATGGGTAAACAGAATTCAACAGGTAATTAACTTGAAAATGAAGTCATGATGTTATCAGTGGAGTTGATTATCCCTGTGCGTCATGTCTTTCTATTAAGCAAATTACAGCCCTTGCTCCACAGGAACATATACATAAACAAATAATGAGGTTTATATTGTTAGTATGGTTAGATACGTAAATGTTAGAATTCAATTCCATATAATTTGTTTTGCTAACATTTCCCCAGTTATATTGAGAAGAAAATAATGGCGTATGTTTGTTAAAACAATAAGAAGGAACATAGCATAATTATTATCAAGTTACACCTGATTTCTAATGATTCTGTTCGTTTCGACACATAAACACTCATAAATATATATTCCTGAATTTTTCTTGTTATTGTCTTTTGCAGAAGGTCAACACCTTTTCCCCCGTGTTCACAGCTCATTCAAAAATCAATTGATTAATTAATTGCCACTCTGAAGCAATGAATTTATTATATGCATCTTCGAGTGTTATAAAGCTATTCCATATAAATCGACTTGCGTTGTCTTCTTCCAAATACAATGTTGATAGATTCCTTATATATATATTGCTCACCTGTTCATTGGTGAAACACGGGTGAGTTATGTAATAAATGTTAGTCCTTTAACTATGAAATTAATGTATTCTTATGACTTATATTATATATATTTCAAATGGTGGTTTGGCAGTATCGGTAGAGGGTCGGACAACATGCTTTGTAGCACAGAGTTACGCCCCTTTCTGATCCGAGTTCAAATCCTGCCGAGGTTAACTTTGCCTTTCATCCTTACGGGGTCGATAAAATAAAGTACCAGTAATGTACTGGGTAATTGCTGGCCTTGTGCCAAAAAGTAGAAACAATTATATATATTTCAAATCCCGCCTAGGTTAACTTTGCCTTTCATCCTTACGGGGTCGATAAAGTACCAGTAATGTACTGGGTAATTGCTGGCCTTGTGCCAATAGTAGAAACAATTATATATATAGTCGGACACCATGCTTTACAGCATAGAGTTACGGCTCTTTATGATCTGAGTTCAAATCCCGCCGAGGTTAACTTTGCCTTTCATCCTTATGGGGTCGATAAAATAAAGTACCAGTAATACACTGGGATAATTGCTGGCCTTGTGCCAAAAGTAGAAACAATTATATATATATATGCAAGCAGGGAAAAGCGGACGTAAAATGATGATGATGATGATGATAACATATATCCATGTATAACATATAATCATGTACTTACACTAACTCAAATGAAAAGTGAAGACATATATAGGCATTTTCCGTTTAAATTCCAACCAAAAATTGATACTTAAAAATTCTGTTCCTATAAACACAGAGTAAATAATAATAAATCACCATATTTTCACCAGTGTTAACTATTTAAAGTATTCTGTCAATCAGACATCCGTAGCACAATCATGTGGTAACATGCCCTCGACACAGCCAATGTTAGTAATGGCTTGTACAGTGGTTAGAGTTTATATATAAGCTCTTACATATGACAAAGCCAAAGGTAGGTTTGCTTGACTATATATGTTTATTATAGGCCCAAATATATTATCAATCAATAAGTATACACTAATGACCATATGAGAATGGCTATGTAGACATCTAACTTATAATTAAACTATTTCCATAAGTTTATTCACCTATTACTGATGTAAATGAAGCTGTCTATCAAATGTTTAAGTCTATTATTATATATTACTATAGTAGAATGAGTAGGAATTCCTGTGCAGGCATGTGGAAAAGGTTTTAGATTTCCTATTTAAAAATGGTAAGTCAGACTTGATTATTAGGGGACACTCTGTGAGAGAAAGATTACATTTGAGGTTTCTGAGCTTGTAGGCTTGCAAAACTTTCAAAATATCCCATTTAAGGGAGTAATCCATATTAGATATTTTTAAGCCCCATATGAAATGAGTGAGCGAGGTAGATTTTTTTTTTATTTTTCTTTCTTAAAGGAATGGAGATCATCATCATCATCATCATCATCAACGTTTAACGTCCGTGTTCCACGCTTGCATGGGTTTGGACGGGGGTAGTCCCACTTGAGGCAAGAGTGATTGTCTTGCTCGCATAGGACTGTCTGGAAGGTTTTCTACAGTTGGATGCCCTTCCTAACACCAACCACATTTACAGTGTGGGTCTGGGAGGTTTTTACCGTGTTGCCTACACGGCCACATTACAGCGTGGACTGTGTGTTTTTTTGTCGTGACACCTACACGATCTCATTTGTTTCGGCCTCGATGGCGCGGCACCAACATAACTTTACATAGAACGGGGTGGTGTGGATCGGGTGGGGGTGGTGGTGGTGAGACGGGGTGTATTTTGTTAGAGATGCCTACTGGCTGGAGTAGGTTTTACTATATATTTAGGTAAGGCGGGTCTTCTCTGTTACTGAGTACCGCCAAAGGTCTCGGTCCAGTGACATTGTCTTGGAGAAGTGTAAGTGTGTGATGTCGGAGTTTATCAGCTCGTCCCAGGTTTTTCTAGGTCTGCCTATTCCGTGACTACCGTCTATCTTTATTGCCCTGCACTTTGTTATACAGCTATCGACTTTCATGCGCATCACGTGTCCATACCAACGTAGCCTTCTCTCGAGTAAACAACATCTGATCCCTCTTATCTCTAATTTTTTCCTTAGTTCGTTTATGCTTTGCCGTTCACGTATATTACTGTTACACATCCAGCGGAGCATGCAAGCTTCGTTCCTCTCTAGTCTGCGTATATCCTCTGCACACAATGCCCAGGTCTCACTGCCATGCAGCATTGCTGTTCGTATGCAGGCATCGTACAACCTGCCTTTCATTTTTAGTGAGAACCCTTTAGCAGCTAATAGTGGTATAAGCTCTCTGAACTTTTTCCAACCAGTTCTGACTCTAGCTACAGTACTTTCAGAGCACCCTCCCCCACTGCTGATTTTATCGCCCAGGTAACGGAAGCTGTCCACTATTTCTATAGAACCCTCTGCGCAATTGAAAGAGCTAGTAGTTTGTGGGCACTTGCTGCTACTTATTGCACCAGAGCACCGGCCACATGTAAAATCTATGTTCTTAGTTAGCTTACCTGTGATCCCACTACATCTTTTATGCACCCATACTTTGCATTTAGGACATAAAATGGAGTTTCTACCTACGCCTTTCCTACACACCGAGCACGACCATTTCCCAGAAGGGACCGCCGCCTTGTTTTCTTTCCTACAAACTAGTACTTTGGTCTTAGCCAGGTTAATTTTAAGTCCTTTTGACTCTAGGCCGTGCTTCCATGTTTGGAGTTTCTTCTCTAGCTCGGCCATTGATTCCGCTATGAGTGTCAGGTCGTCTGCGTATAGGAGTTCCCATGGGCAGCCTGTCTTGAACTCCTCTGTTATAGCCTGAAGGGCAATAATAAATAGTAGTGGACTGAGAACAGAGCCCTGATGGACGCCAACTTTTACGCTAAACTCTTCACTATATTCGTTGTTAATTCTAACCTTGCTGACTGTTTCTTTATACATGGCTTGTATAGCCCTCACAAGCCATTCGTCAACGCCTAGTTTTCTAAGAGCCCACCAGATAATGGAGCGGGGGACTCTGTCGAAGGCTTTCTCCAAGTCGACAAAAGCTAAGTAGAGGGGTTTACCTTTAGCTAGGTACTTCTCCTGTAGTTGTCGTACTATGAAAAGAGCGTCTGTGGTACTTTTGCCTGACACAAACCCGAACTGCATTTCATCTAGGTCAATTCTCTCTCTGATTAGTTGCGCTATTACTTTTTCCGTGACCTTCATGACCTGGTCGATTAATTTAATGCCTCTATAGTTACTCCTATCTAGGGCGTCTCCTTTACCCTTATAACAGTTAACGATGATGCTGCTATGCCAGTCCTTCGGAACAACCCCATTCTGTACGACTTGGTTAACTATGCGGGTGACCATGGTGTGTCCCACCGTGCCAGATGCCTTCAGCATCTCAGCAACTATTTCCGAAGGCCCAGCCGCCTTACCAGTCTTCATATCCTTGATTGCCTTACTTATTATACTCCCCTCGACTAACACTGCTGGTCCCTCTATTGGGTCGATATGGGGGAGACTGCCTTTCTCCCAATTATTCTCCTCATTTAGTAGCCTTTCATAGTGACACTTCCAAGCTACCTTCTTATCAGCGTCGGTGATGGCAAGTGTGCCATCGTCGTTTAGTACACACTTCTCCCCGACAATATCACGGTTTTCCTTGACGCATTGCCTAGCAATCCTGAACACCTCACGTTTTTGGTCATCGCGTTGTAGAACATGCTTGAACTTTCTTTCCTCAGCTTCCCTTCTTGCTAAGTACACTTGTCTCCTAGCTTCCCTCCTGGCCACTTGATAGTCCTCTCTACTTCCCCCATCCCGCCATACTTTCCAAGCCTGCTTTTTGGCCTTAATTGACCCCTCCACCTTACTGTTCCACCACCATGTTACTCTCCTCCTGCCTACAGGCCTGCTCCAGCCACAGACTTCGTCTGTCGCCAACAGCAGGTTTGCTTTCAGAAATTCCCACTCTCCCTCTATATTGTCCGACTCTAAATGTTCTTCCTTACTGTCGAAAGCATCAAGTAATATGCTTTGAAATTTATTCCTGGCTGTGGGGTCCTTTAGCTTCCATATTTTCCTCCTGAGGATAGTCCTCTTCTGTTGTCGAGTACGTCTCGTCCTGACTATGAGGTCGCTAATTATCAGTCTATGTTGGGAGGTGCATTCTTCATGGGGGAGGGATTGAGTGTTTACAACAGACACTCTGTCACGTCTTCTGGTAAGGATATAATCTACCTGGCTTGTGTGTTCCCCGGATCTATAGGTGATCAGGTGATTGTCACGTTTTTTGAAGTTAGTGTTACAGATAGTTAGGTTATTTGCATCACAGAATTCCAGGATTCTGGAGCCTTCCTCATTTCTAGTACCAAACCCATAGCCTCCATGGATTTCGTCGTAGCCGTCACAATGTTGTCCAACGTGACCATTTAGGTCGCCTGCGATAATTATATAGTCACTGTCGGATATTTGGGAGGTAGTTAGCATCAGTGTCTCATAGAATCTGTCTTTTATAGTGTCGGGCAGTCCGGATTGGGGTGCGTACGCAGATATTACTGTCACCGTAGTTCTATTGAGGACAAGTCGTATTTTAATTATTCTGTCGTTCACTCTATTTACGTCTATTATCTTATCTGCCCACTTTTCTGCTACCATGATTCCTACTCCACCCAGCCCATCGTCGTTTCCCACCCAGAAAAGCTTATAACATCGTTTTTTACCCTCAATGAACCTAGCAGACCCACCCCTCCACCTGGTCTCTTGAATACAACAAACATCGACCTCCTTACGTTCAAGCATTTCTACAACCTCGTTAGCGCGACCCTTTAGGGTGCCTACATTTATGGTACCAACTCTGAGGTTTTGGATTGCGTTTGGGGGTTGGGGGCGGTGAGGGGCGGGGGGCGATGGGGTTATGTTAGCCGTCCGCGGTCGAAACAATGAGGAGTGCTCGCATTCTCGTCCAAGAGGTGAATTTGTCTTTATCTTTGGCATTGTCGCTGAGCGTCCAGATTTTTCTCTCTCACCTCCACTCTCCAGGATTCCGCAGTCCATCCATCCATCATATATCGTATATCGAAAGGCAACCAGGCAAGCGATAGTATAGGCCTCTGGTTTCTGATTGGTCCGCGTAATAATACTGGTGATGCGTGGGGGCTCTGTTTTATGATTGGTCCACGTAATAGCAATGGTGGTGCGTGGGGGTGGGAGGGGTGTTGGGTAGCTAGCAAGAAGGTAATGATTGAGTGGGGTCCATGCATTTAACAAGCGATTAACAAAAATACAAAATTTGTTCTGTTAAATACGTCCAAAAACCTACGTATTTAGCAATTAATAGAAACAGAAAATGTAGTTTGTTTTAGCGATAGATTGGCTATTTGGACTTGATACGAAATATGGATTGTTTTGAAAATACGAGAATTAAGATTTGTGGAGGGAGAGAGATGAAGTCTGTACATTACGTTTGTAAGATGTATGTAGTAATGAAACCTATTCGAAGTTGCTCCAATATATACTTTAGTGCAAGGAGGTGTGGAAACAGCACTTTGATATTTTACATTACTTATATGACAATTACTCTTAAGAAGGCAAATTTCCATTTTCTACAATTGCAGTTAGGGTTAATGACTGGGTTACTAGGAACATTACGAATTGTATGCTGGTTACATCATGATCATCATCGTTTAACATCCATCTTCCATGCTAGCATGGGTTAGATGGTTTTGTTCCATTTGGTACGGGATTGGTCAGGAGACCATGACTCGCTTGTACGGAAGTGTCTCTGGCAGGTTTTCTACGACTGGATACCCTTCCTAACACCAACCACTTTTATAGTGTGGACTGGAGCTTTTTACGGTGTCTCCCACACAACCACTTTACAGTGTGGACTGAGTGCATTTTGTTGTGTCACCAAGCCTGGGTTAACCAAACATTATGGTAAAGGAAAAAGATAATTACTCAAGATCCCATACAGGAGGATTGATCCCAGGACATTATGATTGCAAATTGATCTTCTTATCTACTCAGTCATATAGAGTTCAAGACATTCTACTGCACTGAAGAACAAAGAGGATAAAGACGAGATGGTCATGGTTAGAATGCTAATAATTGATTAGATAAAAAAAACAGTAACTAAGACAACAGTAACAACAACAATAACAGGAAAAAAATGATAACAATAACAACATAGCAACCACATAATAGATATGTTTCCCCGAGAGCTTGCAGCTATTTAGTGAGGCATTCTAGTTTTTCACAATATGTTATGCGAGGCAATAGGTTAGAATTACCATTTCATAGATTTCATTAAAAGACAATAATCTTGACATTTGAAGAGTTATCTGATGAATCTAAAAAAATTTATGAAGATTTTAACTATCTTTTTAAATATTTTATAATCATAATGTTTCTGATTATATATGCTCATATATATATACATACATACATATATATGTACATATGTATATATATATATATATATATATATATATATATATATATATATATATATATATATATATATATATATATATATATATATATATATATATATATATATACACATAATATATACACATATATATATGCACATACATACACACACTCACATATATATATATATACATTAGTGTATATATATGCACATATATAAATATATTAATGGCTACATCTTGAACATTGACGAAATTTAATTCGAAATTTTGAGATTATGAGAGTCTTGACTAAAATAATACAGGAATTAAGTATTTAATGTAGCATAATATGTAATGCAGAGATTTTATGATAGCAGCATGCCAAATTAACATGTCACCTATTATTAATCTATAATTCATATATATAATATAGATATAATCTTTTTTATTTCTATTTCCTTGCTTTCATCTGACCTTGCCATTTCTCTCTCATTTTTATTCTTACTCTCTGTGTATGTCTAATTTACTGTCTGTCGTTCTCAATATATCTCCCCATCTCTCTCAGTATATCTCTCCCTCTCTTCTTCCACTTTCACAGTTCCAGTCATATTATTATTCTCTTCATCCACATCATTATTGTGACATTGTTATTATTCTTTTATTCTTTCAATGGTTTCAATCATTAGACTGTGTCCATGATGGGACACCACCTTGAAAGAATATAACTAATCATATCAACTCCAGTACTTGTTTTCAAGTCTGATACTAATTTTATCAATTTCTTTAAGTTGAACCACTAAGTTATGAGACATACACAGACACATGTATGTATATGACAGGCTTCTGCACAATTTCCATCTATCAAATTTCACTCACAAATCATTGGTCCACCCAAGACTTTACAAGACACTATTCCAAAGTGCTACGTAGCAGGACTTAACTTAAAACCAAACAGCTATGTCTATGAATATTGTCTTCATTATCAATACCATGTCTTGTTTTAGCATCAACTTTCATGAAAGATCTACATGGTTGATTGATAGACTAGAAATAGAGCTATGGAAAACTAACTTGCCCAAAATGCCACATAGTAGTTAGAACCCAGGACCTCATGATTGCAAAGCAGACTTCTTAACCATTTAGGCATGTCAACTTCCATTTATGAATAATGTAGTCACATTAGACAGTAGAGTATGATTTTAGGTAAATTTTGTTGTTCTTTCTAGCAAAATTAGCAACCACATACATGTTCCTAGGCTGTTTATATATTCTTTTGTATCTTGACCAACGATTATTGAACCACTTCACCAATTTACTACTGGTACATTATTGACCTCTGAAAAGATGAAAGATGAAATTGACCTTAGTAGGATTTGAAGAGAAAGCACAGATAGCTGGCATAAATGCAAAAGCACTCAATCTGACACCTAATTGATTCTGCCACTTCACTGTCTATATGTGTGTTGTGTATAACTAGTGTGGACACAGGCATGACAGAGTGGTTAACAAATCCACTTCATAATCATGAGGTCCCACATTCAATTCCACTGCATGTTTTATAATATTTTTATATTTATTTCATGCTTTATCAAATTAATCTGTCTATTCTATAACATCCTTGTCCACACCCTCGTTTTTATATAATTTTCTCTGTCTAGCCTTACATGTATTGCACTCATTACATTTATAATTTTGACTGTATTTCCATGTACAAAGACCTGTGGCTAATAAAGAAACCATTATTTTTATTATAAAAGCTGTAAAGCTGTAATAAAATATGCACCATTCTATCTATGTATTGAGTTTTGTTTCCTCTATTTAGATTACCACATATGTGTGTGTGAGTAGGAAGGGATTGTCACAACAAAACAGTGTAAAAGTGTAGACATAGATATTATATGAAAACATCATAATGTTTGGCACATTGCCAAGAATTTTCACATGCCAAAACTACTAGAACAAAAGTATAGAGGAAAAATATATATAAAACCTCATGAGAATCAAACAATGATGATACCAAATAGAATGTACATTTGTAAGAATGTCAGTAGAATAATAACCTTTATAACCATTGACTTTCAAGACTGAGTCACAGTGGAGAGGATACATGCAGTTGCAGTAATTTTCATCACTATTGCATAATCATTTTTTTTTTACAGACAGAATATATAATATTTGACTTCTTCTACAAACTTTAATAAGGCAAAGTTTGTGGGTTATATATATATTTTTGGCCGTTCCCTAGCCTCTTGGTCTGGATTGCCTCAGAAAAGTAACCTTTTTACTTAATGTTGCTGTCTGATGAGATCATGTAAATGATTACATAAAATCAAGTAGCCATGATCGTCATCGAAATATCTATTTATGAATAATGGACTTTTTAACATCTACAACTTCGTATTTTCCTCATTCTAATTATATCCCATCATTCTTATTTTGAATAAGTAACATGACGAGTGCTTGAATTGAATTGCATCAATGTTTACTGTAAGTATATATATATATATATATATATATATATGGATTATATATGTATATATATATATATATATATATATATATATATATATTCCACAAACGTAGCTTATTAAAGATTGATGAAGAAGTCAATATTATATATTTTGTCAGTAAAATACTCCTCCCCTAAAACACGTCCCCTGTATCTACCTCCCCAATCCTCACACAACTCCCCCATCAAAGTTCCCAGTCAACCCTGTAAAGTTGTTGTGATGGCAACACAACAAAAACGCCCAGCTCACACTGTAAAGTGGTCATGTAGGTGACATGACAAAAAGCACCCAGTACACACTGTAAATGTGGTTGGCATTAGGAAGGGCATCTAGCCATAGAAACCAAGCCAAAATCAGTTCTGTATGAGCAAGACGTGATCATCTGACCTAGCATATCTCACAACTGGACAACTTATCTAACCCATGTTAGCATGGAAAAATGGACATTAAATGGTGATGATGATGACCTCAATGAAAAATATGTGAAGGCCAGATTCCAATAACTTGTTTTATTGTTGCATGATACATATATCTGTGGCTAATTGATTATGCCATCAGACCATGATGTATTTCAATCAGTGTATTATGCAACAGTATAGCAAGTTATTGGAATCTGACCATCACATATTTTTCATTGAAGTATTTAACTCTGTTCCTGTCCAACTCCCAAGAGACCACATCTATAATGGAAGATACAGATGATTTTGGATGCTTTTTGCTTATTGCATCATGATCTGCTGATTCGAATGACTGAATCACAAACCCAGCTACCTATTAGTTAAACCATACAACCTAAAGAAAAATAAATATATAAAGAATAGTCATTTGCTTGGGAAATAGAAGAGAACCACAGTTAAATAAGGTACTCAATACATTAATAGAGAAGATAATATTTATTTCATATAGAACTAGAACTCTTTCAGTTGTTTGAAATCATCAGGAATGTCCTGTAAAACCCACTACACCACTACATTCTTGATGATTTCAAAGGAATGAAACAGATCTAATCCAGTAGAAATCATTTGTATATGAAATATATATATATATGTGTGTGTGTGTGCATGTATATATATATATATATATATATGTGTGTGTGTATGTATGTATATATATATATTCATATGTATATATATCATCATCACCATTTAACATACAATTTCCCTGCTAGCGGGTGTTGGATGAGTTATCACAGGCCATGTTAATACTTAATTGAAGCCTCTGGCATCTCAGACAGGCACACATCGTTCACATACACTCCACCACTCTACAGAGAGCATTCTATAATGGATCAGCACTTGGTATATTGTCATGCTCTGGACACAAATGATGAGTGCTCGTGGAACTTTTCTGGCATGGTTTCTAAAGCTGGATGCCTCTATAGAAGCTGAAAACATTACATACTGTTATCCATATTAAACACACACATTAGTATCTACTACACATAATAATACCTGCTAAACAATAATGCCCATTACACACTATTCATACAGTAATATTACTACCCACTACATGCGTAGTAATACCCATTACACTACACACACTAATACCCTATAGATACTAAATACACAGTAACCACTAACTATACACTATACACTATACACACAATAATAGCTATTAAACACTATACACACAATAATAGCTATTAAACACTATACACAAAGAAAAACAATTGGCATTGGAAACAGACTATTAAACACTATACACACAATAATAGCTATTAAACACTATACACACAATAATAGCTATTAAACACTATACACACAATAATAGCTATTAAACACTATACACACAATAATAGCTATTAAACACTATACACACAATAATAGCTATTAAACACTATACACACAATAATAGCTATTAAACACTATACACACAATAATAGCTATTAAACACTATACACACAATAATAGCTATTAAACACTATACACACAATAATAGCTATTAAACACTATACACACAATAATAGCTATTAAACACTATACACACAATAATAGCTATTAAACACTATACACACAATAATAGCTATTAAACACTATACACACAATAATAGCTATTAAACACTATACACACAATAATAGCTATTAAACACTATACACACAATAATAGCTATTAAACACTATACACACAATAATAGCTATTAAACACTATACACAAAGAAAAACAATTGGCATTGGAAACAGATAGTTGTAGTGGCAGGCAAAGTCTAAAGCTAGGAAAATAGTTGAGAAAGCTAGGAAAACAATTATGAAAGTGACAGAAAGGTGTTTAGCAGAATTATGAAAGTGACAGAAAGGTGTTTAGCAGAATTATGAAAATGACAGAAAGGTGTTTAGCACAATTATGAAAGTGACAGAAAGGTGTTTAGCAGAATTATGAAAGTGACAGAAAGGTGTTTAGCACAATTATGAAAGTGACAGAAAGGTGTTTAGCAGAACTGAGTAGAGACATAGTCAACTTTGATGCGAGATAGTTCAGTTTTGTGCCCTACAGTTTTGTGGCCCACAGATGCTTTCTTTTTAGTGAAACAACTACAAGAGAAGTTCTTAGATAAGTGTAAGCTGCTCTACCTAGCTTTTGTATATCTGAAAAGGACTTTTGACAGAGTACCACAATCTGTTATATGGTGTCCTTAAGGAAACCGTGTCTAGATGAGTGGTTTGTGAGAACAGTTCAAGTCATGTGCAAAGGTGCTGTCAGTAAGGTGAGAATTGATAATGAGTTTAGTGAAGAATACAATTTGCAAGTGATTTTCATCAAGGCTCAGTGCTCAGCCCTTTCCTATTTATTATAGTTATACAGATTATTGCAGAGGAGTTAAAGGTTTGCTGTCCATGGGAGGACAATATTTCATTAAGGAAGTAGCCTTGCTTGATATGTAGGAATGAAAAAGGTACAGACTCTGTAAGAAGGACACAATGTAGGGTATGGGTACACAAGAGGTGTAGTGGGATTAGAGCCAGGCATCTAGAAAAGATAGACTTTGCATAAAGTAGAGGCATAGGGAGGGTTGGTATCAAGAGCAGCAGTGAAATAAACCTTTTTCTGATCCTGAGAAAGTACCGTAGAAGTAGCTGATAATTTCTGTGACTTAGGTGAGCTAATTGGTAGTGGAATGTGTTACTTTGAAAGTAGAGTAGCTACAATAAGAACAGGTTAGAAAAAGTTCATGATGCTACTATCTCTTTTGACAACAAAGAGATTTTCTCTTTGAGAAAATGTAGATTGTATGTTGACTGCATAAGAAGTGTAATGTTGCATGGCAGTGAATGTAGAGGCTAGAGAAAAATGAAGCAAGCATTATCCTCATCATCATCATCATCATTTTACGTCCCCTTTTCCCTGCTTGCAAGGGTGGGACAGGAACTGATTCTGGCTTGATTTCTACAGCTGGATGCCCTTCCTAACACCAACCTCATTTACAGTGAGTGCTGGGTGCTTTTTTTCCATGGCGCCTACACGTCCACTTGACAGTGTGGGCTGAGTGCCTTTTTGTCATGGCACCTCCACGACCACTTTGCAGTGCAATGATAGGGACCCCAGTCCTATCATCTCATTTCTACAGCTGAGTAAACTGGAGCAATGTGAAATAAAGTGTCTTGCTCAAGGAAACAACACATCACCCGGAATAAACTGGAGCAATGTGAAATAAAGTGTCTTGCTCAAGGTAACAACACATCACCCAGTGTAAACTGGAGCAATGTGAAATAAAGTGTCTTGCTCAAGGAAACAACACATCACCCGGAATAAACTGGAGCAATGTGAAATAAAGTGTCTTGCTCAAGGAAACAACACATCACCCAGTGTAAACTGGAGCAATGTGAAATAAAGTGTCTTGCTCAAGGTAACAACACACCACCCAGAAAACTTTGACGAAGTAATGTAATGTTAATGTATGAACAAAGGGACAAGGATAAACTGAAAGAAAAACTAGATGTAGTATGCAAGAAAGAAGATTGCATTGGTTTGGACATGTGATGCATATGGATGATGAGTGCTGGGTGAAGAAGTACCAGGAGATGCATTGGAAGGAAGCCGCAAACAAAAGGAGAAAACTGAAGAAAACCTGGTCAGAAATGGTTAGAGGTGATCTCAAAATGCTGAACCTCTCAGAGGCGATGATGAAAGAATGCAAAGAGTGGGAGCAAGCTGTGCTGGAGAGGACCGATCCAACCTATGCAAGCATGGAAAGATGGATGTAAATCGATGATGATGTAATAAAGTCATAATGCTCTTTTGTCCATTCTAAGAATGTCTTCCTCATGTGGTTTCATTAATGTGTATGTTTTAAGTTCAAAGTCCATTGATGGTCATTTTACCTTTAATCTTATAAATAAATTAATGTAATATCAGAAATAAGCTGATGACAATTCAATCAACTAGACATTTATGGTGCACAAAAATGACAATTTTGCCAGGTTTATCAATAATTAACGGTATATTATTATTGGTGTTGGAATTTCAAACTGAATGTCAGATTGGATTAACATTCATGTTTTTCAACAAAAATTAATGAGCTCTTTCATGTTCTTAATTGTAGAGATAGATTATAATGAATCAATTGGATGTTGATCCATGTACCCTGGACTCCTGTTGGAATTGTAAGGGTGCTTTTGTTACATATGGCATCTCTGAGACATATTAAACCTGGCAGAGCCCATAACTGTCTAGGTCTGAATACAGTCGATTTCTTCTTCTTAGAGAGTGAGAGAGAGTAAATTTGATCATAGAAGGATTTGAACTCAGAACACATAGAACTGGAACAAATTTCACAAAGCTTTTTATCCAATGTTCTAGTGGCTCAACTTAAGGATAAGATGTTACCAATCAAAAGACTATTTTTTATCTGATATGACAAAATCATAGACCTCATTCACTTACTGAATGGGGTGGAACTTATCAGATTGTACCAAGGAAATAATGTTTCCATTGGTCTTTCTAATTTCTAATACTATCTACTGGTCACAATTACTGGCAGAAGGAGCAACATGAAATAATGTCTTGCTCAAAAACATAACACATCATCCAGCCTGGGAATCAAATTCACAACCTCATAGTTGTGAATAACTAGTAAGACCATTATTCAACTTAGTACTTGCTACTTTAATGGAAGTACAGTAAAGATATTTATTAAATGCAAACCCAACAGACAAACATAATTGAAATAGTTCAAGCTTTATCATCAGGTTTACATGTAAGGAATAATATTAAATGTACATATTTACAAATATTTATGACAATTTCTTTCAAAGCTAAATATATATAATTCAATTTTTCATATCAGAAAATGTATTGGAAGATCACAAGCTGCTGAAATATTAGTCACTCTCCAATAGATTTGTTGTTGAATTTCTAGCAGTGGAGATGTCTGGTATTTTTGGCTCCCATACCACCTCCTTACTCCTTGCTATCAGGCCAGAGTTGGCTACCCACAAATGGAACAACTATTTTAAGATCTCTCCTTCACTATCCTATGGGGTAATTCTTCCTTCAGGCACCTGGAGTTCTGCACACCAGAGGGCAATCTCCCACACTGTGGGGGATCATATCATTGGGGTTTGCGATGATACAAATTACTAATTGTTGTTGGTCCTAGTGAATAATGTAGAAGGTTACTAGTTTTAGAAGAGAAGTTACCGAACATACTCAGATATAAACGAAGCTGAATATAAGCTGACACCATCCGATTTTATACCTGAGAAATAAGCAGAAATCCAAACCTTGTTTATAATCTGAGGCAACTAATCAATATTTTACCACCAGTTTTTTTGTCACTTATTCCTCGGCTTATATTCAAGTATATACAGTAATTACATAAGAATTGGAATGGACCTCTATCAGTTTTGATGGTGAATGTTCCAGTTATTTGCTCAGTGGAACAATCTGCTTGTGAAATTTACACATAAGTAGCTGAGCATTCCATAGGCATATGTATTCTTAATGTAATTCTCATAACACTATGTGTGACAAGACTGGTCCATTAAATTTCAGATACAGTCCATATAATTGTTTCTATGTTTGGCACAAGGCCAGGATTTATCCCAGTGTATTACTGGTACTTATTTTATCGACCCCGTAAGGATGAAAGGCAAAGTTAACCTCGGCAGGATTTGAACTCAGACCAAAAAGGGCCGTAACTCTTTGCTGCAAAGCATGGTGTCCGACCATCTACCGATACTGCCAATCCAAGGTCCATATAATGTAGGATAAGTAGCTGAGCATATTACAGGCATGTGTACCCATAACATAATTCTTAGGGATATTCAGCATGACACAATATGTTACAATATGTTACATAAACTATAATTTATAATTGTGAAGCAAATTTTTTAAGCAGTCTGCTATACTCCATCCATAGAAAATATATTACTTATCTAAGGAATATCATATAACTCTTCATTAGTCATGTTCTATCATTCATGGAGCTGGTATAAATTCTAAAAAATGTACACAAAGCAGATTTTGGGTACACAAGAGATGTAGTGGGATAGCAGGAAAACTAACAGGTAGGGAAAACTACATATGCAGTAGATGTACAGGGAAATTTGACAGTATAAGTCGCAGTGATAGACACATTTTTCAAATGCAGGTAGGACCTATAGAAGTGGTTGATAGCTTCAGGTACCTAGGTGATCAGATTAGCAAGGGAGGGGGTGCTCCAAGACCATAGTATCTAGAATAAGGATGGGTTGGAAGAAGTTTAGGGAGCTGCTTCCTCTGTTGACAAAGAAGGGTTTCTCCCTGTGAACGAAAGGCCGGTTATATGATGCCAGTGTGAGATGCATGATGCTGCATGGTAGTGAGACATGGGCAGCAACTGCAGAAGATACGGCTGGGCAGCAACTGCAGAAAATACGGCTGGGGAGAAATGAAGCAAACATGCTCCGTTGGATGTGCAATGTCAATGTGCATGAACGACCAAGCATAGACAAGTTGAGAGAGAAACTGTGTATAAGAGAGATAAGTTGTAGTGTGCGGGAGAGAAGACTGTGATGGTATGGATATGTGATGTGCATGGAGGATGACCGCTGGATAAAGAAGTGCCAAGAAATCCCAGTAGAAGGAAGACGCAGTAGAGGAAGACAACGAAAAACATGTGCGGAGGTGGTGTGAGCAGACCTCGGATCACTGAAGCTTACGGAGGAGATGACGATGAACCATGACAAGTGGAGAGATGCTGTGCTGAACAGGACCTGTCCCACCATTGCAAGCAGGGAAAAGCGGACATAAAATGATGATGATGATATATATATACATATTGTTTTATTGATTTGATTAATTAATTAATTAATTATTCTGCAACTGATTGTTTTTCTATTTTGCAATTGTATTTCGTTAAAATTTAAATGAATGTAGAAATTAATAAAATGATATGAAGTGTTATTTTTGGTTTTTCACCTAAATTAAATTACACACCCCTACACACACATGCTCACATGCATGCACACACACACACACGTATGATGAATGCAACTCGATTTCAAGTAATGCTATCACTTGCATCCTAAGCATGAGCAGCACACACATGGCATTTTAGTCTTGCTGGGGACTTGCACACTCTTGCATAGATGCTGCAACAATGGGGGGAGGTACCTCTCGCAGTAGATGTTACGGTCCTGTTTTGGTGCACTTTCACATGACGTTCAGTCCCCCATCTGAGGCACACTCTTTTTCACACTCCCCACACACAGAAATACCATACAATGCACAGTTGATAATGTCCCTGTGTATATATGGCTTCTCTGATTACTTCCAAAGCCCGCCCTACTTAGACATAACCAGCCACATTCTTTACAGGTTAAATCAACCTGCATGTCAAGATACTAGACAAGCCAAAATCAAGGCCCTTATGAGCACACCACTTGAGCTGTTCATGCTGAACACAGTTTCTTTTAAATTCTCCCCTTCCATCATGCTCTGCCTTCCTCCAGGAAAGTCAATCTAGAGCGAGTTCTCCCAGTCATTCTGCAATATTTTCATCTTCTTTTGTATGCTTTTAATGCAACCCCTGTACCTCAATTTTAGTTTGTGCGCCAGTCTTTGACTTTCGACCAGCTCACCATACAGGAACTACCTAGGGATACGATCATCATCCATTCTCACTACATGACCACTTTATCTTAATCGATGTTGAAATATTAGAGACTCTATACTAGTAGACAGACATATATATATATGTGCATACACATACACATGCAAATGAATGTGTGAGTGAGAGTGAAAAATGTGTATGTATGCTTGTAGGTAGACACAATATTACATAACAGTATTGAGTAATATTGCAAATGATAGCTGGTTGTCTCTTGAAATAACCTGTAAATCAACAATTTGGAAAACATCCAATTTATTCAGATATATGATAAATTGTTCATTCCTTGGACTAGATAACAACCAACCAAGTTATAGTACAAGTGAAAAAATCAATACTATTTTAACGATTTGCTATTCATCCACCTCTTACTTTCGCCCACTCATTCTTTCAACCCCGATGTAAGATGATATCAGTTGATTTACGACAGGTGTAGTTATTATACCAGTAAATGTTGAATTAAAAAAGTTTTAATGCAGTAAGCTCTCTGTCTGTTAACCCATTTCATTCCATGCCACATGAAACCACTCAGATTCTATGATCCAAAACTGTTTGCTTTAAAGAGTTTGTATTTATCTAAAAACCTTCCATTGTAATTGTATGTAAGAAACATTATTAAGTTATGTTCCAAACATCAGCTAAATAATGAGAAAGTTAATTATACTATTAAATCCATCAAAATTCTTGATCATTTTCAAAATATTTAAAAATCAGTAAATGTTGAATTTAAAAAGAATTGAGGCAACAAGCTCTCTTCATGTTTGTTGTTAGTCGTTTGATACCAAATCATCTAAAATCACTCAGGTACTATGGCCCAAAGCTGTTTGTTTTAAAGTGTTTATTATCATCATCATCGTTATCATTTTTATGCTGATTTTCTATACTGACATTGGTTAAAAACGAGCTTTTGGGGCAAGGTTTTACATCTAGATATATTTCCAGACATCACCCCTTTTAGTTGCTTCTTATGACAGGCACAAAATACCTATCCTGAATCTTCTATCATAATTTTATGTAATAAACTTTATGTTATGTTATGCTTCAAACATCAGCATAATAATGAGAAAGTTATATTACCCCAAATTCTTGATCATTTAAAAAGTTATGAGAAATATAGTCATAAAAGTGATAAATTGTTAATAACTATCTTGCTGATAATTATTTAGAAACCTTCCATCAAAGTTTTATGTAAGAACATTCAATAACTTATGTTTCAAACACCAATTAAATAATGAAAATAATAAACAGTGTCTTTTATTAGATATATAAAGTCAATACTCAGTAACATTTCATTCTCTCAAGGACCTTATTATTAAAACAATAGATAAAAAAAAATTAAAACAAAACCTAAAAACAAGCAACTGGTTGATTTAAGAGCACCAGGAAAATTTGAAATGTAGTTGTTCCAATGCAAATAACCATATTAGACAGTCCCTATGAATAATAGTTGAGAAAATCTGATAAATTGCCCCTGGGGATAGAAAAAGAGGACAGGCACACTTGTGAAGAAACAAACCCTAAGCATCCCGTTCACTTTTTCTGTCTCCGTGGTACTTTACCCAATTTTAAAGTGATCAATTATTATTATGGTTATTTGCTTTGGGACAACTACAGTTCAAATTTCTGAAATTATTTGGGGTGACCAAATCATTAACTGAGTTCATTTAGCAGCCAATTCATTGTATGACCAGTTTGGTGGAATGGAACCTGGTCATTAATTAGGAAGTGGTTATATATATTCTTCCTCTAAAAGAAATTGGTTTGTGATACCTCATCATGCATGACTGACTTGTGTGGTTAAGAAATTCATTTTCCAGCTACATGGTTTTAAGTTCAATATCCACAGAGAAACATCTGTGAAGACTTCTTTTCTTTTACTCTATCCTCAGGGTGAAGAATGTCCTGTGAGCAAACTTTAGTTCACAGAAATTGTGTAGAAGCTCATTGGTGTTGATTGTTACTGCTATTAGATGCTAGTCCATCACTTAGTTTCATAACACCATATGGCCCTTTGATGTTTTAGCAGAACATTTGGACCATGCCTCCAGTTTTAGGATAACACCTTCCCTTCTTTTCAGCAGTCACATAGGTTCTGAAAGAGGTTAAGGGTTCCTCATTTTCCCCATTCTGAATAATTCATTTAACTCTTTTGTTATTATATTTCTAATGAAAGATATTGCCTATGGTTTTCAAATAATTTTGAAAATAATTAAGAATTTGGGAAGTCTTAGTAATATAACTAACTTTCTCATTATGTAGCTGCTGTTTAGAGCATGATGTAACAAAGGCTCTTAGATAAAATTGCCATGGAAAATTTTTAGATGTGAATATAAAGATTAAAATAAATAGCTTGATATTGTAGAACTGAAGCTAGTCTGGGTTGGTTTGATAGTGAAAGGGTTAAAACAAGATTTTGTCAATTATGTTCTAAACAATTGAAATAAAAACATTAATGGAACTTTTCATTACCATATTTCTAAACAAAGACACTTCCTAGAATTTTCAAATACTTTTGAAAATAACCATGAATTTGAAAGGATTTAATAATATAACTAACTTTCTCATTAGTAAACTGATGCTTGGAGCAAAATTGAAAGCATGTTCTTACATAAAATTATGAAGGAAGGTTTTTGCATATAAATATAAACACTTAAAAATAAACAACTTAATATTGTAAAACCAGAAGCAGTTTGCTTTCAAAAGGGTTAAAATAATAAATAAAAATTGGTTGAATGCCAAGTCAGTTAATCAAAAATGATCCCCCACAGGTCTGAAACTTGTGTGCATAATATATACAGATATATTAATAATGTCATGTTGAAGTGTGTTAATATAGTAGACAAGTTAGATATACATGGTTAAATCATTGAATAATTTATTAACTCTCAGCAGTTTCATACTGCTCTTTCTATTAGATTATCGATTAAACAAATGAAATTTCCCATAAAACAAAGTCTACTTCCTGAGTGTAATCCAAGAATTCCAAATACGTTTGCCAACAATCGAATTTTTATTTATTTATTTATTATTATTATTTTTTGTTTAATTCTGAAAGAGGAAATTGTCTTCTTAATATAAGATAGCATGGTTGCAAAGCAGTTTTGCAAATATAGACATCAAAATATATTATCTTATAGTATATTACTCACTATTTTACAGACAGAAAAAAAACTAACATTCAGTTTCTTCACCAAATTGTAACAAAGCTAGAACATGTTTGACAGATCATAGCATCCGTGTATGATAAACAAATGCAAAGATTATGCAGTTATTACACAGAAGCAACAGTTGTTGAAAATGACTGTGAAGCAAAGAATAGAGAAACACAAAATACTATCATTCACACTTTTGATACTAAGCCACCTGAAACTATTCCTAGTTCTATGATACAAAACTGTTTAATTTAAAGTGTTTATATTTATCTCAAAACCTTCCATCATAATTGTATGTAAGGTGAGACCTGGGCATTGTGTGCAGAGGATATACGCAGACTAGAGAGGAACGCAGCTTGCATGCTCCGCTGGATGTGCAATAGTAATATACGTGAACGGCTAAGCATAAACGAACTAAGGAAAAAATTAGAAATAAGAGGGATCAGATGTTGTTTACTCGAGAGAAGGCTACGTTGGTATGGTCACGTGATGCGCATGAAAGACGACAGCTGTATAACAAAGTGCAGGGCAATAAAGATAGACGGTAGCCATGGAGTAGGCAGACCCAGAAAAACCTGGGACGACATGATAAATTCCGACCTCACACGCTTACACCTCTCCAAGACAATGTCACTGGACCAAGACCTTTGGCGGTACTCAGTAATAGAGAAGACCCGCCTTACCTAAACACAAAGTAAAACCTACTACAGTCAGTAGGCATCTCTATCAAAACACACCCCCGTCCCACCACCCCCACCCCATCCACACCGCCCCTTTCAATGTAAAGTTATGTTGGTGCCACAACATCCAGGCCGAAACAAATGAGATCGTGTAGGTGTCACGACAAAAAAACACACAGTCCACGCTGTAAATGTGGCCGTGTAGGCAACATGGTAAAAACCTCCCAGCCCCACACTGTAAATGTGGTTGGTGTTAGGAAGGGCATCCAGCTGTAGAAAACCCGCCAGACAGTCCACGCTGTAAATGTGGCCGTGTAGGCAACACGGTAAAAACCTCCCAGCCCCATACTGTAAATGTGGTTGGTGTTAGGAAGGGCATCCAGCTGTAGAAAACCCGCCAGACAGTCCTATGCGAGCAAGACAACCACTCTTGCCTCAAGTGGGAAAACCCCCGTCCAAACCCATGCAAGCGTGGAACACGGACGTTAAACGTTGATGATGATGATGATGATGAACTTACCTTTGAGGTTAACTTTTCCTTTCATCTTTTCAGGGTAAAAAAAAAAAAAAACCATACAGAAGGTGCAGAAGGCTACTAGAATTATTGAAGTGTTGGACAGGACCCTTTGTGATATTTGTTCTGTCTAGGTGCATTCTGATATCAAATCCACCCTCCAGTAACTGGCAAAATAGTGGCACTTCTGCCAGAAGTTGCAAATAACATACTTTCCATAGTTTGATCAATGGAACAGCATGCTCATGAAATTTACATGTGTATGGCTGACCATTCCACAGACACATGTACTGTTAATGTAATTTTCAGGGAGATTCAACATGTCACATCATCATCATCATCATCATCAACGTTTAATGTCCGTGTTCCACGCTTGCATGGGTTTGGACGGGGGGTTTTCCCACTTGAGGCAAGAGTGATTGTCTTGCTCGCATAGGACTGTCTGGCAGGTTTTCTACAGTTGGATGCCCTTCCTAACACCAACCACATTTACAGTGTGGGTCTGGGAGGTTTTTACCGTGTTGCCTACACGGCCACATTACAGCGTGGACTGTGTGTTTTTTTGTCGTGACACCTACACGATCTCATTTGTTTCGGCCTGGATGTTGTGGCACCAACATAACTTTACATAGAAGGGGGCGGTGTGGATGGGGTGGGGGTGGTGGGACGGGGGTGTATTTTGTTAGAGATGCCTACTGACTGTAGTAGGTTTTACTATGTATTTAGGTAAGGCGGGTCTTCTCTATTACTGAGTACCGCCAAAGGTCTCGGTCCAGTGACATTGTCTTGGAGAGGTGTAAGTGTGTGAGGTCGGAGTTTATCAGCTCGTCCCAGGTTTTTCTAGGTCTGCCTATTCTGTGGCTACCGTCTATCTTTATTGCCCTGCACTTTGTTATACAGCTATCGACTTTCATGCGCATCACGTGTCCATACCAACGTAGCCTTCTCTCGAGTAAACAACAGCTGATCCCTCTTATTTCTAATTTTTTCCTTAGTTCGTTTATGTTTTGCCGTTCACGTATATTACTATTACACATCCAGCGGAGCATGCAAGCTTCGTTCCTCTCTAGTCTGCGTATATCCTCTGCACACAATGCCCAGGTCTCACTGCCATGCAACATTGCTGTTCGTATGCAGGCATCATACAACCTGCCTTTCATTTTTAGGGAGAACCCTTTAGCGGCTAATAGTGGTATAAGCTCTCTGAACTTTTTCCATCCAGTTCTGACTCTAGCTACTGTACTTTCAGAGCACCCTCCCCCACTGCTGATTTTGTCACCCAGGTAACGGAAGCTGTCCACTATTTCTATTATAGAGCCCTCTGCGCAGTTAAAAGAGCTAGTATTTTGTGGGCACTTGCTGCTACTTATTGCACCAGAGCACCGGCCACATGTGAAATCTATGTTCTTAGTTAGCTTACCTGTGATCCCACTACATCTTTTATGCACCCATACTTTGCATTTCTGACACAAAATGGAGTTTCTACCTACGCCTTTCCTACACACTGAGCATGGCCACTTCCCAGAAGGGACCGCCGCCTTATTTTCTTTCCTACAAACTAGAACTTTGGTCTTAGCCAGATTAATTTTAAGGCCTTTTGATTCTAGGCCGTGCTTCCATGTTTGGAATTTCTTCTCTAGCTCGGCCATTGATTCAGCTATGAGTGTTAGGTCGTCTGCGTATAGGAGTTCCCATGGGCAGCCGGTCTTGAACTCCTCTGTTATAGCCTGAAGGGCAATAATAAATAGTAGGGGGCTGAGAACAGAGCCCTGATGGATGCCAACTTTTACGCTAAACTCTTCACTATATTCGTTGTTAATTCTAACCTTGCTGACTGTTTCTTTATACATGGCTTGTATAGCTCTCACAAGCCATTCGTCGACGCCTAGTTTTCTAAGAGCCCACCAGATAATGGAACGGGGGACTCTGTCGAAGGCTTTCTCCAAGTCGACAAAAGCTAAGTAGAGGGGTTTACTTTTAGCTAGGTACTTCTTCTGTAGTTGTCGTACAATGAAAAGAGCGTCTGTGGTACTTTTGCCTGACACAAACCCGAACTGCATTTCATCTAGGTCAATTCTCTCTCTGATTAGTTGCGCTATTACTTTTTCCGTGACCTTCATGACCTGGTCGATTAATTTAATGCCTCTTAGTTACTCCTATCTAGGGCATCTCCTTTACCCTTATAACAGTTCACGATGATGCTGCTACGCCAGTCCTTCGGAACAACCCCATTCTGTACGACTTGGTTAACTATCCGGGTGACCATGGTGTGTCCCACCGTGCCAGATGCCTTCAGCATCTCAGCAACTATTTCCGAAGGCCCAGCTGCCTTACCCGTCTTCATATCCTTGATTGCCTTACTTATTATACTACCCTCGACTAACACTGCTGGTCCCTCTATTGGGTCGATGTGGGGGAGACTGTCTTTCTCCCATTTATTCTCCTCATTTAGTAGCCTTTCATAGTGACACTTCCAAGCTACCTTCTTATCAGCGTCGGTGATGGCAAATACGCCGTCATCATTAAGTACACACTTCTCCCCGACAATGAAAAGTCTGTTCCTCTAAATAACAGATACAGTTTATCTTATATTATAGTGGAAGTAGCCGGGCATTCCACTGGCATATGTACCCTTAATGTAAAGTCTTAGGGAGATTCAATTTGATACAATGGGTAACATGGCTGGTCCTTTGAATTACAAGCACAATTTATCATGTGTAAGTAACTAGGTATCCCACAGATACATGTACCCTTAATGTAATTCTCAGGGACATTCAGTATAACACAATATGAGGCAAGGCTGGCGCTTAATTTACAGGTAGAGTTTATTTTGTATTGTAGTGAACATTTCACAGGTATGTGTGAATGTTTATTTGTTGATCCTTTCACATAGCTTATTGAGAGAGAGAGAGTGAGAGAGAGAGAGAATGTGTGTGTGTGTGTGTGTGTGTGTGTGTGTGTGTGTGTGTGTGTGTGTGTGTGTGTGTGTGTGTGTGTGTGTGTGTGTGTGTGTGTGACTAGGTGGGCGGAAAAATCAATGCCAGTTCTTGATTGATACCTCATTTATCAACCCTAAAAGGACAACAGGAAAGAAAGTTGGTATAAGCAGGTATTGAACTCAGAGAGCATAGAGCCAATATGAATACTGCAAAGCATTCAATTTGATGTTCTAACAATCCTGCTTAATCACAACCTCTTCTTCTTCACTCACTTATTCTTGAGAGGGCCATAGAAGCAGTATTCAGTCACTCTTTCCATCTGGCCAGATCTCTAAGAAAGACCAACCAAACTTAGATGTTATCCAACCATCTTGCTCATTATCTGCCTCTGGATCCCTGGCTGGTTGATTTTGCCTCTAAAACCTATCCAGCAATTCTTTCCTTAAAGATTCTTACCATATGTCCATTGTACGAGAATTGGGATCTCTTGATGCATAGAAGTAATGGCTCTAGCTGTAACGAACCCTGGACTGAGCTATGCATCTTATTGAGTAATGTTATTCTTAAGGCCCTTAGAGGAACCCTATTTCAACTACTTGTATTTGTGATCTTGTTCTTTTGGTCATTACCCAAGATTCATGACCAAAAGTAAGGGTAGACACAGACAACAGAATGAAGATATCAATTTGGGCTCTTAAACCTACCTCCTTTCTTTTAATGACCAAGTGCTGAAGCTGATACATTATTGCATCATCTCTAGCAGTTCTTGCATTTTATTCAGTCTCCTGCCTTCCATCACACATGAAAATAGTCCCAAGATACTTGAACTTTCCCACCTGCTTCAGTCTAACTCCAATCACATGCACTGCACAGACTTTTTGAACAGAAGGAATGTCTTCGCAGCACTGATTTTCATTCTTGTTATACACCTCTCAACTGCAAATTTATTCAGTATATGTTGAATATTACTTTCAGACAAGTTAACTAGTACCATTTCATCTGCAAATTTTAGCCAACTGATCCCACAGCCACCAGTCCTGATATCACTTTCAACTCGGCTACGCATGTCAAGCCTGTCAATGAAGATTATGTACAGGAGAGGTGACACTATGCACCCTTAGCAGAGCCAAACAACCTCATTGAATGGTTTCAACTTAGCACTATTTTATCTGAAACAAATGCTAAGGCATTTGAATAGGGACTTCAAGGCAACAATAAGCTGTCTGTTGATCCCATACTCCTGTAGAACCTTCCTCAATAAATCCTGTGGAACAGTCATATGCCTTATTGAGGTCCATAAAACAAGCATACACAACTTGACAATACTCCTCAAATTTCCCAAAGACCTTCCACAGAGTGAGTATTTGGTTGGCTATGCTACATTGAGAACAAAAACCACATTATTTTTCAATTAGCTTAGACCTAACAATACCCATACATCTCTTTGCCAGACATTTAGGATAGTCTTTACTAGGGAAGCTTAAGGTGATTCATCTATAATAAGAGCAATCTCTCTTGCCATCTAAACAAAGAAGGAGGCTTATAAAGATGGGATGTCTTTGAAGTAAAGCTGGAATCTTACTTTAGAGCAGTAAATAAAGTATTTTGACAGACCATCTACTGATTTTATAATAATAAATCCCCCTCCTTGCCTGCTATCAAGACCTTGTCTGGGGGTTTTCTCTCTGAAAAGAAGTGCATCTGCACAATATGGAGACAAAACATTGCCAATCTCCTAAATATGATCACAACAACTTGTATGGTAAATAAACACATCTAATTAATTTTAGACACTCTAAGGCTTTTTATAATATTGTGAGGCTGGTTGCATTGCAACAGTGTGGTTTTACGTGTACTTTTCTCATTGATTATACCTTTATTTACTGATAATGCTCTGGCTATTTTTAATCAGATGCCAGGAATGTAGCAGACATTTTGAAAGTATTAATATGTCTTCATTGTCACACAATTCTGAGTCTGTTATATACACCCACATTCCCCTGTACATACATACACACACACATTTTTATACACACACACACACACATATATATATATATATATATATATATATATATATATATATATATATACACTTACATTCCCCCCACACAAACATATTCACACATACACACACATTCAGACATTCACACACACACACACGTACAAACACACAAAGGGTGTATGTACAATCCATCAGTTTTTTTTTGTAGGTGTGTGTGTCTTCTATTAATTATATTTTTGCTAGGAAGTGGAAAGTTATTGGAATCTCATAAATCAAAGTGTAGCTATATGGTAGATGTAGTAATGTCCTCAAGCTAAAAAAATAAAATCTATGGATTATTTCATTTGACAATATTAACATTTCTTGACAACATCACACAGATTATACAATACATACACACACATCATAGTAACACACATCATACATGACATATACACAGCCTATACGCATCATATGCAGCCTATATGCATCATATACAACATATACACACCAAGCACAATACACACAGCATATATACATTACACACAAATAATATGCTATGTTGTTGTAGGTTTTCTCACATATCTATTGCAATGAAAACAAAGAAAAGAAACCTAGGAAGGTGGTGGTATTTAATGACAACTTTCAATAAAAAGATTCATTAAGCTCGTTAATTAGAAGGGGAAAAAATGAAATAATATGAACTTTTCATATTTCATTTTCTATAGAATGGAATGGAATGGAATGGAATGGAATGGACCCCAACCACATCAGTTTGAATATTGAGTGATCCTGTTGTTTGATCAATGGAACAGCCTACTTGTGAAATTAACACACAAATGACTGAGAATTCTGCAGGCACATGTACCTCTAATTTAATTTGCTGGGAGATTTAGCATAATGCTATATGTGACAAGGCTGAGCCTTTGAATTACAGGTACAGCCCATCACAGACACATGAATAATTAATAATTATCAGGGAGATTCAGTATGATACAATACTTGGCAAAGCTGGCCAACGATTTACAGATACATTTCATAGCTGAGCATTTCATAGACGCATGAATACTTAATAATTCTTCAGGGAGATTCAGTATGACACAATACTTGACAAAGCTGGTCAACAAAATATAGATATAGTCCATATATATTGTAACTAAGTAGCTGAATGTTCCTGATTAACGTACCTTTAATATAATTCTCAGGGATATTCAGTGTAACCCAGGGCATGATAAGGAAGGACCTGTGAATTTATTTTGTAGTCTAAGTAATTGAATATTCTATAGAAACTTATTCCCTAATGTACAGACTACAAACTCTATCAAGTAATGTTACTCCAAGGACCCTTCAAAGGAACCCCATTTCAGCCACTTGTATTCATGATCGTATTCTTTCAGTCATTACCCAAGATTCTTGACCATAACTAAGGGTTGGTATGAATACCAAATTGAAGATTGGTTTCTATGCCTACCTCCCTTCTTCTGGTGTACTGGACATTTTTGCAATGACACCTACACACTTTACAGTGTGTACTGGTTGCTTTTTATGGTGACACCTACACAACCACTTTACAGTGTGGACTGAGCGATTTTTGTTGTGACACCTACATGACCACTTTACAGTGTGGACATGGCACTCATTGTCGTGGTACCAAAATGAACACATTCCTGTGTGAATTGGGGATTTCGGTGGGGGAGGTGCATGGGGATTGGGGAGGTAGATCTAGAAATGAAGGGAAAAAACGTTTGTAGTTAGCAATGGTAGTAACTCCCTGAACTTTTTCCATCCTGTTCTCACTCTGGCTACTATGCTTTCAGAACACCCTCCTCCACTTTATTAACCTGCCTGAGATCCCTCTATATTTCTTGTGTACCCATAGTTTACATTTAGGACACAGGGTGGAATTTCTACCTACTCCTTTTCTGCACACTGAGCAAGGCCATTTCCCAGAGGGAATTTGTGCCCTGTTTTCCTTTCTACATAGTAAAACTTTAGTCTTTGACAAGTTAACTTAACCCTTTAGTATTTACATTACTCTATATTTACTATTATATTTTCGTGGTAAAGTCTTTATCTTACATAATTATCTCACATAATATCGAATCTATGAGATTTCGATATTATTTATTTTGAGGACAATACCTTAACATCAGTATGAGTGGCCAGTTACAGCCAATTTGAATAGAAAGAGGTGAGAGAATTCCGGCCAGTTACAGCTGGTTTAAACGCTAAAGGGTTAAAGACATTTTGATTCTAGGTCATGCTTCCAGATTTGGAATAGCTTCTCTAATTCTGCCATAGATTCAACTATAAATGTTAAGTCATCTGCATACAGGAGTTCCCATGGGCAGCCAGTCTTAAACTTTTCCATCACAGCATGCAGGACGATAATAAACAGGGGAGGGCTAAGAACGGAGCCCTGGTGGACACCAACCTATATGTTAAATTCTTTGCTATAGTCATTGTTAATATTGAGTTTGTTGACTGTTCCTCTATATGTGGCTTGCACTGCCCTCACAAGTCACTTATCTACTCCTAGTTTTCATAGAGTCCACCAGATTATGGCATGGGGGACTGTCAAACTTTTCTCCAGGTCCACAAAAGCCAAGTAGAAGCTAGGTACTTCTCCTGCAGTTGCCTCGCAAGTAAGTGGGCATCTGTGGTATTTTTACCTGGCGCAAATCCAAACAGTATCTCATCTAGGTTAAGTTGATCCCTAATCAGATGTGCTAACTCATTGTGTGACCTTCATGACCTGGTCAACCAGCTTTATTCCTTGATAGATTTCCCTGCCTAGAGCATCTCCTTTGACTTTTAGCAATTGACAATGAGGCTGCTATGTCAGTCATTAGGCATGACAGTCATTTTGTATTTTCTCATACACACATATAACAAAAAAAAAATTTTTTTTCGTCACATCACCAGTCTAATGAGTAGATCGATAATGGGGTCAAATCCATAACTCCTATGGGTGACCTTGAGCCAATTCACTGCAAAACACGAGTAACAGGTCAATACACAATAACTATCTTTTATAAGTAAACAAAACTTCCTTGCTTTTTCCTATTATATACACTCTGCCTGTGCATAATGTGCTTGCTTTGGTACCAACAATAGTATTTCACTGAACCACCTACACTATATATATATATATATATATATATATATATATATATATATATATATATATATATATATATATATATATATATATATATATATATATATATATATATATATATATAAATTTACACGGGTGTGTATGATTGTGTATAGAAGATTAAAAGGAATTCCAACTTTGTCTGATTTACTCATTTTATTTACAATCCTTTAAAATTATAATGATATTATAATGAAATAGTATGGTAGAATATTAAATGTTAAATGTTAATTGAACAAGTACTTTCATGCTTTCGCAATCTTCAGGTTCATATTCAGTGGTGACAGTCAAGTTTGCAATTTTCAACTGTAATGAGATGGCTAAAATCTGTGCCTTATATACAGTAAAAAGGGGCTACAGAATGCTAAGTTTTGCAAACTGTATTTCGACCAATCGGTGAGTGGTTTCACTAGATTACTAAAACTGATTGGTTTAAGCGTCACAGTTGGTTGAGCATGTCTAATGACTTCTATTTGACCCTATCCAAAGCATCAATTGTTTTGCTATTTTTAGAAATGATGAAAATAGCATTTTCTAGGGTTTTTATAAAAAATCTTTAGTAATCATCAACATCAACATCACTTTTATTATTATTATTGTTATTCTTGTTAGTGGTGGGAGTCGACATGGTCGTAGGTGTAGTCATAGTAGAAGTAAGGGGTATTACTTCTACTATGACTACGCCTACGACCATGTCGACTACCACCACTATCAACAACAACAACAATAATATATAATAAAAGTGATGTTGATGTTGATGATTACTGAAGATTTTTTATAAAAACCCTAGAAAATGGTATTTTCATCATTTCTAAAATGCACAGATTTTAGCCATCTCATTACAGTTGAAAATTGCAAAATTGACTGTCACCACTGAATATGAACCTGAAGATTGCGAAAGCATGAAAGTACTTGTTCAATTAACACTTAACATTTAATATTCTACCATACTATTTCCTTATAATTTTAAAGGATTGTAAATAAAATGAGTAAATCAGACAAAGTTGGAATATATAGCACAAACAAGGAAAAATAAACAAAACTCAGAAACAAGAAAACAGCACAGAAAACAATAACTGCCTCATCAGCTGCCTATTATAGGCTATGTAATAATTAGGTTTCTCGATACATATGGTAAACTGCATGACCTCAAATAAGCAGCTGATGAAGCAAATGCTGTTCTTTGTGTTGCTTCCTTGTGTTTCCTGTTTTAAATATTTTCCCTTTTTTGTGCTATTTTTGTTACCTTTTAAAGCCAGTGCAAGCAGGATTTGATTCACCATACACACGCACACATATATATACAAGTATTGTGTATTCATTCAGGTAATGTTTAAACGTTTTCAGTACTATGAAGAAAACATCCTTTCTTATATATGCTTGTATAAATATGTATGTGTATGTATATATATATATATATATATATATATATATATATACACACACATATATATATCATCATCATCATCATCGTTTAACGTCCATCTTCCACGGGTTTGTTTAGAGACAAGTTGGGTCAGGTGACCATGTCTCGCTCATATAGGACTGTTTCTGGCTGGTTTTCTATGGCTGGATGCGCTTCCTAGCGCCAACGACTTTACAGTGTGTGCTGGGTGCTTTTTGCCATGTCTTTTGCATGACCACTTTATAGTGTGGGCTGGGGGGGGGGGGGCTTCACTGGATGCATTTACTTTATACGCACACACACACACACACACACACACACATATATATATATATATATATATATATTATGTATACATGTAAATATGCCAGAAAATATGAATTTACCTGTAAACTGACAAAAATGATAAACACCTTTAATTGATTTTCGTACCTAGTTGTGTCTTTATCAGAAGGGGTGTATATCCTCTAAACAAGCACAAGGAAACATGTATTTCATGGGCTTACATAATCTTTCACTCATAGTAGTATTCAGAAATGGATGTACTATTTGCATATAATTAGCACTTGAATGGTTATATCAAATGCATATTTTCTTGTGGTTGTTTGGATGATATACACACCTTCTGATGGTGGCCCAACTAGGTTTGAAAATCGAATATCGTTTTGACAATTTACAGGGAAATTTATATTTACTGGCATGATTGCATGTCTATATATCAAAAATGTGTATACTCATATACACATTGGTGCACAGTTACCCACTCAATGTATATAGAGATATAACACTGCAGCTGCTTAGCACACTTCTTAATGTATATATGTATGATGGCTCACGTATATATGTATGATGGCTCCAACTCGATTTTGAGTAATGCCATTGCTTGATACTTAAGCATGAGCATCACGCACGTGGCTTTTTAGTCCTTCTAAGGACTTGCCTATGGCCAGCAGCAATATCATACATTGTAAAAAATGTCACATATCAAGCGATGCCTGTACTTGAAGCTTTTTTAAGTGAGGAATGTCTTATATGCATATATATGTATATATATATATATATGCATATTTATACATATATATGTGTCAAAGATTAGAAAGGGTGTTATCATAGTACTGAAAACATGCCAATGCATGTATAGTATACATTTTATTTCCTGACTGCATTTTGGGATGTCAACTCATGCAGAATTTATTCATACTAGCTGACGTACCCAGCTTCGCCCGGGTAAACAGATGATAAGAGAAGACAGGTAAAAGAGAAAATGACTGTATTGGATGTTTGTCTGGTTACAGTCCGTGGTGTCCGTGTGATACAAAAAAGAAATCTTCCCGATATACCAGATTCTTTGTTGTACCGTTTGTGCATAGTATATGAACAATTCTAGGTGCTCCCACCTAGAATAGTGACCTTTAGGAGATGGTTCATCTTCTGCCTGACTGTAAAACGTGTATCATTGCATAGACGTGGTTGTTCTACGTTTCTCAAAAGGATGATGGAAGTTCCAATCTTTTATATTATATGTAGATATAGATATAGATAATTAATATAAAAGATGTCCGTCAATGTAAAAAAGGTCCCTATTTACTTGAAATGGTTTATACAAATGCCAAATTAATATGGATATGGATAACATGCTTATCTATAAGTGGTCAGCTATAATAATAAAACAACAAATTATATGACACAAAAATTTATTCAGTAATTTCCAGTTCTTAGCCACTGAGTAATAGACAGTCAATATTGCCCAGAGTTCAACTCGGGGAGGTGGCCTGGTTTGAACTCCAAATGGCGGATCCTTCTACTTCGAAAATAGAATCGTTTTTCAATATTACTCTAGCCCTGGCCGGCCATAGGCACCAAACTTTTTGCCAAACTCAGAAGCGATAAATTTGAAGGCAATTTCTACCAATACTTGTTGGTTTTTATTGCTCATTATCGACAATAAATGACATTGAACATAAATGATAACTCTGTCAAAGCTCACAATACTGATGAAAGGAAACCAATGTCCGAATCATTTACGTCGCTTATTGATAGCATTAAAGATATGCATACATCAGCTCAAAGCTTCATTATAGACAATATTCAGGGTTGTTTCTCTGTTAGTGGTATCAATTGCAAATTTTATACCATCAGGATCGCACACTCGAGATGCAGCAACATACTGTTGCCCATGGCTGAATGCTGGATCATTCAAGTAGACACCGACTCGCTTGAAAGTCTGTCCTTGTTCCTTGTTGACAGTCATGGAGAAGGCCAAATTGACGGGAAACTGTCTCCTTTGCCAAATGAATGTCAGCAGATCTTCACTTGGTCTCAGCATGATCCTCGGAATGAGAACCGATTCCTCTCTGCCTGGGAGTTTAGCTTCTAAAACTCTTCCGTTAATCAATCTCTCAACAATCAATCTGGTACCATTGCAAAGACCCATTTTATGATTGATATTTCTAAGCAATATAATCGGCTTACCCTTTTTCAACTTCAAAATATGTGGGGGAAATCCGGGTATTTGAAGTGAATTCAGATACTCAGTCGGAACATCCATATTGTTCTGCTAATTAGGCTCCATTGCATCCGCACTGACGGTCAACCATTCCTCTCCAGGAAACATTCCGGCTACTTGTGAATTTATTTCATCGACGGTTGCATTCGTATGATTTAGAATAACGCGTTCCGATATCCAGGAGATATTCTGCCAAAAAGCATTCAAATTAGGGAACACCCAGTCAATCAATGCTTGGCGGTCCAGTGACATGACCAAATGGTCTGGGATTCTTACAGTCTGATTATTACCAACGTGTGGCAATTCATCGTTTCCCAACTGCATCAACCATCGGCCGTATGTCTCAGACTCTTCGTTTTTCCCGAACATACGAAGTCGCATATTATTGTGTAATCGCAAAACTCTGAAATGGCGCCACAACGGAGACCTTTTCAGACATGCATCGACAATTTGCGCTCTTTGAGCATTCCTAACAATTGGTAGCACCTGTCTGAAATCGCCATCAAGAACGATAGTCTTACCACCGAAAGGCAGGTCACTACCGCAGATATCGCTCAAAGTTCTGTCCAATGCCTCCAGCAAATATCTGTGTGCCATTGGAACCTCGTCCCAAATAATCAGAGAGGTATTGCGTATAAGGCCCGCGAGTTTGTCCTGTAATGTTACAGACACTCAACTCATCCGGAGCCAATGGAGCCTTGAAGCATGAGTGGAAGGTCCTTCCACCACTCAGCAAAGTGGCAGCGATCCCACTGGTGGCCACAGGGAGAACAATCTTCCTCTGAGCTCTGACTGCCGATAACATAGTGTTGAAACAGAATGTCTTTCCGGTGCCTTCTGGAGCATCTATGAAAGCACAAAGTTGCTGCGAATGCCATACAACAGTATTCCTGGAACAATCTGCTGGCTTGAAATAGTGCATTTCTCTGTTGATTCCTCTCGTAAAAGTGGCGAATCGAATTATTGTGTCTATTGCCACCTCCCTATTGATGCTGATTCTCATGATCACCTAAGTGAACAGACATGTTCCATCCATTTTCACCTTTTGAGAATAAAAGAACATAATGCAATGGATCGTATGCCCTAATTGACTCATTGATAGTCTTGAGACCACCATCTCTGCGATTGAGGACGATATTTCTCGATCCAGGCTTATCGTCCATCAACACAGCAACTTCACGAAATCCTTCAGGGACATTATATCGCCGTTCGTGTTGATTCCATGGCACTGCGTCAGCCTTAATCACCAATGTTTGCTGCTGAACATTTTGCAGTTCAGCCACCAACATGAAATCCTTAACATAAGGATTACACTGTCTAAGCCATGATTGCAAATCACGGATCAAATCACTTAACCTTTGCCGTTCAAGTTCAGTTATATTTCCCGGCAACTTCATCCAACCGATCCTGATATCCTCCTCCGATTCACTATAATCTGGATCGTTAACGTAAATTTGAGCGAATCGAGGCCTCTCTCTTGGAGTAACTTCTAAATTACCGATACAATGATACAAACGGCCTTGAATGACTACATTCGGTTGCCATGCTCCACTCTCAAACATCTCACTAACTTTCTGCGATGCTAAAGCTAATGAATTGTTAATTTGCCGCGAATATTTGCGCAGTAATCTACCTCGGTTTCCTTGATCACCCCACATACTTAGTATTTTAAACTCCGGTGACTCCTCATCATCCGGCATTCGCAAGGGTTCTAGTTGAACTGTTCCTTTATGACAGCAGATTGTGATCCACGTCTTTTCGTGCCTCCAAAGCAATACTCCACAATGTGGACACTCTGCTCGTCCACCAATCTGAAAATGACACGGTTGCCATGATCCATTTTTAATATCATTCGTTCGCCTTCTAGCCTCTTTACTGGAATGACGAGCACTTTGGCGACACATTCTCTGAACTTCTGTATTGCGCTGGCGCTGTTCAGCCAGCTCCTCTTCATCCATCGCAGCACGCTGTTGCTGCTGAATTCTGGCCATCTGCCGCTGATGCTCAGCCAGTTCGTCTTCAACCATCGCAGCACGCCGTCGCTGTTTGGCTCCAGTGTTTCGTTGGCGTTGTTCAGCCAGCTCCTCTTCATTCATGGCGGCACGTCTTCGCCTCTGAAGTTCGGCGTTCCGATGGCGCTGTTCGGCCCGTTCTTCTTCATTCCTGGCTGCACGCCGTCGCCGCTGTAGTTCACTGTTTGATAAAGTCGAATTGCTTTTATTATCAGTATTCATTTCGAGCAATTGTCAAAAAATGACACAATAATAAATATAAAAGATGTCCGTCAATTTAAAGAAAGGTCCCTATTTACTCCCTTCACAACTCTGTGTATGTTAGACTAACAGACAGGCACACAGACAGATAAACTGCGTGGCGATTGTGGAACACCACACACATACACGCACGGAAACGCGCACACGCACGGAAACGCGCACACGCACGCAAACCTATACACGCACACACTCGCACATGTTGATTGATTTTACTTTCTGTGGAACGCTGCACGCACGCACACACACATAAACATACGCGCACGTACATACACACGCACACATGTTAATAGTTATTGAACACAGCATTCACATGCTCCCCTCTCACTCCCTCATAGGCATTATGCATATTAATTTCAGTTTGGCGTCGTTGAAGTGGGCGGAGTCGTTTGAAACCTATGAACCAATGATAATCGAGAATTATGACACACGGAATACTGACGGTCTTCGAATTAATAAATAGATATATGTGTGTGTATGTGTGTGTGTGTGTGCTAGTACATATATATGTTTGTGCGCGTGTGTGTGTGCTAGTACATATATATGTGTGTGCGCGTGTGTGTGCTAGTACCTATAGTAAATTTGAAAACCACTATCTAAATTAGTCAATCCATATGAGTGACTGTTTATGTTTATGCAACCATGTGTATGTCTATGTATGCCAGTGTGTGTGTATGTTTATGCCATGATGGGTGTGTCTATGTGTACACATGTATAAGTGTGTATGCTTGTACCACTATGTGTATGTGTATGTTTGTGCCAGCGTGCATATGTCTATGTATACCCATGTGTTTGAAACCACATGTGTGTATTTTAATGTGGAACTATGTATATGTGTGAATGTGTGTGGAATTATGTATGTGTGTGAGTATATGTGTCAATTACATTTGAGAAGATGAGAAGAAAGTCATTATAACTAACTGAATTACACTTGTTAATTTATACCACAAATATATATCTCATGCTGCAGGAATCGGCCTGAATATTTGATTAAGCATTTACAATCTAGCTTTTGTGTCACAAGTACCATTTCTCATAAAGTCTCACAGAGTATTCTAGAGATAATTATGTTAAATGGTACAACTTGCAAACCATGTGACAATAAAAGATAAAGAGAAATGTCAAATCAATCTTGGTTTGAAACAAAAACTAGCTAATGAGGAACTTTACCAATTGTCATATCATTCATAAAAAGCTATTCTTTCATTCCTTTATTGATTTCAATCATTAGACAATGGCCATGCTACAACACTACCTTAAAAGTATTTAGTCAATTATAAAACACCAGTATTTATTTATTTCAGTAATTTTTATCAAACAATTAAGTTATGGGACACGGACACACACACACACATATATATATCATCATTATCATCATCATCATCGTTTAACGTCCATTTTCCATGCTAGTATGGATTAGATGAAGCATATATGTGTAGGGCGGGTAAAATTCCCGAGATCCATGGACGAGTTCTCTCCAGCGGTCTCTGTCCCTCATTATCGCTGCCATGTCCTGCGTCCCCAAGAGACCAGTGTCGGTCCTTAGGGCATCAACATATATTAACCTCGGTCTTCCACTTCCAGTGTGTCCATGCAGAGGCTCCCACAGGAGCACTGAGTGCAGTGTCAACTCTGGATGTAGGTGAGCATGCCCAGCCAAACTCAGTCTCCTAAGTGCCACTCTCGAGCTGACTTTTGGGAGGCTCCCTTACAGCTCTGAGTTCTTCATCCTCAGTGTATACTGATTAATGTTCAGAGCCATCCCCAGAATTCTCGTGTAGCACCCATCCAACATCTGAGTGAGTTTCTTGGTCAGTGTCCAAGTCTCAGTCCCAAACAGCAGCACAGACTCCACTACAGCAATGAAGAGACAGATCTTCAGGTCTTTATGAAGGTCTGACTTCCACACCGATCTCAAGCTGTGGCACACCGCCCAGGCTTTGCTCTTCCTCTCGACCACATCATCTTCTGTGTTCCCAATCTTTGATCCCAAATACAGGAAGTCCTCAACCAATTCTAGCGGCTTCCCGCCTACATTAGTAATCTTCTCTGGCTTCTTAATATTCTCTACCAGATACTTCATCTTAATCTCATTCATTCTCAGCCTCACACTCATCGACACAGTCTCCACCTCCTGTCCTCTGCCTCCATCACTGTGTTTGTCACCAGAACTATGTCATCGGCAAATTCAGCATCCGATATCTTTTTCGCCCCAACTCTCCTGCTCTGAGCCAGTGCTACAGTAAAGCCAGAATCCTGGTGTTTCTCCAGCGCAAGGCGCATAAAATAGTCCACTGCAATGATAAAAAGGTAGGTAGCTTATGTATCTCCCTGGAGCACTCCAGCCAGTATCTCAAAGAACTCTGTCATCCTATCAGGTGTAATGACTTGGGCTTTGGTGTTGGTGTAGAGCAGTGATATCAGGTCCACTATCTTCTTGGGGATTCCATAAGCCTGTAAGATCTTCATCAGGCAGTGATGGTTCACAGAATCAAAGGCCTTCCTAAAGTCAATGAAAACCATGACTGCAGGAAGGCACGTTGCTCTAGCTCCCTCTAATATCCTCCTCAGCATCAGGATGTGACTGGTGGTTGATCTTCCCTCTCTGAAGCCATTTTGGTTGTCCCTGAGCTTCTTCTCCATCTTGGGCTGGATCCTGTTAAGAATCATCCTGTTGAGGGTCTTTGCCACAAGTGACATCAGTGAGATCTCCCTGTAGTTGTTGGTGTTAGAGAGATCTCCCTTCTTTGGCACTGGGACGATGTTACTGATTCTCAACTGATTCGGTGCAACTCCGTTTCCAGTGCCTGGTTACCGAACTCCAGGATGTTGTCATCAAAATCACACCTCTTCATCACCTCTGATACCACTCCATCTTCTTCATGGTCCTTGCCCTCCTTGATCCTCTTCTTGACTCTCTGAAGCTCCTCTCTGGCGAAAGGTCCTGTCTCAATATTCATTTCCTCAAACATCTGCTTCATCTCCCCAGTGTTCTGGGCTGTGGATATAAATGTTTATTTACATACATGTTCTTGCAAATTCAGCTAAATTCTTTACATGTACAGATAAGAATTTATAGCATATTTCAGCTGCTTAGTACACAGTTAAATATATAATTGAGTTATCTACCATCATAAGCACTAAAATTATGTATTAAATTATGCAAATTAACACATCCAGGTATATGTTACTGCCACATTTGATGGATATATAAAGTTCATTTATGTATTTCTCTGTGGAATGTAGATAGCTAGTGATGATGGTCTTAGTAAAAACTGAAACTTGTTTGTCTTTTTCAATCTCCAGAGAAATACGCAAATAAGACATTTATACATCTATACAGACTGATAAATGTGTTTGTTTATATACATACGCAAATAAGACATTTATTCTGGCAGGTTTACATGCCTGCATATTAGATATGTGTATATATTTATACACGTTGGACCAGTCATGGTTACACTCTGTATTTATACAGATATAATTTTATCACACACACACACACACACACATATATATATATATATATATATATATATATATATATTGGAACAGTAATTCTTTAACTGATTGGTATAATTTTTGGTGTGGGTATGTTGTTGACTGCTAGAAATAGCAGCCAAAATCTCTCACAATATTCAAAAGAAAGGGATCATTGAATAATGAATTAATATAAAAATGAAATCACAACATTCATAAGAATTTCTTCATATTTTCCGTAACTAACAACGTTGTAGAAAATAATTTTTTGAGAACACATTATACACGTATACTAGAGTGTTACTTGTTATATGGCATGTATTTTTATTGGCAGTACGACCCTCCCAAAGTATAACAATATATATATATATATATATATATATATATATATATATATATATATATATATATATATATATATATATATATATTAGAAAGTGAGGTTTTTTTTTACAAAATGAAAAATAACCGAGGTGTCCTACACGAGTGAAAGTATAAAGAAAAAGAGATGAAATCGAAAATGCAACTGGAGTCTTATTTTTAAAAAAAATATATATATTTATTTGGTTCCTTTACCGGTTTCGCAGTTCTTCTGCTTTTCAAAAGGTGAGTTGAGATGGAGGGTCTGTGGTTTTTCTCACATCTCATATATATATATATATATATATATATATATATATATATATATATATATTTCGTTTCTGAATTTGTTTAGCAAGATTCTTTATCTGAAATCGTGTGTTGAAACCGATATTGTTATACTTTGGGAGGGTCATGTTGCCAATAAGAAACACACGCACCAGTTGCTTTCACTTCAATTTATTATATATTTATAAATTTATAAATATATAATAAATTGAAGTGAAAGCAACTGGTGCGTGTGTTTCTTATTGGCAACATGACCCTCCCAAAGTATAACAATATATATATATATATATATATATATATATATATATATATATATATATATATATATATAGTGGAAAATTTGAACAGGAACAAGACAGAGAGGCTGTACAACGAATATTTATTAATTTCACGCTCTTGAGAGTGGGGTGGTGGTGGGGAACGACGTTTCGGGCATAAGCCCTTCTTCAGGTGAAATGTGTGTGGGAAGAGAGTTCAAAGGGTGTGTATGAGAGTGGTGGAGAGACATATAGCAAAAAGGGGGTGGAAGGAAACGGTGCAAATGAAATTAAAAATAAAAGCATGATCAAAATAAAATTAAAATGGGGTAAAACAGGTTGTGGAAGGGTGTGGGGCGTGTAGGGGTGGTGGCGGGTGGAGTGGGGAGAGGGAGACGGGGTATCCGAGCGGGGAGGGCTGAAGGTGGTGTGTGTGTGTAGGTGTACGTGTGTGTATGTGTATGTGAAAGCAAGTTTTTGGGTGTATGTGTGGGTGAGTCATAAAGGTGATTCCGTAAGATGTGGTGGAATGGTTAGTAAAATCCTAGGATGGTGGTTGATTCCGCGGTCAAGGTCCACATACGTGTAATCCGTGAAAAGATTGGTCGGAAGAGGGGAGATGTGGGGTGCGCGCGCAACAGGAAGTGGTCAAGCGGTGGGAGTGCTGTGTGTCTGTTTGTGCTGGGAGGTGGTCAGTGGGCATAGCAGCAGTCGGTGGAATGGTAAAGGGGCGAGGATGGGTAGGTGTGAAAGTGGGAGTGAGGAGGGTGTGTGTGTGTATTAGTAGAGGTGTTAGTGGGATGAGTGAGTGTGGAGCGAGGGTGTGGATGGAGCGGGGAGAGAAGGGTGTGTGTAGTTCTATGGAGGGAGTGTGGTGTACTGGTGTATGTGTAGTTTGATGAAGGGGTGTTAGTGGGTGTTAGTATACAGGAGGTGGAGAAAGGGTTGAATGCGGGTGTGAGTGGGAGTCAGTGGTGGTAGGGTGTGTAGAGTTGGTGGTGTAAGAGGGTGTGTGTGTACGTGTGCGTGGGGTTGGGGGGTGTTAGTGATGTTAGTTGCGTGTAGGGTGGGTGGTGTAAGTGTGTGCGTGTGTTCGTGTGCTTGGGGTCAGGGGGTGTTAGTGATGTTAGTTGCGGGGTGGTGGGGTGGATGTGTGGGGGTGATGGTTAGTGGTGGTAGTAGTGTGTGTGTTTAGTGTGAGCACGTGTATATATGTGCCGGTGGGTGTGTGCGTGTGATAAGGAGGGGGGAGCAGAAGAAGGGAGGGATGTTAGTATGTTAGTTGGGGAAGGGTGGTCGGATGTGGGGTGGAGTGGAGGTGTTAGTATTGTTAGTTGTGGGGTGGGCGGTGAAAAGAGGGGTGTGTTAGTGGTGTTAGCGAGGGATATGTGTGGGGGGAGGGGGGGGCGGTCGAAGGCTAAAGGGATAAGGGTGGGGAGTTCAGGCCGCGGGGAGTGTGGGTCTGTAAGATGAAGATGGTTCGTTGTTCAACTCTTAGGAGATTGGCGGCGGTTCCGTGGCATTGGAGTAGGCCACAGACTGTGAGATGGCGTGCGGAATGTCCAGGGGCACCAAAGTGGCGGGCGATGGGGGAACTACCACCGAGACGAATATCCCGGAGGTGCTCAGTAAATCTGTCCGCCAGGGGTGAGGGTGGTGGAGCGGTGGACAGCACGAGCGCGGGTGAGAGCGGTGTGGACGAGAGAGGGGGGTAACCTCTGCGGATGAAATGGCTGACTAGGGAAAGGGCCTGGGACTCAAAGTCGGCATCTCGGCTACAGAGGCAGCGGATCCTGAGGAGTTGAGAGTAGGGAATAGAGTGTTTAGTGTGTGTGGGGTGGGAAGAGGTGAAGTCGAGGTAAGAGTGGGAGTCGGTGGGTTTGAAGAAGGCGGAAGTGACGAGGGAGTGGTGGGAGGGGTCGAAGGCGACGGAGATGTCTAAGAAGTGGACGTGGGTGGTGGAGATAGAGGTGGTGAAGTGGAGGGAGGGGTGGAAGGAGCAGAAGAAGGAGAGAAAGGAGTCGAGCTGTTCTCGGGTGAGGGTCGTGGCTCCGATACAGTCGTCGATGTAACGACCGTACAGTTCGGGCGTGGGGCCGGTGTACTGGGCAAAGATTTGTGCCTCAACATGGCCAACAAAAAGGTTGGCATAGTTTGGGCCCATTCTTGTACCCATGGCTACCCCTGTGACCTGTTGGTAAAACTCACCCGAGAAGGAGAAACAATTGAGGGTGAGGACCAGCTCGGCGAGGCGAAGGAGGGTGGGGGCGGAGGGAATGGGGGAGGGGCGAAGGTCGAGGTAGTGTTTGAGGGCGCGTAGGCCGTCGGCGTGGGGGATGACTGTATAGAGGGACTTGATGTCTAGGGTGAAGAGGAAGGGCTGTGGGCCGGGTGGGTAGGTGAAGGAGTCGAAAAGGCGCAGGGCGTAGTTGGTGTCGGAGATGTGGGAGGGGAGGGTGGTGACAAGGGGGGCGAGGATGGAGTCGAGAAAGGCGAAGATGAGTTCGGTGGGGCAGTTGCAAGCGGAGACGATGGGGCAGCCGGGGTTGTCGGAGTTGTCGGGTTTGGGGAGTTTGGGGAGGAAGTAGATGGTGGGGGTGCGGGGGGTGCGGACGATGAGGTGGGAAGCGGTGGGGGGGGAGGAGGAGACAAGGTGTTGGATGGTGGAGGAAACTTGTTGTTGGTAGAGGGGTGTGGGATCGGAGGGTAGAGGGCGGTAGAAGAGGGGGTTACGGAGCTGCCTGAGGGCTTCGGCCGTGTAGAGGTCCGCGCGCCACACCACCACGGCGCCTCCCTTGTCCGCCGGTTTGATGACGATGTCATCTCGGCTACGAAGGGAGCGGAGAGGGAGGAGTTCGCCCCGTGAGATATTATTCCGTTTGGAACGGTGGCGGAAGTCGAAACGATTTACGGCGCTACGGCTGGCATCGACGAACGCGTCCAGGGTGCTAAATTGCCCTGGGGCCGGCGTCCAAGAAGATGGTCGTCGGTGGCGTTCGGCCGAAATGTGCCTGTAGCTTCGTGCGTCGCACGAATCGCTCGACTTCCGTTCGGGTGCGGAACTCGTATATATATATATATAAAAAAGAAATAGGATTTCGCTTCAAGCATAGCTTTATACAATATGTATAAGTATTTCGTATCTCCAAGAAAATACGGTTTTAGGAAGCCGTAGCTATGCAAACACCGGGGGGCTAACGCCCTCTGGTGATGTCCAGCAGATGCATTTCAGGCTTAACTGGCCTTCGTCAGGACGGTCCCTCCCACCGCTTGCGACTGCTGGACTAGAAGACAGCCGAGAATATATACATTTCTCGTCTGTGTAAATGTATCAAACATTCATGATTTTCAGCAAACAGGTGGAGTACTTAGCTTTGATAAGTACCAAAAAGTACGAAACAGAGCCTTGTTTGCTGAAAATTTAAAGTAAGTGAGACTGTCACTACTCTAAAACAATAGCGTAAGGTCTTCAAAATGCTTTTAATTAAGCATACAGTGTATTGCAAAATACAGTATATATACATTCATATATATATCGCTATTTCAGAGCACCAATTCTAATTTTCAATTTCTGCTTGACCGGAAACCGCTCTGTATAATCAGTTCCTGATTATTACTAGAATTCTATAAGAATCAAACATTCATTATTTTCAGCAAAGATGTGGAGTACTTAGCTTTGATAAGTACCAAAAAGTACGAAACAGAGCTCTGTCAGCTTTATCTCCCCTTGTTTGCTGAAAATTTAAAGTAAGTGAGACTGTCACTACTCTAAAACAATAGCGTAAGGTCTTCGAAATCGTTTAATTAAGCATACAGTGTATTGCAAAATACACTATATATACATTCATATATATATATATATATATATACTTGCGCGTATCTATCAAGGAGAGAAAAGCGGACGTAAAATGATGATGATGATGATATATATATATATACACCATATACACTGTATCCTTGTGTGCTGTATGAGGCAACTAAAAGGGTTAGCATCAGGAAAGGCATTTGACTGTAAAACATTGTCTCAAACCATGACATTCAGTCTATGATAGCCTACAAAAGTGGACGCAAAAATGAAGATGATGGTGATAATCTATATTATAATAAGAGCTCTGACTGTTGTCTGTCCATCCATCGATATCGCTGTCCGTCATGATCACATTATACAGAGAGGAGGAGCGCCAAGGAAGAGATATGTACATAGATAGTGAGAGAAAAAGGAATACCGTGTGTTTTTGAGGTGACAGAAAGTGGTAGATAGATAAAAAGTTACGACGTTGCCCTCATCTATATAGAGAGAGGGAAAGTGCCAAGTGAAAGAGATGTACATAAATAGTGAGAGAAAAGGAACATCATTTGTTTAGAGAGAGAGTGAGTGTGTGTGTGTGACAGAAAGAGCGGGAAGACGTCGCTTTCATCTATTATATATATCTATATTACTAATTACTAAAACAGAGAATGTCTGTTTGTTGTCTGTCTCTACAATCACTAAAACTCGAGAACCACCCAACTTATTGTTTTCAAACTTTACACATGTAATACTTATGGTCCTATTGAGTGTTCGGAGCAAAAAACAATTCAAATTTTCAATGCCCTAGGGACCGCAGTAGGCGATTTAGCGATCTCTTTCTCTCTCTCTTAGTCTTTCTCTTTTTAGATAGATACATAGATATTACGTTGCGCCCTTATAATGTCTGTCTGCATGCCTGGCTGTCTGCATTACGTCATTATGACGCGGTGTGTGTGTGTGTATGTATATATAGTGTGTATGTATATATATATAGTGTGTGTAACGTTTTTCGAAATATTTACTTCTGCGTTCACAGATTTATTATTTTAGTTTCAGAAGATCCTGTTAAGGGTGAAAGCAGTGATTGTTTACTTAAAATTTAATCTGTTACTTTAATATATATATATATATATATATATATATATAGTTTTGCGAGGTTTTTTATATGAACAATAACAACAAGCACATAAACACACACTAGTCACCCATCACACAGCAAACAAAACACTATACACACACGCAAACGCATGCGCAAAGAAGACAAAATAAAATAAACAAACAAGCAAATAAATATATAAATATATAGACAGACTGAATAAAAATGGCGTAGACATACAATACAACAGGAGGAAACGATAACACCACTGACGATGTTGCAGATGTGCAACGAAAGATTTATGATAAACTGTATATATGTGTTTGTGTCTATATTGTATCTGTATTATTTTTGACCGTCGGTCAGTCAAATGGCAACATTGAGGACCGAGTAAGTTAGATTACCGATATAAAAGACACGGAAGCGAGAAGCGAAAACCAACCAAACAATGAGTGTGTTCTGTTATTAATTCTGGCAATATTACACAAGTATATATATATATATATATATATATATATATATATATATATATATATATATATATATATATATATATATATATATATATATATATATATATATATATATATATATTAGAAAATAGAATAGCTTTCACCGTATTTTTTACTAAAGAAATTTTAGTCTGATAATGGGGTTTAGAACCCTCAGATAAATGGAAAAAGATGAGTATTGACGTACAGATTAAAATTTCTTTAGTCAAAAATACGGTGAAAGCTATTCTATTTTCTAATTTCAAACCTGCTCACTGTTTCAAAACATACTTACTTGTTATATATATATATAATGATATATTCGAGTACAGATATTTTTGCATACACATATAAACAAAAATATTTATTTCGCGATAAAGTATTGATTTTCTTCAAACGGAAAAAAAAACCTGGTAATGTACGACGGATTTTTTTTTATAAGCACAAAATGTAGACACCAACCCGAGGCCGAGGTATTCCGTACTTCTCTGTACTGTTATTTATATATTTGTGTACAGATATTTTTGCATACACAATAACAAAATATAAACAAACGTATTTACTTCACGAGGCTCGAGAAGGATAAATATATATTAAATATATAAGAACCCTAGAGCAAATCCCAAGCAACGCCTGGCCATTCTGCTAGTATGATACTAAAGCTCTATTAGTAAGTTTGTACCTTAATAGTAGCTTGACAGTCTATACTAAAAATGTTCTGATTTATGTCATCTTAAAGACATGTTCTTTTGCATAAAGTAATTCCCACTAAATTCCATGAAGTAAATTACTCATATGAAAAGAATATATATTTATTATATAAATCAATAAAGAAAATTTTCTTGCCAACGTTATTCCTACAACAATAGCTGCACACATACAAATGCACTGACAATAGATATATACTCACACATCTGACGATACCTATAGACCATTTATAAGACATAAACATATATGAACAAATATCTAACAGTAAATGTGCAAAAACAAACTCAGAAAACTTAGACAACAACCAGACTTTATCAAGTGACACTTTTCATATCAATAACATTTTACACGCTTTGTAGGGTGATTTCAAATGTGTTAGCTTCAAGTTTTGATTTTTACAATGAATTATAAGTAGAGAAGGATATTTGAAACAATTTTTGATTTTTGCTTACTCTGAGGTGTAAGTATGGAAGGATATCTCTGACACTGATTTAAACAACTATTTCTTTTCTATACTGTTTGGTGTTTGTATACATTGAAGCATTTTTACTATTTTCTGGTTACTATGCTCAATGGCTAATAGCTAGCATGTATTTGAATACTTTCTTTTTCTTTGCCCAATTATTCCTGAGAGGGTTGTGAAGGCAGAGTCCCCAAACACTCCTTCCAGCAGTTCCTGTGAGAAGCAACCATTTCCAACTGATCCGGCTTGATCCCCAAGCGAGACCAGCCAAGCTCATGGATGTTATCCAACTATTTTGCTCAGGGTCTACTCCTGGGTTCCCTACCAGTTGGTTTTGTCCATAAAATCTGTCCATCAGTTCTTTCCTGAGACATTCTAACCGCATGCCCATAGTATCGGAGCTGTGATCTCAGAGAAATAGCTGCTCTACATGGAGTAACTCTCTGATCTCCGAACAACCCACTCTATTGAGTAATGTTACTCCAAAGACCTTTCAAAGGAACCCTGTTTCAGCTACTTGCATTTATGATCAGATTCTTTTGGTCATTACCTAAGATTCACGACCATAAGTATGGGTTAGCACGAATACCGAATTTATATTGATGAGTTTAGATTTTACACCTATTGTGATTACCGAATGCTGAAGCTGGCCCATTACTGCACCAGCTCCTGCAATTCTTGCACTTAATTCAGCTTCCTGCCTTTCATCACTCATAAACATGGCCCCCGATGTATCTGAATATCATACTCATAAAAACAATCTGTCTTTCTTTCATACACACTCACATAAACACTCACATACAAACACTGAAACACACGATTTTTGTGAAATTTTGTATGTCCAACTCCTCTCAAATTGTCATTTCTATATTTTGCTCTCTAGCCATGACCATTTACCATCTTTCTTGAAGGTGCTTCAGCTGTGACTATTCACCTTTTTTTTTTAATAATGCCGCCCCCATGATGATCCAGTGTCTTTGTAAAAATCTACCATCTGGGCTTATTTTAAAATGTTCCACCCATGATCATCCAGTAGAATTACTATGATTCTCATTCAACAAAATAGCCACCAATTCAGTACATTATCTCCTGGACAGTGCCAGGTAAACTTCTATTATAGAGGTGTAGTTAATCAAAAATAGGTAATATTAACTTAATGTCATGTACCACATCAGCAAGACATTCTTGAAAACTACAAAACCTCACTAAGACTAACACTAAATTTTCACAATGATGCTATAAATATTTATAAACACATACCTTTGAATTAACAAACCAGTTTTTTTTATATTTTCATGGATATTACAAGTATAATATATATAAATATATTGTTCACTTCTTAAAATTCTATATGAAGAGGAATAATATGAAATTAGACAAAGACATTCCAGACAAGAACATCCAGTTTTCTTTATACCATCCATGACTGAGGGGTTTGCTTGATAGTGTTCAAGATGGAGTGAATGATATATTGTAAAAAGGTGTATCTATATCTATGTCTCAAATAATATAAACATTGTTTCTGACATAATATATTCATGCAAATATACCATGATTCACATTTAACAGACTGGCAACAAATTCAGCACATTATTTATTGCTGAATTGGCAGAATTGGTAGAGCGTCATATGCCATGCTTCACAACATGGAGTTATGGCCCTTTACGCTCTGAGTTCAAATCCTGCCCAGGTTAACTTTGCCTTTCATCCTTACGGGGTCGATAAAATAAAGTAGCAGTAATACACTGGAATAATTGCTGGCCTTGTGCCAAAAGTAGAAACAATTATTTATTGGGCAATGCCAGGTAGCAAGTCAAGTATATATTTATATTTACACTCTGCCTGTAAAGTGGTTGGTAATAGGAAGAGCATCCTGTTGTAGAAACCATGCCAAAACCAAAAGTAAGTAAGTGAGATGTGGCCTGCCAGCTGTCTGGAAGCAAAGTAACATTGACTGAGTATTAACATACTTTGTAATGATCAATCCAAACATGCCAGTATGGAAGTGAAATATATGGTACCCCCCACACACACACACACACACATATATAAGCATACGGACACAACGATACACACACACACACTCCCTGTAACTAATACACACTGTAAAGTGGTCATATTAGTGATACGACAAAAACTGCCCAGTCGACACTGTAAAGTGGTAATGTTAGTGTGACGACAAAAAGCACCCAGTTCATACTGCAAAGGGGTCATTTTGGTTCCATAATAAAAAGCACCCAGTTAGCATTGTAAATGTGGTTGTCATTAGGAAGGGCATTCAGCCATGGAAACCAAGTCAGGACATGCTCATCAGATCTGACGTGTCTCACAATGGGACAACTCATCTAACCCATGCTAGTATGGAAAAAAGGCCGTTAAACAGTGATGATGATGATGATATATATATATATGTGTGTGTGAATGAAGTAATTCCGTCGGAAAAGTCCAGGAAAAAAGAGTGCTCTATGTAGGTAACAGAGCTTAATAGTTATGTAATAAACAACATAAGGCAATTATTCCATTTACCAGTGGTTTCTTAAAAGCAAAAAATTTTGCTTTCAATCATCAGAATGAAAAAATCCTGGTCAATTTATTGATATTGGATTCTAAAAACAAAAATCACATCCCTGCTGACCATTACCACAACAACGAACCTCTTTACTACTACTACTACTACACACACACACACATATTTGTCTTGAAAGACTTATTTTTCAGTGACTTCTCAATCAGCCGAGACAAACCTACATTTGGCGCAAAATCAATTTTTAACATTCACATGACCTCTACCGACCAATCAAAATTGTTTTGACCACAAGAATTTTTTCATACATCTGGAGCCACTTTTTTTACATAAAACAGGTAGAATTTCCAAAACTAATCAGATTAGAGCAAACATCACGGGCGCTCTATCTCAAAATTATTTTTGAAAAGCATTAGAAATACGCAACCGGTAAAACTTAAAACCAAAACTGAATACTAACCAGTACTATTACTAATTTTTACTTATTCCTAATTAAACTATTTTTCACTGGGAACAATTTGTCAGCATTTTCTTTTCCTTTTACCAATATATACATATATACATATATACATATATACATATATATACATATATATATAAATATATATACATATATATATATATATATATACATATATATATATACATATATGCATATATATATATATATAACCCCCACCACACCACAGACATGTTGAATCCCTATATATAGAACAACACACCACATACGCATCAGTTTGACAAGCGCACCTCAGCGTGAAAGGTCGTTCTAAAAACCAAACAATACCTCCTACGTTAACCAAGAACTCCTAAGACCTAACTTAATTTATAAAATAATTTTTTTTAAGAAAAAAAATTTTTTTTCTAATCCGGGAAAAAAATTCTTTTTGGATTTTGTGAAGAAAATAAATTTGTTGAAAGCACAAGTGAAGCCATTTTTTCTTCCCCCCTGTCTTAATATACCTAAATGAACCAAGGATTACACACATTTTCCAATATATATATATATATATATATATATATATATATATATATATATATATATATATATATATATATATATATATATATATATATATATATATATATATATATATATATATATATAAATACATATATATATATATATACATATATACATCAATTTCGCTAAAACGCTCACGGTGGTTAAGGATTTCGAAGTTGATGTCATCCTGAATGCCCGTAAGTCAGTGATTAATTTCAACGACTCTATTTGGATAAAAAAATCTAATAGTACCCCTTTCGACGTGAGTATGGGCGCCAGCAATTCGGCGGAGGTTACAGATCTTATCGGCCATTTCCTTCTTTTCTCTATTCAGGAAGAATTCCCTAATGTGTGCGGTGGTTTGTACCGCGATGACGGTCTTTTGACCATGACAAAATGCAGTCCCCGCGCTTGCGACAGGTTTAGAAAAGAACTCACAGCCTTCTTTAAAGGCTTCAACCTCTCCATATAAGTTGAGGCCAACCTTCGATCGTAAACTACCTCGACGTTACTCTCAATTTGTCGAATGGCTTGCACTACCCGTATAGAAAGCCGAATGATACTCTTAATTACATCAGTAAGCATTCTAACTATCCTGCCAGCATAACCAAGACGCTGGTAAGAAACGTTTCTTTGAGGCTTTCCCGTCTACCTACAAACGAGCATATTTTCACCGACCATTCCACATATTACAATGAAGATCGTGCTCGGAGTGGATTTGTCGATAAGGTAGCATATAATAAGTATGAGCATAAACCTAGGAAAAATAGATTAAGAGGCATTATATGGTATAACCCACTATATATTATGGAGGTGGCCACACCATTAGCTAAAATCTTTCTCTCCCTTATTAAGAAACATTTCCCATCAGCACATAAAAATATAATAAGATTTTTAATAGAAATACCGTTAAAATATCTTACTCCACGGCTCCTAACTTTGCGCATAACATCACTGCTTCAAATTTAGCTAAATTACCTGGCAATAGTAACACGTTCAACCCTGTAGCTAGTATTAACTGTAAAAGAAGGAATATGACGTCACTTTCAGCTTATATCTGGAGTTTAAAAGACAACCACACCCAATATAGCTTACACTTGGAGATCCTAGCTAAAGCTAGATCGTATACCGGAACTAAAAGACCATGCGATATTTGCGCCGCTGAAGCCCTGGAAATACTCTACGCCAATGATCACATCTTAAACAAAAAATCTGAGGCAATTTCGGCTTATAAACACAAATTGCATAAAACTTTCCTGTATTACAGTCCCACATTATACCCTAACGGATAGTACGATCAATACGCGGATAATTTACGTCTTGATGTGGTAGCTAAGTATATTTTATGTTTATACCATTACTTATTTGTATAGGTAAGTATACCTTACCCGTATGTTTTGTGGAGGTACGTATGCTTTCTCATACGTATATATGCTTGTATTTGTTATAGGTGTATATATTATATATACTGGTATGTGTGTATATGGTTATGTGTATATGTGTATTTCCTGTTTGCGCATGTATATTGGTATGCGTGTTTGCATGTTTGCCCGTATGTAAGGTGTGTATATGTGTACATTGGGTTTTGGTATATGTACGTTTGGTGAACATATGTGTATTTACCTGTAGGTATGTGTGTGTGTGCGTTATATACGTATTTATGTGTGTATATTTATATACGTTTATATAATTATATGTATATATACACACACATATATTTTCATATGTGTATTTGGTGTATACGCTCGTATGTGTGCAGGTACATGTGTCGTGTTAGTTTACGTACGTGTGCGCGTGTTTATGTGTGCGTGCATGTATATGCATGCATGACGTGTGTTTTCGCGTATGCACGTGTATGTACGTGTATAGATGTGTGTCTGTATATATTTAATTATTATTACATTTATGATTTTAATAACCTCTGTCATTTTCGTTCAACTAATTTATTTATAGAGTTACGGCCCTTGCCATTCTGAGTTCAAATCCCGCCGAGCTTAACTTTGCCTTTCATCCTTATGGGGTCGATAAAATAAAGTACCAGTAATACACTGGTAATTGCTGGCCTTGTGCCAAAAGTAGAAACAATTATTCTTAACTCCGAAGCCGAGAATCATTCAGTTTCCTAAATAGAATATAAGTCGAATGATTCCATTTATACCATAAACGTAGTTTTGTCTTTGCGTGTATTTGTTCTCACTGGTCCACATAACGACGTATTATCTTCGCTTATTTTTTTTTTTACTTATTTTTTACCATCCTCATTCTAACTTATTTATTATTATTTACTATTTTTTTTTTCTTTTTATTTTTCTTTTTATTTTTCTTTTTATTTTTCTTTTTATTTTTCTTTTTCTTTTTCTTTTTCTTTTTCTTTTTCTTTTTCTTTTTCTTTTTCTTTTTCTTTTCTTTTTCTTTTTCTTTTTCTTTTTCTTTTTCTTTTTCTCTCTCTCTTTTTTCTTTTACTTTCTTTATTACTGATGTTGTTATTTGTATTTTCCTAGTATATTACAAACGCCGTGTATAATTTTTATGTTATTTCGATGATTTGATTAGGCATGCATGTATTTAAAATTGAGTGACACAACTTCAAGTGATTAGCAATTTTTAGACACCCTAATCAATGAAACAATTGTTAATACTGTAAATAAAACCCTTTTTGTACTGATGACCATGTTATTCTTCACTATTTCACTATTATTACTCCAAGATTAACCTGCATAGGAATTCCCGAGAACTCGCCACCTAACTAAGGAAACCTCTTGTTGAGTCAAACAACGCCGTACGTTAAAACTATCCACAATACAGAGTACTCACTACCTCTAACTGGATTACCTATAACGATAATTTGTTATCCCATATATTAATATATATATATACCACTCTTACAGGCCCTAACGGGTCTTTCTGTATCCACCATTCCTTCACCTGCACATCCACTCACGTTGTCTATGCCCTCCGGTGTTCCTTTTGCGGGTCTTTATATATCGGACAAACAGGACACCGTATGGACAATTTTGCCGATCATTTGAGGGACGTACGACTCGGTTTGGATACTCCTGTCGCCCGTCATTTCTGTTCTCCTGGTCATTCTTCCCTACATGTTTCAGTCCTGGGTGTCCTTTTACATCATGGATCACAGGCCTCGCACACCAGGACTGAACAAAGTCTGATTCACCGCCTTGGGTCCTATTCCCCCCCTTGGACTCAACTCACCTCCCCAATTTCTCTAATACCCCGTCCATTATCACACCCTTAGATTCCTATCACATTCTCTTGATCATTAGCAGCTTCTCTTACAACTAATACATGCCGACTATATATACTCACTCCACTTTTCCCTTCTCTGCTCTGTATAAACACATACACACCCTTATATTAACATACTTTTGCTCATAGCTTCGTACTTACATGCACACACATACTCTTTTACTCACATATACACACACATTTCTTCTTAGCTTCGTACGGACGTATAATAACACACACACACAAACACATGTTTACGCACGTGCTCAAGTATAGCTCTTTTTACAAAATGTTATTTTTTCCATTTCAGGTAGACGCGCTCCATCATCCACTTTTCTAAAGATAAATCATACACAATACGCCAGCACCAACAGTTCAACAGTTTTGCAAGAGATGTTAACATGAATGTACCTCTTATTTTTATCTAAAGACATTTTTTCCAATTCCATCCCATCAATCTATCTTATTTCTCATTTATTCTTCTAATGAAGGACAAGCGTCCGAAACGTTACGACCCTCTTCCTGCTATATCAAGCGTTAACCTAGTATATCCCTTCCATATACTGTACCGATTGTGTTGTTATTTACGTTACTATATGTATTTCTGTTATTATATGTACATATATATATGTACATATATATATATATATATATATATATATATATATATATATATATATATATATATATATATATATATATATATATCTAAGGCGGGTAAAATTCCCGAGATCCATGGACGAGTTCTCTCCAGCGGTCTCTGTCCCTCATTATCGCTGCCATGTCCTGCATCTCCAACAGACCAGTGTCTGTCCTTAGGGCATCAACATACGTTAACTTTGGTCTTCCTCTTCTAGTGTGTCCATGTAGGGGCTCCCAAAGGAGTACTGAGTGCAATGTCAACTCTGGATGTCGGTGAGCATGTCCAGCTAACCTCAGTCTCCTCTGTGTCACTTTTGAGCTGACTTTTGGGATGCTCCCATACAACTCTGAGTTTTTCATCCTCAGTGTATACTGATTAATGTTCAGAGCCATCTTCAGCATTCTCGTGTAGCACCCATCCACCATCTGAGTGAGTTTCTTGGTCAGTGTCCAAGTCTCAGACCCATACAGCAGCACAGACTCCACTACAGCAATGAAGAGGCGGATTTTCAGGGCTCTACGAAGGTCCGACTTCCAAACCGATCTCAAGCTGTGGCACGCCGCCCAGGCATTGCTCTTCCTCTCAACCACATCATCCTCCGTATTCCCAATCTTTGCTCCCAAATACAGGAAGTCCTCAACCAATTCCAGCGGCTTCCCGCCTACATTAGTGATCCCCTCTGGCTTCTCAACATTCTCTACCAGATATTTTGTTTTAGTCTCATTCATTATCAGCCCCACACTCATCGACACAGTCTCAACTTCCCGCATCAAGTCCTCTGCCTCCTTCACTGTATTTGTCACCAAAACTATGTCGTCGGCAAATTCAGCATCCGATACCTTTTTCGCCCTAACTCTCCTGCTCTGAGCCGGTGCTACAGTAAAGCCAGAGTCCTGGTGTTTCTCCAGTGCAAGGCGCATACAATAGTCCACTACGATGATAAAAAGGTAGGGAGCCAATGTATCTCCCTGGAGCACTCCAGCCAGTATCTCAAAGAACTCTGTCATCCCATCAGGTGTAATGACTTGGGCTTTGGTGTTGGTGTAGAGCAGTTATATCAGGTCCACTATCTTCTTGGGGATTCCATAAGCCTGTAAGATCTTCATCAGGCAGTAACGGTCCACAGAATCAAAGGCCTTCCTAAAGTCAATGAAAACCATGACCGCAGGAAGGCACTTTGCTCTAGCTCCCTCTAATATCCTCCTCAGCATCAGGATGTAACTGGTGGTTGATCTACCCTCTCTGAAGCCGTTCTGGTTGTCCCTGAGCTTCTTCTCCATCTTAGGCTGGATCCTATTAAGAATCATCCTGTTGAGGGTCTTTTCCACAAGTGACGTCAGTGAGATCCCCCGGTAGTTGTTGGTTTTAGAGAGATCTCCCTTCTTTGGCACTGGGACGATGTTACTGATCCTCCACTGATTCGGGCCAACTCCTTTCTCCAGTGCCCCATTACAGAACCCCAGGATTACACCTCTTCATCACCTCTGATGCCACTCCATCTTCTCCATGAGCCTTGCCCTCCTTGATCCTCTTCTTGGCTCTCTGAAGCTCCTCTCTGGTGAAGGGCTCTGTCTCAACATCCAGTTCCTCAAACAGCCGCCTGATCTCCCTAGTGCTCTGGGCTGTGGAGGGTGGCTCTCCTAGTAGGGTCCTAAAATGGTCTAGCCATTTCCTCTTCCTATCCTCGGGCCCCGTTCCCTGGATCTGACTCGAACACCTTCTCTTCCTCCCTGTGATCTCGTTGATGATCATCCAGCTCTCCTTACATCCAGATCTGTCAACCGCTCTCTCCACACTTCTGATCTTCTCTATCAGTGCCTCCTCTCTGACCTCAGTGTAAGCGGTACAGAGCTCTTCCCTCATCACCTCCACAGTCTCCATCCTCTCCTCCGTAGGATCAGCATAGAATTGGTCCTTGGCAGCTTTCAGGTGTTCTCTGGCTGCACACACTTTTGGGTTTGCAGAGCTGACGTGCTTCCCTTTGTTCTTTTTCCTCGGCACCAGGGTTTCACTTGCTTCCGCCACTGCATTGGTGAAGTGCCCGTACCTCCCCGTCACACTCTCCTCAGTCTATCCAATCTCTCTCTCCTCTGACTCTCCACACAGAGCACTAAACCTGTATATATATATATATATATATATATATATATATATATATATATATATATATATAGGAAAATGTATGACCCCGGCGGCAGAGCTCCTGCCGTTTCGACGGCTATTATTTCTGGACAGAAATAGCCGTCGAAATGGCTTGAGCTCTGCCGTCGGGATCATACATTTTCCTATTACCCACTCTACTACCCTAAGTATTGAGTACTCTGGTGCGTTATGATGCATCTGGTTTCTTACCACAACTCCTTCGTTACTTATATATATATATATATATATATATATATATATATATATATATATATATATATATAGTAATAATAATAAATTTGAAGACTAAAATCCAAAGAGGGTTCGATAAGGATAAATATATATCAAATATATAAGAACCGTAGAGCAAATATTTATTAAAATAACAGATTAAAGTTTAAGCAAAGAATCGCTGCTTTCACCCTTAACGGGATCTTCTGAACATTACGTACTATATACAATTGTGCAACATAATATCTTGCAATAAAAAATGTGTTTAGAGTATATTTATGCTCCTCACAATTAATAAAGTGAATTTTTTATTTCAGCAATATATTAATTCCACATAAAGTAATTAGAAAAATTCCATTCATAATTAATTACTTGTTTTTTTTCTCCCAAATACATGTGTCTAGAGAGCTTTAAATGTGTGTGTGTGTGTGTGTGTATAATGCCTAATCATGTGACTCTTACCAACAAATAAAATGGCAAATAGCAATTTTGATCCAACTTTTTTTACGCAAAAATTACTGTATCTAATCCCGTGTCTGCCATCAACCAACAAAATTACAGTTTAAACAAATTGCAGCCTGAGACACGTTTTTTGTATAAAACAAATAATTTTCGAACTCCAGTTAGATACGAGACATACCTCAACAGAAACACAAACCCTCTATCTCAATTTTTGATAATCATAAGCATTGTGAAACCGGTAAAATAAATAATTGTTTCTACTTTTTGACACAAGGCCAGCAATTACCAGTACATTACTGGTACTTTATTTTATTGACCCCATAAGGATGAAAGGCAAAGTTAACCGGTAAAATAAATAATTGTTTCTACGTTTGGCACAAGGCCAGCAATTATCCAGTGCATTACTGGTACTTTATTTTATCGACCCCATAAGGATGAAAGGCAAAGTTAACCTGGGCGGGATTTGAACTCAGAATGGCAAGGGCCGTAACTCTATACGTCAAAGCATGACGTCCGACCCACTACCGATACTGCCAATAATTGTTTCTACTATTGGCACAAGGCCAGCAATTACCCAGTACATTACTGGTACTTTATTTTATCGACCCCGTAAGGATAAAAGGCAAAGTTAACCTAATGTTCTTAAATGAGTCTAGTTGCATTTTCAATTTCTTTTTGTTATATATATATCCACCAGCCCCTACTCTCAAGCGTGAACCTAATACCTAACACCTTTCGTAACTGTACTCCTTGTTGTTGTTATTTACTTTTCCTACACACATATATATATACACACATATATATATATATGTAATACTTAGGTTAATAGGAGTTAGGTATTGTATACCCGTGTCCCATTAAGGTATTGGCAGCATAATAATTAGCTCTATGCTTTGGAGCAGAGCCGTATATATGATAAAGAACACAAGAGCGTCTACAACATCAAAAGATTTTTATTGGCTTACAATGTTTCTTCCTTACGTAACCGTAATATATATGTATGTATATATATATATATATATATATATATATATTTTTTTTTTTTTTTTAATATAGATGAAATTCTACAGGACTAGAACTGTTTCATTCTTGAGAAATCATCATGGATTCCTGATGATTTCTCAAGAATGAAACAGTTCTAGTCCTGTAGAATCTCATCTATATTAAAACTTTATACTCTGCTATGTATTGAGTACCTTACTTACTGTGGTTACCTCCGATTCAACCCGGAATAACTTACTATAAATAAATATATATATATATATATATATATATATATATATATATATATATATATGTATATATATATATATATATGTATCTATATATATGTATAGGCCTTTGGCAGGCTACCATGGTCTATAATCAGGTGAGTACTTAGGAAGCTAGGTGTAGATGAATGGCTTGTGAGGGCTGTGCAGGCCACGTATAGATGAGCAACCTGCAGAGTGAAAGTCGGCAATGAGTACAGTGTTGAATTTGAAGTGCAGTCAGGAGTCTATCAGAAATCAGTCCTCAGCCCACTCCTATTTATCATTGTACTTCATATACTTTGATTTCAGCAATGCCTTTGACAGGGTTGATCACAAAAAACTATCCAATATTGGTGTTTCTTGAAGGTTTCTACAGTGCATCAAGTGTTTCCTGAAAAACAAAGCCCAACATGATTGATGTCATCAAGCACAGCAACAGAAGAATCTTTGCAGATGATTCCAAGCTCCAGAAGATTATCAATGGTGTGGGAGACTGGACATGCCTTCAATCAGATCTACTTGCTGTTATCAAATAGGTGGTTAAGAACAGCATGTTACTGAATGAGGATAAATTTGAACTAATCCACTTTGGAAAGAGGATGCACTGAAATTATGATACCCCACCCCACCCCCCACCCCCATCCAGGTGAAACCCTCATGGTATCCAACAACATCAGAGACCTGGGAGTAGTTGTTAATAATAATATAAGCTGGGCCATTCATATTAACACCAAAGTTGGCATGGCCTGCAGGATGTGTTCCTGGATTCTCAAAACTTACCAGTCAAGAGATTTCCACATTATTATCCTTCTCTTTGCTACTTTAGCCCAGTCTCACCTTGATTACTGTTATCCACGTTGGTCTCCTCAGACAAAACAAAGTATTATGAAAATTGAAACACTTCAAAGGTCACTCACAAAAAAGATTGACAGCATGACATGACTTGACTTTTGAGGTTGACAAGAAAAGCTGAAACTCTACTCTCTCAAACACTGCTGTGAGCACTACTTTGTCTACCTGATGTGGAACATCTTCCATCAGCATTGCCCAAATGATGTTGGCATCATCTTTAAAATACACATATGGCTTGAGCCCCATGCTATCCCCCCACAACAAAAATCGAATTCACATTTCATATCAACATTATGGCACAATTATTTCACCTCAACTGGTCTCACTCTCTTTAACATTACACCAAAACACATAAAAACAGAAACAAATCCCATAAAACTCAAAAACACTTTGAACAAATCCCTCCAAGAAATTCCAGATAAATCCCTACATACGTATGTCTCTGAAAATAACAACGTTCCACTTGATTGGGCCATGGTGTCCAAATCATGATTCGAAAGATTTTGCCTGGTGGTGCTATTAAGTTAGACATGACCTGGGTCAATACTGGCCAAAACCTAACAAAGTTATATATATATACACACACACACATATATATATATATATATATATATATATATATATATATATATATATATATATATACATAAATTAATTAAAAAAATGAAATAGAAACAAACAACAAGTTCCTTATATAAAAAAATTCCTCATTTTACGATCGTTTCTGGGATGTATATGAGTGGTGGTATGTATATCATTGATTAGGGAACAGGTTTTGAATTGACCAATAGAAATGATTTAGAGGTCAAGTTGATAGAATAACAGTAGTAGAAATTAAATCTAGGAGTGGAGGAGTGCAGATTAATGCTTTGATTGAAAAGAATACAATGGGGAGGAGAACATGAGGTCAAGACAAGAAGATAGTGAAGTGTACACGAAAATTTGATGTTATTAAAGAATGTTGTTAAAAACGAAGAAAAATTTTTTTTGGAGGGATAAGGGTATTAGTATCGATTAATTTAATTTCCTGTTATGTATCTAGATTCCTTGTAGTTTAAATAAGATTGGTATTGCTCACTAATACCCTTATCCCCCCCCCCCCCCAAAAAAAATGTTTCCTTCGTTTTTAACAACATTCTTTAATAACATCAAATTTTCGTGTAAACTTCACTATCTTCTTGACTTGACCTCATTTTCTCCCCCCCCCCCCCCATTGTATTCTTTTCATTCAAAGCATTAATCTGCACTCCTCCACTCCTAGATTTAATTTCTACTACTGTTATTCTATCAACTTGACCTCTAAATCATTTCTATTGGTCTCAAACAGACTTTATATCAATTTATATCAATTCTTTGTTTTTTTCAATAAACACATCTCATCATTTCTGAGGACGGCATGTATATGTCAAGGTATGTATATTTTCTCTGATAATTTGAAATATTTTTACATAGATCTTAAACATGATATACATACCAACACACATATACATCCCAGAAACGATCGTAAAATGATATAAGGAACTTGTTCTTTGTTTCTATTTCATTGTTTTTATTAATGACTTTCATTGTTTTCCTATGACTTTTATCGTAAATTTGTTAATGCATCTTCTCTTTTTATTATATCTTCTATATTGGGATTACATTGAGTTCTTCATAAGGATTGGACATACATACATATATATGTGTGTGTGTGTGTGTGTGTGTGTGTGTGGATATACATATACATACATAGGCATAATTACATCAAGAAAATGCCTCACATTCATTCATGTTTCATGAACAAAGCCTTGGTCAGGAAACTTTGATATCATTAGACAGGTCTAACGTTAAATTGGGTGTTTCTACCATTAACTTGTTGAAATCTAAACATTCATTTGTTGTCAAAGTTTACAATGAGCTGGAAGTTACTGACAGAGCTTCTCCAGCAGTAGCCAAACGTAAAATGCATGCTAATGGTCATAATACCACCATAAATCCCAGATTTGTTTGAGGGGTACAGAAAATTATTGATAAGTACCGAAGAAGTTCAATTAGCACCATTTCTAACAAGCTCAAGGTTTCAAGGAACGCTGTCAGAAGAATCTTGAATGTGGACTTTCGATACATGTCATATGTGATGTGGAGACATCAATTCATGTCTGCAAAGACAAAATATAACCTTCTGCTCAGCACAAAACACCTGTTGAGCATCATGAGTCTGGAATACTTTAGGTTTTTTTCTGTGATGAGAAAAACTTTCATTAGGACCAAAAGGACAACCAAAAGAATGGCTGACCCTCAAGACATTCCAATGGTGATGCACACAAAGTTTCTGGTAACTGTGATAGTTCTGGGAGTCAGGAGCAATGAGCGAGATATTATGCCTCCCCACTTCTTTGTTAGGGCTTAACGATTAATGCTGCTTACAACAAGGAGTTATGAGGCCTTGAATGGCAGCATGACCAAGGATGACTGCACACTTTCCATATATATATATATATATATATTGACTTTTATTTGTTTCTTCCCAAAATTATATCCTATTTTATTGATTAATTTCTAACCACCTCTAATCTATTAGCTAGTTAGCGTTTGTTTGCATTTTTCAGTCAAATTTTCTTCCCAAGACCAATTAGATCATTACCTGCCCCCGTTTAGAGTTCTCCTAATTCTCTTTTCTGAGTAAACATTTTCCAGTTCATTTTTATGGACAAAAGTTGAATAAATTGGTCCTCTGGACCAACTAAACATATGCAACTGGTTTAGCGTTCTTGTAGTAACTGGTCTTAATAACTATATTAAAACCCACTCTCCGGACTTGAGTTGCTCTATACCTTGTATATCTTTACCAAACTACTTGTATATCTTTACCAAACTACTACTGTTACTATATATATATATATATATATATATATATATATATATATATATATATATATATATAAACATATATACATATATAAATATATGTACGCATAGCTAGTTCCAGACTCTGAAACTAGCTATTGAAACGACAAGAGCTCAGCCATCAGGTCCCAACTCTTTATAATATAACCATACTCTACTACCCCAAGTATTGAGTACTCTGTTGAGTAATGGTCTAACCAGTTTCAAACTGATTTCATCCTGATTTACATGTACACATATATAAGCATAATATATATATATATTTGTAAGTATATACATATATCTATCTATCTTTCTCTTTCTCTCTATCTATCTGTCCGTATGTGATGCCAAGTGTTTTTCTTGTGGATGCGTATCTCATAAAGATATCCTAGTATAGGCAGTAAAAAATGACAATACAAAAACAAAGCGATCATGAGATCAGACCAAATAAAATATGTTTCTGATTCTATCTGCTGCTCAAAACTCCTTGCAAGAGAGCTATTGTTTTTCCAGTGACAGAAGACAAGATTCAATTTCAGTATGTACAGAGATAGAACAGATACTGGAAAGCATCTTTTTCAAATCTTTAACCCTTTTGATATCAAATTGCCTGAAACTACTCATCATTCTATGATACAAAGCTGTTTGTTTTTAAATGTCTATATTTATCTAAAATCATTCCATCATAATAGTGGGATATTAAAAATCATAATGCAGAGAGCCAGAAAAAAAAGCCTTTAATATAATGCACTAACGACTCTGCCAATTTCTGGAGCAGTGGTTATGATTAACAAAATAAGAAGCTTAAAATTGAGTCACTTATTCCACAAATTCCAGACTAAGTTTTATAGTGATTCAAATTTAATATAGATTGATACACTGGGCAACAAAAACATTTTTTTGTCTGGTGCCTGGAATATTTCAACGAATTCTTAAGTGATTTTGCCTGCTAAATTCAAAAATAACTTCAGTTTTCTCTATCAGGTCTAGTCAGAAAACTAGACCTAATAGAGTAAGTATTTTATTCATACAAGAGCCATATAATATAAATCAATAAAGATAGTGTAACACAAACAAAACAAAGTACAAATAAAAATTCAAAATTGAAAATGCACATTAGCAAAGATTTTTGGCAGAAAATTCAAGGAATAAATTCATGCTTCTTTGAGCACCATGAATGTTGAGCAACAGGAGCATCTCGTTTTAAACACCAGCAATAGTCTGCCATTATCACAGCGTCCCAACATCCTAGTTTCTATCTCCTTGATGTCCTGATGGAATCGTTCACCTTGTTCATCGCTAACATCTTCAAGATTTTCAGGAAAACAATCAAGAGGACTAAAAAGATAATGCATTTTCATACACATATTCGCACCAATATCATGCAAAGTTGATATCAAGTTGGTAAAAAGGTCTTTATAGTTTTTACTTTTGTGTTTCCCAAGGAAATTTTGCACTACTTCTGCAAAGGCTAGTCAGGCTGATGCTTCATTTTCGCTCATCATTTTCACGAAATTTGTGTCCTTCAAGAGCTTACAGATCTGTGGTCCATCAAAAATCCCTGCTTTAAGTTTTTCAATCGTCAAGTCTGGAAATACACTGCAAATATACTTGAAGCACTCCCCATTTTTGTCAAGAGCTTTGACAAATGGCTTGATCAATTTGAATTTGATGTGCTTAAATTATCTTATCTTGCTTAAAATGATCTTATCTTGCTTAACTAAAGGTTCTTCCAATATATTGGCAGCTCTACATGGAGCCATATTTGTTCGAGGCGACCAGTCTTTCTTAACATAGTGGTTTACTCGGTCTCTACTGTCCCACATGCAAAGAAAACATGGGTATTTGGTATAACCAGATTGCTGTCCTATGAGAAAATTCACCATCTTTAAATCAACACAGATGACCTATTTATGATCATGATACAGTATCTACTCTAAAACCAACTTAATTTCTTCATATTTTTCCTTCAGAGTTGTTGAGTGGCCAAGTGGGACAGAATCATACACATTTTCGTTGTGCAACAATACACATTTTAAACTACACTTAGAGCTGTCTATGAAAAGACGCCATTCCTCTGGTTTGTATTCCTCAATGCCTAGTTTATTAAGAAGCCCACTGACATCCATGCAGTGAACCAGCTCTTCCTCTTTTGTGAAGAAAGAAAGGAACTCTTCATTCCGACTCCGATAAAAGGAGGTTATACAGACACCATTCTCTAGGGGATTCTTCTCTTTCAGTTGGGAAGCCAACAGTTCTGCAGAATTTTTTGGGAGGTTCAAGTCAGGAACTAGATCATTCATCTCTACCTGGGAGAATAGCTGAGGTAAAGTCTCAACTGAAAAGTCTTGATCTCTAGTATCATCTTCAGGTAATGAATCTTCTTTGGTTGAGGGTAAAGTTATCTGAGGCAAGACATTGAAGACAGGAACAGGAAACTCTTCACTGCGTGGAACCGGTCTAATAGCAGAGGTAAGATTAGTATAGACAAGCATTTATCGATTTTTCCGGTTAATACCCTTCAAATTTAGGTTACAAAAATAGCAGTCGTCCACATGATTATAGGGCTCCCACGATACCATTGGTATAGCAAACCTCATACTTTTCCTTGTCCCTTTAGTCCATTGTCTCAAATGTTCTGTATATTGTTTGCAGACACTACACGGTGCCCAATATTTATCTTGGTCTCCAGCTTGACCCCAAAATATGTCATATATGCTCTTTCAACAAAATCGATTTTCAGATAATGTGTATTCTCCACAAACATAACAAAACATATTTGGAGAATTAATGCAACACTATCTTGAAGAGGATATCTTGCTCATTTTCTATTGCTTAGTTCACCACAACATCTAAAAAGTATGGAAAAAGAAAAAAACTTAGAATTAGAATAAGATAACGAACACTGTGAACTGGATGTACACACATACATAGTGACTATAGGGTCGTTCAATAACTTAAAAACTAGATCTGATAGGTCAAAAAGAAAGGTTATATTTGGATTCAGGAGACAGATTTTGTATAGGAATGATGTCTATTTCCTAAACACCAAAATGTATCTACTTAGTACCCAAGTCTAAATATGTTACTCATTTAAATTTCATAAAACATTGTATACATATATTATGAAGGAAGTTTTATATAAAATTGGTGCTATTGCATTTCTACATCTAATGTAACATCCTCCCGATGAATGCACTGTCTATGATTTTCAAACTAATTTTGAAAATATCCAGAGATTTGGAAGAATTCAATAAAATAACAAGAATATTCTTTAGCTGATACTTTGAACAATACTTAATAAACATATCTAAAATTAAATTATGATGGAAGATTTTAATATAATGATAAATATATAAAAATAAGCAGGTTTAAAATCATAAATCCAAGTCGGCTTCATATGGATTGTTAACAAACGGGCTCACAATCTCACATAAAGTTATAGTGTCACATGTAATATGACAGTGTTACAATTTCTGTATAAGCTATTTCACTGATCACTTGTAAAACATGCATGTACTATTTCTCATACTGTTTTTGTCACAAGATAATTTTATTCTTATTTATTTATGTTGAGATCAAAGAAACTTCATCATATGTAAGCTTCCAGCTTCCAGTTTGCCTTACTGTACAACCAGGAAAAATATTATGTAACCCTTTATATAGATGTTTAAATTGATTAAATAAATATGTGTTTGTGTGCATACATATATAAATACTTATGTATATATATATAAATACATTTATATATACTAATATTATAATATAGTTGTAATCATAATATTAATGGGAATAATTATACTCGTTTACAGTCAAGTACTAACCGTGAGTTACTAAACAAAATAACTCTCTCTATACGTGGCACAATACATGTAAGAAACAATTGTAAATGTAGAAATACCTTAACTCTTTGATTTTATTTAAACTATTAATGTAGTTTATATATAAATATTTATGGAGGCACATGGCTTAGTGGTTAGAGCATTGGCCTTGCAATTGAAAGGTTGTGAGTTCAATTCTCAGACTGGGTGATGTGTTGTTTCCTTGAGCAAGACCCTGTATTTCATATTGCTCCTGTTTACTCAGCTGTAGAAATGAGATGATACGGACTGGGGTGCATATCATTCCACTGCAAAGTAGACATGTAGGTGCCACGGCAAAAAAGCACACACTGTAAAGTGGACGTGTAGGCGCCACGAAAAAAAAGCACCCAGCACTCACTGTAAATGAGGTTGGTGTTAGGAAGGGCATCCAGCTGTAGAAATCAAGTCAGAATCAGTTCCCGTCCCACCCTTGCAAGCAGGGAAAAGCGGACGTAAAATTATGATGATGATGATGATATGTATGCACATAAACTATATATTTATTTAATCAATTTAAATGTCTATATAAAGCCAGCAAGCCATGATAAACATGAGATAGATAAAAAGATATAAAAACTGATGGACAATTAAATATGCCCAAGATAATAGTAGATGAATCACTACCTTCTTACGGACAACTGATGCTGCATACCAGGTCTGAACACAGAAGAGCGGAACTGTCATTGCCTCCATATCTCTGACCTCCCCCATCTCTATCTAATATGAGCAAATTGGGTCCCACGTGCCGGTCACCCCACGGCCTCGGCTGACAGAATGGAGAAGGCATTTCCCCATAGGATGGTAAGAGAGATGCCATTCCATCTCGCGAGGCTCACACCTGTGACTAGCCAGCTCAGCACCTATGGTGGTAAGTAGGGAGGTAGCCCTAGGGCCAAGGGTGCCAGAAGTCTCGACTGCTACAGAAGCAACCGATACTTGAAGAGTTTACCCTCCTCAGCCTGAAGTGCAGCAGAACCTGGGTTAGTCACAGACTGCACCAGGTTTCTGCTGGAGAATGTGTCACTGCAAGTGGCATCCCAGACAAGGGGTTTACCATGATAAACTAAGAGAGGTATTTACTACACCATACAGTTAAAAAGCAGAAACCTGATAGACAGAGAGACAAAAAAAAAGGGGGAAGGCCAATGGAAAGCGATAGAAGCATAAATAAGATTTTTTTTTAAATGTGAGTGTTTATGATATATAATTGTTTCTACTTTTGGCACAAGGCCAGCATTTACCCAGTGCATTACTGGTACTTTATTTTATCGACCCCGTAAGGATGAAAGGCAAAGTTAAATAAAATCAAAGAGTTAAGGTATTTCTACATTTACAAGGTCTATGATATATACTATATATTGTTAAGCAATACCTTGCTTTAAAAACAAAATGTTTAGAGTGTATTCATGTCAACAAAAATAATAATACACATTTTTCATTTCATATTAATTCTACAATTAGCAATTGGAAAAATTCCATTCATAATTAATTCTTTGTTTTTGATTTCCGCCCCTACACGTGACTAATAGCTGTAATTATATATATATATATATATTGTATGTAATTCAGTGAATTACTGGTGGTGGTACCAAATTGACACGTGTTCTACAGGCACAGTGCATATATTATGAAAAACGATGATGTTACGTTTACATGTAGTTAGTTTTTTTTATTGTGTATCGACATGTTACGCACGTTTTGCAGAGGATTGGGTCAAGGTCACCCATAGTAGTTATGGACCTTACTCCATTATAGATCTGCTCTTCAGGCTGATGATACAATAAGTATTTTTATACGCAATAAAAAGCTAACTACGTTTAACCGTAACTTCATCGTTTTACTTAATATGTGTGTATGTACATACCTGTTGAGACCATGGAATTCTGTGTCATTCGTTTGTCTTGTTATTTATTTAAAAAAAACAACTAAGGTTTCCCCTTTAAAAAAAAAAAGGTTTCATTCTGCCTTGTTTTTGTTCGTTGTCTTCTCATGTTAATTATCTTAATTTTGTTATTAATCTGTGACGAACGTGTTATATGCAAACATCGGTGTGAGAGAATGCTTTTAACAAAGCAACTGTAACGATGGGAAATATAGTTGAAGCGAGCAGATCATCCTGTTTCACGTCTGATCAACAAAGCAATTGTACAGATCAAGTTGTTTATAAATACACTTCTCCTGCATCAGCCACGCAGTAAAGATCATATATGTAGTGCTCCGATATGCACGGAAACTATTTGTCTTCTCTCTAACTCCATAGACAGCGTTTTGGCTTGTGTCAGACGCTGTGACTTCGGTGGGACCAGTAGTACTGTTTGTAGGGGGTCGAAATTGCAAAAATCTATCTCACAGCTGAAGACTGGTATTTTTATTTTCAAAACATAATTTTTAAGGTCTTCAAAATGCTTTTAATTAAGCATACAGTGTATTGCAAAATACAGTATATATACATTCATATATATATCGCTATTTCAGAGCACCAATTCTAATTTATATATATATAAATATATATAAATAGAGGTGTGACACATGAATAGTGATATATTAGCAAAAAGGAAAAGAAAATATTAGAGCAAACATCACGAGCGCTCTATCTGAAAATTATTTTTGAATAGCATTAGAAATGCGCAACCGGTAAAAACTTAAAACTAAAACTGAATACTAACCAATACTTATTACTAATTTATACTTATTCCTAATTAAACTATCTTTCACTGGGAAAAATTTGTCAGCATTTTCTTTTCCTTTTTACTAATATATCACTATTCATGTGTCACACCTCTATTTATATATATATATATATATATATATATATATATATATATATATATATATATATATATATATATATATATGTATATATATATATATATAAAGATGAAAATGCGAAGTTGAAGGTGTTAGAGTCCTTTATAAATTTCAATGACGATAAACATCGTGATTTCTTCAGACAGCAAAAATCGATTAAAAGGTAACAGTTCTGAGGCAATTTCATTTGAAGGGAGGGTACTAAAAGAATGTGTTTTTGCTTTGGTTGTCCGCCCCCTTCTCCTCAGTGAACTGTTACCTTTTAATCAATTTTTGTTGTCTGAAGAGATCACGATGTTTATCGTCATTGAAATATATATAACTGCTCAAATAATAAAGGACTCTAACATCTTCAACTTCGCATTTTCATCTTTATTAATATACTCCGTCACCCCTGTCATTGGTAATATGGCGTTGAGTGCTAGAAGTGAATTGCATCCTTATATACCGAATATATATATATATAGCTTTGTTAAACATGAGTTATCTAATCTCTCAGGTGCAAAACCTGGCTTTAATCGTAAGATGAACATTATTTGGCGATATCCAATTTTAGCTGTCTAAATGCCGCTTACTTGCTGCAGTTGCTGCTTACTTCAATGTATGAGGCTATTCCAACAAATTTACATTCCCCTTTTTTTTAGCCGTTAAAAGAAATATAGATTTATTTATTTTTTTTTTTGCGATTTATTTGCCACTGGGGCATAGATTTCTTTATTTGCCCCTTTTTTGTTTGTTTGTTTTTTTTTGCGATTTATTAGCCTTTTGGGGTCACCCCCCCCCCCCCCGTAGAAAGTGTGCGACCTTTCTGCCAGGGAGCACAGAGAGAGAGGGGGGTGCTCCCTTCTTCGCTTACCTGTACAAGCCGATATAGAGAGATGGCCCACTTACACGGGCCATTATTGCTACTTTCACCCGAAAAAGGCACTAAGTCCCAGCCAATTCCATGAAAGATGGGTGAAAGTAGCAATAATTGCCCGTGTAAGTGGGCCATCTCTCTATATCGGCTTGTACAGGTAAGAGAAGAAGGGAGCATCCCCCTCTCTCTGTACTCCCTGGCAGAAAGGTCGCACACTTTCTACGGGTGTGTGTGTGACCCCAAAAGGCTAATAAATCGCAAAAAAACAAACAAACAAAAAAGGGGCAAATAAAGAAATCTATGCCCCAGTGGCAAATAAATCGCAAAAAAAAAAAAATAAATAAATCTATATTTCTTTTAACGGCTAAAAAAAGGGGGAATGTAAATTTGTTGGAAGAGCCTCATACATTGAAGTAAGCAGCAACTGCAGCAAGTAAGCGGCATTTAGACAGCTAAAATTGGATATCGCCCATTATTTTTTTATATTAGTTCAATTTGCACGTAATTTGCAACTCTGTCTTTGTTATTCTCATAACTAACCCGGTTGAAGAGCGCTGCCGATTATTGAATTATTTCAATTTCCCTCCAAAAGGGTTTTTCCTCTTAACGGCTAATTTTAAATCCCATCCTCTTTATAAGTTCCCATCATTCTGCTACAGAATGAAACTGCTATCATTACCATTATGATGTACCAATTCGACTCTACCAGACTCTCTGATAAAATCCCCCTTTTGAATTAGGACAAAACTCGCGCTGGTGAAATATCATGTCCTGGTTACGTAATATTTGAAAATATTTCATGACTTCTGTGAGTAACACATGCTGATGCAAATGTTGTACATAGGACGTAGTTCGGCTCTATTAATTATATTAAACTAAGACGTTTAACAACTAATTAACGAATAGTGTCTATTCTGAGCTATAAGTTCGTATTTACAACAAATGATTTTTGTAAAATCATCTATTGAGTAAATATCGGCCGTAGCTAAAGAGATTATACAGGGATAGCTTCGTTCTATACACAAGATTCCATTTTCCAGTCTCTTTCTCAACAAGGAAAATGAAAAAACTTGCCTCAACACTTAATTTTAAATCTTTAATTTTTAATTCTTATTAATTCTTTTTAATAGTCAACATTTGAGAAGATGGGTTTTACTAATACACCGAAACCGGTTATACTTTATATATTTTATCTACATTATAAAACTCTTTTTTAAAAGAATTGTCCTTCTCATATTTTCAATAATGTCACTTTGACGAATCAAAGAAAGGATAAAAAGGAAAACAGATCCTTAGATATGTTTTCCGTGCTATTTCCAATTTCCCCTCTCGCTGTCTGTCTGTCTCTCTCTCTCTCATATATATATACATGTGTGTGTGTGTGTATATATATATATGAATTGAAAGGGACAAGGCTGTGTGGTTATTAATAACGAGTGTTTAGAGAGTAAAGGAAACACAAGCATAGAGATAGACATTTCCCCTTATCAGTTGTCTGCTGCGGGTCTCAGATGTTTCGGTGCATTAAAGACAATACATCTATCCGCATTGCGATAATAACTTAGAAAGGTATTGAGGAAAGAAAGGACGAGAACGAGACGATAGTGAAGAGAGAGAAAAAAAACGGAAGAGAAAAGAATATATCGATAGAGAGAAATTATATATGCAATGACTAAAATCCGAAGAGGGCTCTATAACATTACTATTAATGTTCTCATTATTATTATTTTTACTATTATCGATACAGTCTGTGGGAAGTCAATGTCCGAGTCAAAGTTCTCAATAGAAGTTGTAGCCAGAGGCTTTGTGGGCAAATCTGCCAACAATCTCATGAAACAACTCTCAGTCTCTGGGAAAGACAAGGACCAATGCCCTTCAGGCAATGTCAGAGGCAGCGCAGCAGAAAGGAGTTCCAGCTGGATCTGGGCGAGGAAGAACAAAAACGACCTCCTTATCACGCGAGAGACATGTTGTTTGTATTTTAACGCACACTAAGGGAATTAACTCTGAGTCATTCGTTGGCGACAGTATGTTGATGTCTCATTGCTACAAGGACTACCAACGTTATTGTCCAGTTCTCTCGAGAGTTTCTTACCATATACCCACATACCTTCAGGTTTTTTGTTTAATAATTTTACTTTTATTAACATCATTTTCCATACATGGTAGCTGGAAATCATTCGGTTATTCTAAAAAGAATATTAGTTTCCTGATTTTATCACATCAAAAAATTGTTCTTGTTATAATTAATAAGAAATAAGTCACTAAGTTCAACAGTTAATACACTATATTTGATCTACACGTGTTTCATTGCCTTTGGATATTATATACAACATCCTTATAAAGAAATCGCCAGGCTCAATTATATATATAAACGTATTAAAAGGTGACTTAAATCTGTGATTTAAATCTAAGATGACCGAAAGTATACCACTGGATTTACCTCTGAAATATTGCTCGTTAATCTGTATATAAAATAAACCACATTCGAGCTTTAAATAAATAACTGAAAGCCTTACTGTTGTTTTATCAACTTGTAGAATTTTATATATATATAGTGGTGAAGGCGTGTGACTGAGTGGTTAGAGAATTGGATTCGCAATTGTGAGGTTGTGAGTTCAATTCCTGGACCGGGCGATGCGTTATGTCCTTGAGCAAGACACTTTATTTCACGTTGCTCCTTCTACCTGGAGTTGCGACCGATAGATAGTATTAGCAATTGGAAAGACCAACGGAAACATTGTTTCCTCGGTCCGATTTGACGAAAGTCGATCGTTCCTTTATATATATATATATATATTTCGTTTCTGAATTTGTTTAGCAAGATTGTTTATCTGAAAACGTGTGTTGAAACCGATATTGTTATACTTTGGGAGGGTCATGTTGCCAATAAGAAACACACGCACCAGTTGCTTTCACTTCAATTTATTATAAATTTCCGGTTGGTTGGTTGGTTCCACAACCGGATGGTTGTTCATATATTGTCAAAATTCTTTCGTCACACATTCTGTGACCTCTTCAGTGACTGGGGATTCTTTTCTTTGTTTTGTGCCTCTCCTTTGTGGGTATGGCGGAGGGCCGATTTAAGGAACGCTTCCTGAACCACCAGTCGACCTTTAGGTACCCGGACAGACGTTCATCCACGAAACTCGCGAGCCACGTATGGTCCCTCAAGGACTCAAGTATAGACTACTCCATTCAATGGAAAGCCATCATTAAGTCCAAGCCATACGCAAGGGGCAATCCGTCGTGTGGACTATGTATTGATGAACTAATAAATATTCTAAAGAGATTACGCAATAGTGATTGCCTAAACACGAGAAATGGATTCTTCACACGTTGTCCACACGTCTGGAAACACCTCTTACATAACTACAAAGCTCCGGATTGAATTACAACAACATCCTAATTTTCTTATCAACTAGAAACTTTCGGACTTTCACAGTTATCTCCCTTACACCTCTCGCACGCAATTTAGTATTGCGTGTGTGAAGTGATCGTTTCTGCGCATGCGCGTACGTACGGTTGTCCTTCCTGTTCTATTTAACCATGTCCATTACGAGCTGATGATCTGCTAAGGTGAAACAATTATTCTCGGTATGGTGAACTAACTGTTGTGTAACCACTTCTATATATATATATATGTATATATATATATATATAATTATAGGAGAAAGTTTGACCCCGACGGCAGAGCTCAATCCGTTTCGACGGCTATTTCTGGTCTAAAATAGTCCAGAAATAGCCGTCGAAACAGCTTGAGCTCTGCCGTCGGGGTTAAACTATTACCCACTCGATTACCCTAAGTATCGAGTACTCTGGTGCGTTATGGTCCATCTGGTTCCTTACCACAACTCCTTAGTTATATATAATTATATATATAATTATATATATATATAATTATATATATATATATATATATATATATATATAATTATCTGTATATGTGAATATATTTATGATTATATATATATATGTGTGTGTGTGTGTAAACACTACTTGAATAAAACCAAATCTCTTGTACACCATACAATGGGGAAATGCTTATATATTGTATTATTCTATAATATACTGCAGGAATGAAATCATGTGTCTGTTGTACAATATACAGTGAAGCCACGTATTTGTATTATGTTTGTGCGTGCGTTGGTTGGTTTACGTAATGGGCAGATCAGTTCATTCGAAATAACAGACCTTAATGCTATAAACAAAAGCACTCAACGTTATGCGTATCATCCGTCGTAGATGTAGTATCTCCTGGTTGGTGGAGGAACGGAGTTAAAAACTTCAATGAGAATAGATCGCCAGATTCAAAATATTCCTTTAATGTTTCAAAAATTCACAATATGTTCAGATCATGACGCATGATATGTGGTGATGTGTGTAAATCCAGCAATTGCTAGATTACGACAAACATAAACAGGGAATAGAATTGATAGGGTAGTGGTCTACCAGTCAGTGTGACTATTTTGACGGACGGTTTCCGCATCAGTAGTCACACTGACTGTCAGACCTCCGTGTCAATTCTATTCTCAGTTTATGTTTGTTGCAATCCAGTAATTTATCACTTGGTCTTTGTAATTTGCACTTGGTGACGTCACAAAATGTCTTGCATCATGATCTGATGACACAAGCGGGCCATAGAAATTAAAGGAATATTTGGAATCCGGCCTTCTGTTTTCATTGAAATGATATATATATATATATATATATATATATATATATATATATATATATATATATATATATATTGTTATGCTTTGGGAGGGTCATGTTGCCAATAAGAAACATATGCACCAGTTGCTTTCACTCCAATTTATTATAAATTAAATTTATAAATTTAAGAATTTATAAATTTCCGGTTGGTTGGTTGGTTCCACAACCAGACGATTGTTTATATATTGTCAAAGTTCTTTCGTCACACATTATGTGACCTCTTCAGTGACTGGTGATTCTTTTCTTTGTTTTTGTGCCTCTCCTTTGTTCTGTCCTACGCCATCTTGACAAGATGGCGTAGGACAGAACACAGTTTCTTGTAAACACAGTTACATCTTTCATGGCGGTGGGGGTGGCTGAATTTGCCTGTAGATCAATGAGGGAGTGGGTGAAGCCGGTCAAGCGTGAAAAGTAAAAACTATACACCAAATCCTAAGGAGTGTGGATGAAATAGGCTAGCTAGAAAGCAAGCGAAAATAGAAATCCACCCCTGTGAATTCTATGTAACATTGGCTGAAAACGCAACACCAGCTATTACTGGACTCAGAAATAGCCGTCGAAACGGCTTGAGCTCCGGCGTCGGGGTCTTGAACATTTTCTTATATATATATATATCATATATCATCATCATCATCATCACCGTTTTACGTCCGTTCTTCCACGCTAGCATGGGTTAGACGGGTTGTCCTGTTGTGGGCAGTGTCTGGTCGGCTGACCATGCCTTGCTCATACAGGAACTGATCTGGCTTGATTTCTACAGCTGGATGCCCTTCCTAACACCAACCTCATTTACAGTGAGTGCTGGGTGCTTTTTCGTGGCGCCTACACGTCCACTTTACAGTGTGGGCTGGGTGCTTTTTTGCCGTGGCACCTCCACGGCCACCTTGCGGTGGGGGGGGGGCATATTGTTTATATGCTTCAGCATGTACCCATGGGAGGTCGGGTACCCTGTATTACTGCGTGACGCCAGAAGTCACGGTCGTGTGTCATTGACTTTGAGAGGTGTAGTTGGGTAAGGTCGGCTTTTATCACCTCATCCCAAGTCATCTTGGGTCTCCCCACTCCGCGGTTTCCATCAACTTCTAGTGCTCTGCACCTTTTTATGCAGCTGTCATCCTTCATACGCATCACATGTCCATACCAGCGTAACCGCCTCTCCTGCACGCAGCATTTGATTCCTCTTATGCTCAGTCTCTCTCTCAATTCCTTTATGCTTTGTCGTTCACGTATATTACTGTTACACATCCATCGGAGCATGCAGGCTTCGTTTCTCTCTAATCTACGTAAGTCTTCCACCTTCAGCGCCCAGGTCTCACTACCATGCAACATCGCTGTTCGGATACACGCATCATACAGTCTGCCTTTCATTCTGAGGGAGAAGCCTTTTGCAGCTAGCAGTGGTAGTAGTTCCCTAAACTTCTTCCATCCCGTTCTTACCCTAGTTATTGTACTTTCTGAGCACCCACCTCCGTTGCTAATTCGGTCACCTAGGTAGCAGAAGCTGTCTACTGTTTCTACAGGGCCCTCCCAGAGATTGGTGGTACTTGTTTCCTGTGGCTGTTTGCTTGCTGTTTCATATATATATATATATATATATATATATATATATATATATATATATATATATAAAGAAATGTGGTAAGGAACCAGGTGGACCATAACGCACCAAAGTACTCAATACTTAGGGTAGTAGAGTGGGTAATAGGAACCAGTAAGACCCCGACGGCTGAACTCAAGCCGTTTCGACGGCTAATTCTGGACTAAATGAAAATTTATCCTGGTATTTAAATAGCCGAGCTTCTTAAGGGGTAATTCCATATATGGTCAAAGTGATTGTCAAAAGGTAGTAGTAATTCTGTGATTGCAAATTAGTAGGGGAGATGGTGGCTAAACCTGCCAGTGGGAGAAAAAGGGGAGGGGGTAGAGTAGACCCAATCATGCGTTGGTAGTGCCAGCTACAGCTGAGCATGAGGTCAAAGAAGATACTGGGGAGGGGGAGGGGGAGGAAGTCGAAACGGTAGGTAGAACAATGAGGGGTAAAAAATATATATATGAAAGAAAAATTACTGAGAGTTATGAAAAGCGAATAAGTGTAAAGAAAAAAGAGTATAAAAGCAAGTTCTACGACCTAAGTCTCTGGCTATTGTTAGGCTAGAAAAATAAATAAAGAAATAAAGAAATAACGAAATAAGTAAATAAACTAGGTGGGACGGAATAGGCAAGGACCCTTTTAAGAGGTATAAGTACGTAAATCATACGGTGACGGGTCAACAAATGGGGCCAAAATACTAAAGAAACTACCACGAAATAAATAATAAAGGTTTCTATCCCGGGCACCAGGCCAGCAACCACCCAGTGCAGCAAAGTAAACTAGATAATAATTCTGAGACCCGAAAAAAATATATACTAATGCTAACTCTAAAGGTACCGCCGCCTTACAAAATATCTTATACAAGCTACATGAAAGTTCGTACGAAGTAAAGGTATAAAAAATAAATTCAGAATCCACCCCGCCCAAAAGAAAAGAGAAGAAAGAAATACTGAAACGAGAAAATAAGGCATAAGTGCCAATAAGAAATATAGAAGGCACGGAAAATAGGGGGAGCGGTCGGAAAAGGGGGCAAGTATCCGGGGTCTAACACAACTGCTATAAAAAGCGGAGTCCGCCAAATCTATCAGGAGGGAGTGGGAGTACTGAGGCTACAAGGGGCCAAAGGGCAGCCTCGGGTGGGCGAGAAAAGACGCCGACAAAGAAGAAGAACTGGGGTAGAAGGACTAAGGAGGGATGGGGGAAGAGGGAAATAAAGGAAGCGATAAAAGAATAAAAAGAAGATCTTACGTCTCCCTTGGCAAGCAGGGGTTACCCATTGCAAAATCGGCAAGTGGGGTATTATAGCCCTAGTCTACCCCCCCCCCCGGGTCATTATGGGGTTTGAGGGCGAGGTAAGTCCTACGCAATCTATGTTTACATGCAGTAACCAGTTCATCTTTCTTGTTTAGGAGTTGGTCCGTCGAAAACAGCATTTGTAAAGTTTCCTCCGAGCATAAATTGCACGGACGGCGTCTTCCCGTGTAAGAATTGGCTCTGGACAGTAATCTCCAAGTGAGATCATAGGTGATGTTGTTGTCCTTGAGGTCCCATATGTGGCCCGAAAGTGTAGTGGCGTGACGCCGGGCCGGGTTTCGGAAGGTATGTCTATATTGGTATAGCCGGGTCTTGAAGTCACATGCGGTTAGTCCTATATAAGCTTTGTTGGAGGTATCCGTCCTCACGTTGCACTGGTAGATCACATTACGGTTTCTGCCTCTATTGTCGAGTGGGCAAATGGATCTATCCGGACAGTTGCACCTCCTGGTCGGCTCTCCACTGCTATTTAGGTTATTTCTTCCATCGGGGTTGAGTTTTTTGTTGTTAGAGGAGACGATGTTTTGTGCGAAGTTTGGTGTAGTGCTGTAAGAGAGTTTGATGGTATTTTTGTTAATTATGTTGTGGTAGCGGTGTTGTAGTGGGAAGTGTTTTTCAATGAGCCTAAAGAATAGTTTCCCGATGGGAGTTGTCACCTCTGCGTTGTGGGGAGGATTGAACCATGTTACATTGCGTGAGCGGCGGTGTCTTCTGGTGGTTCCGCTAATGGGAGCTGGACAGTAGGATATTTCCTCCCAGAAACCACTCCGCTTGAGGGCCTGGTTGTAATAAGGCGCATGTTCATCGAATATCCGCTCATTAGCTGACAAACGGGATATGCGGAGGGAGATGTTTTTGACCAGGTTGTTGGTGATGTTCCTAGGATGGTTTGATCGGCGGTGGATGTAGTGCAGGTTGTCATTAGGTTTCCTGTATGGGTAGTACAGGTCGTTTTCGAGGTCGAGGGTCACGTCCAGGAAGTTTACTCGGGTCAGGGACGTTTGTAGGATTATTTTAAATCCCCAGTCGCGGAAGAAGCTGATTAATTGTTTCCGGACCCGATCTGTACTACTGGGGTTGTACCCTTTAAGGGTAAGGAGCCCATCATCACGGTACAATCCACCACCGAATGCAGGAAACATATCGGTGAGTTTGGCTATTAGGAATAATCCTATAAGATCTGTGACCTCCGCCGAATCCGTGGCGCCCATGCTGACGTCGAAGGGTGAGTCGGGAGCTCTTTTTATCTATTTAGAGTCGTCAAAGAGTAAGACTGTCTTCCTGGCGTGGAGGATGATTTTTCTTTCCTGGTCGGTGATGGGCACAAGTGTTTCGGCGAAGTCCAAGGCGGCAGTAAGTAGCGGTAAGGTGATTGAAGCATAGTAGCTCTCTATGTCGAACTGTATGAATTTAATGTCTCGTTTATCCTCCATATTGCTGAACCATGAGATTACTTCCTGGGTGTTGATCCATAGGCTAAGTCGAGCGTGTTGCTTGACTTTTGGTATCACGCGGTCTAGGATTTTTTTGCTGATTCTCCCTATGTCGGACTTCGTTGGGTTAATAAGCCTGATAGAGGGTTTACGGTCAAAATCGGATTTATGGTCCTTCAGTGTGAAGTGTGGTGTCCGTGGGTCTAGGGGTTCCGTGCGGTCGGCGACTCCGAGGTTGGAGGTAATTTGTTGTCCATCTCGATTTATGTCCTTGATGCAAGAGTGGTTGGCCTTTTTATAGGTGGAGTTTAGGCTGCTCCTGATCAGTGTGTGGTATCTGTCAGGGTTGACAAAGTATAGGTTCCCAGTTTTATCCGAATACACCATGATGTCATTGGTGTTATCATACTCTGTTAAGTTGCTACGGAGTTTTTGCAGGAATGGGTTGTGTCTGGGTTTAAATTTAATGTTCTTGACCAGTTGGAAGAGGTCATTCTCGAAAGGTGAGAGCAAAGGGTTCGGGGGGGGGGGGGATTTGTAGGTAATAAATCCGAATCTCTCCTTGGCGCCGAAGTCCTGGTTGTCGCAATATCTGTCATAGAAAAAAGTTCTCCATCTAAGTCTTTTCGCAAATAGATCGATTTTTTGCGTGAGCATCCGAAGGTAAAGTTTTTTCGGTGGGATTGGGATGTTCTTGGTAGAGAAGTCAATGTTGTGTTTTCGCATGGTGCGGGTGAAAGGAATGGAGCTTAGCGGAAAAGTCTGGATACGGAGTGGTAGGGTCGGAAAGTGCTATACTACGGGAATAGGAGCTAGATAACGAAGGAAATGTGGTAAGGAACCAGGTGGACCATAACGCACCAAAGTACTCAATACTTAGGGTAGTAGAGTGGGTAATAGGAACCAGTAAGACCCCGACGGCTGAGCTCAAGCCGTTTCGACGGCTAATTCTGGACTAAATGAAAATTTATCCTGGTATTTAAATAGCCGAGCTTCTCAAGGGGTAATTTTGAGATAGAGTGTCCGTGTTGTTTGAACACGGACACTCTATCTCAAAATTATTTTTGAAAAGCATTTAGAAATGCGCAACCGGTAAAAACTTAAAAACTTAAAACCACAACTGAATACTAACCCATACAATTACTAATACTCTTTTATTCCTAATTAAACCATTTTTCAACTGTGAACAATTTGTCAGTATTTTCTATTCCGTTTACCAATATATAATAACTTGTGTGTTACACCTCTATTCTTTTAACTATATATATATATATATATATATATATATATATATATATATATATATATATATAAATAATTGAAAAAGTGGAGAATAACATGGCCAACAGTACAAAAAAGGAGGATTTATTTACAGTCTAACAATTGTTTCTCTGATAAAGTTGTCTAACAATTGCTGAACACTAGCTCGATCAGATCTTCAGAAACTGTTTCTGAAGATCTGTCTGATCGAGCTAGCATCGTATTTGAAATTGAGTGGCACTGCTTTTAGTGTTCAGCAATTGTTAGACAACTTTATCAGAGAAACAATTGTTAGACTGAAAATAAATCCTCCTTTTTTGTACTGTTGACCATGTTATTCTCCACTTTTTCAATTTTATTATTTTATTACTCCAAGATAAACTTACATAGGAATACAAGTGAAATCATAAACTCGTCATCTACGTAAACCTCTTGTTGAATCAAACAACGCCGTACGCTAAAACTATTCATAATAAGAAGTATTCACAAGAGGTTGTGAATATATATATATATATATATATATATATATATATATATATATATACATAGTAATAACAACTTAAAACAACTTAACGGCTTATCAGCAGCCTAATAACGATTAATGCAACTCGCACATAAAGCAAACCCTAATATTCCTTAATAGAAAATTTGAAGATAGGAATGCATAGTATAATATACTTACTATAACAACATGGCCTGCAATTCAGTGGAATTTAATTTTACCAAACACATATCTATAAACTATACGCATCTCAAAAAATTACATCTCAAACTAAGAAAATGCCATGGTTAATACATCTGAATTACACCCAATATACACATCTATATACGAACTCCAATATATAAAAATTCTTGAATGAAAATTATCTATCCAATTCAATCGCGTGCTTTGCATTACATCTCACATAACATATACCTATTTTATCATTACATGTCTCCCTAAGCGCTGCCGAAAGTTTTTTTCAAAACGTACAGAATCTGACCAAAACGTACAGAATTTTACTAAACCCCCCAATTACAATCAAAAACACTCTTTTTATACATATTTTTTAAGTTAACAACATTTATTGACAATTTAAACATAAGGGCATCAAAAAGAAACACCATCTTCCTGAGCAGATTCTCTGTTGTACCAATTCTTTTCAAATATTGCTTTGCAAAGATGTTCATCAGACTCACACGTCGTGCAGTCGGCATGTCGTAACAAATATTTCGACATAACAAGAGCGTTAAGAGTGGAAGTTTTCAAACAATTTCGATTCTTTGTTTTAATAGTGGAGAACAGAGAAAATTCTTTCAGCCGCTGCGGAGGAGTGGGGTAAAGAAATAAGACTAAGCATAAGAGATGACAGCAGAGGGTAACGGTTCTCATCGCCACACTTCTCTTGTGAGACAGCAAACCAACAATTTTCTGGATCGTTGTGCGGGATGAAGGAAGAACCTTGAATCGTCAGGTGGCGCCATTCCTGATTTATCTCTTCGTAATCTTTCTCATCACAAAGACTTGGAAATCGCAAAACAAGTGGAATTATTGACCTCGCCTTCCCTCTATCACGTTGGTTGGGTCTAACGCCTCAAGTAGTTCCAAATTGTTCTGCATATTGCAAGACAAAAACCGCATTAGCATTTGGTTTGAAAGACTAACAAAGAATGGTAGTGTATTCTGTCGGAAGGCCAGCAATTCTTCAAGGGCAATGGTGGTACAATTGTCGTGTAAAATGCTCTTAGCTACAGCACCAAAGTAGATACGATCTAGTGGTTGGTGTGCCGTTGAATCGTTGACATTAATCTCACACACATTGATGACAGAAAGTAAATCAGGTTCAATGAAATTGCTCAAAATTCCCTTCATTCCAGCGTCGATTGCTCTTTTGATTTTATGCATCCGATAGCTTTCGGCTTGGAATTCCATATTAAGTTTGTTGACGTCATTTAAAATAAAAGATAGAAATGCAAAATACATCTTTGTAAGAGGATTCTTCATTTCAGTGAGAATTCTTCGAGCCGTAGACAGACACCCATCCTCTAATGTTGCTTGGGTGAAATATACCAGCAATGCTGGCCACTGCTTTAAAATACGCTCCACAACTTGCTTGCATGCAGGATTTTGTGAGGATCAATTGAAGCTATTTTCTGCAGACTTTGTATTCATTGAACCGCTTAGGACTGTGACTAAAGTATGCATGAATACTTCTTGTCAATTCTTCCACGGATTTTGGTAATTCATTGCACGCTTGTAATGAAAGACAAACACAGGCTTGCACAAGTAGATCTGGTCTCGTCTGCTTCAACAAATGCTGGACGCCTCCTTTGCTGCCCATCATAACACTCGCATTATCACAAGCGAAACCTATCAACTTTTCCAAAGGAATAGCGTATTCGTTGAAAAACGATAGAAGACAGTTGTAAATACCCACAGCACTGCAATCATTTATTTCTATAAGCGTTAGAAAATCGTCGACAGTCTTTTGAATTTCAACGTCGTAATATCTGGATACAAGGACGAGTTGTTTAAGTGTTGAAACATCAGTTGTTTCATCGATGATGAGGGAGAATTTTGTCGAATGAAGCTTCTTTAATAAAGTGTTGAAGCCATAGGGGCTGACAACGTTTGAAAAGATGGATGTGCCTTTTGTTCTGGCACACTTCACATCCTGGGCGATTTTAGAATCAGGACAGGCGTTTACAATAAGGCCAGGCAATTGGTCCAAAATAGAGATGGGTAGATTATGCTCAGCAACAAATGCAGAGTACTTTAATTCAGCAGATACTACTTTCCTGGAGTGTGAAGAAAACAAAGAGGCTTGGATAAAATTTGTCAATTACGTTGCTTTGTTCGCTTCTTTTGCATTCTTGCGGTGCTTTTCTGTCTGCTGATGTCGTAAAATTTGACTCAAACTGCCGGCAATTTCACATTTGCAAAATATACATTTGCCTTTAGTTGTATCGTTCTTGCCCACTTCCAACCAAGAAGAAAAATTTTCATCGTACAACAATTTGAACGGAAGCTGCCTTTCATACGATGCCCATCTAGCCTTCTTCTTTACGTTCGTTATCTGAAGAATGTTCTCGTTTCACAGTTCTATCACTCATATCTGGTTCAAGTTAGTTCTATAAGATTTATTTGAATTAATTAAACTATTAAAAACATCACATACCGTTTACACTGTAGGTTATAAGAATTCTGCTTTTGTGTTCAAACTGATATGGCGTGGTTGTATAAATTAGCTCTGTAAAATTAAATCTAATCTATCAAACTTTTCTCACCAGTTTGTGAGAAAAATTCCTGCGTTATGACAGATATGGCGTGGTAAACTGGACATATACTTCCCCAAAATTTACAGACGCCCTTGACCTCATAAGTCAACACGCGCTTGCATGCACAAGTCTCGTCTGCATTCTCACGTGCTTTTATTTTTGTGAAACTCCGAAACGCGCGTTGTGAAAATGCACTCAATCAATGCGTCAAAATATGAATTTTATAAACCGATGGCAAGATCACTAAAACGTACAGCAAATTCGTCCGAACGTACAGCACATCAACATTTTCAGCAAAACGTACAGTTTTGTACGAACGTACAGTCATCGGCAGCGCTGGTCTCCCTACCATATAGCACGCCATTTAAAAAAATTAAAACATTTTTAACACTTGTAACATGCTTTTACATTCTACACGAAATATGCTTATTTCAGCTGTAATATAACTCTTTCCTCATACATGCCTTATTGATTGTATTGACTCTTGCATTATATACCCTTAACATTACCTGAACTCCAATGCTATGATATCTTATGTCTATCCTATCTTACATTTTTTCTTGCTTGTCACTTTTTTTGCTTGTACCTTTTGCACTTTTCACCATTGCTCCTTGTAACTGTGTTCTCTGAAGCATAACATTCTTTTAACTCCTGATTCTCTACATGATGTCTAGGACACTGACAACAGTTATGTATCTACCTAAATGTCCTGAAGACTAGGATTTTAATCACCTCTTTAGACATTCCCTATGCTCCGATGATTCCAGACATCCCTCTGGAAGAAACAATTGTCAGCAAATATATGTATTAAACTAAGATTTGATTGCTTTAACACTTTATATATATATATATATTCATATATTTACATATTCAATGGTATTTACCAATTTACTGTAGAACCAATAACGTTGTTAGAACCCCATAATGATCGTGTCTCGAGCTGTCTACCGGCGAAACAATTGTAACGCACAATAAATTGAGTTCAGATGCATCACTGATTTTTCATTTTATATTATATCATACTCTGCTCTGTAAGAGCATAGAGTGCTCAACTGGCATACCGCCTATGGAAGCATCTTAGCTACCATCGGGGACACACATATATATATATATATACTAGCAGAGGTACCCGGCGTTGCCCGGTATAACTCTCAGTGGTGTAGTCGTTTAAATGAACCGAAAGACTTCCGTTAAACACGACTATAAAAGTAACAATTTATAGGTGTTGGCTCTAAAGATCGCCTTTGAACGTTCACTTTGAAATATTTCTGCGGCGGTGCTGCCAGCAAAGACGATGGTAACAATTTAAACTTGGTGGCCCCGAAGAGGGCCTTGGATCGTTCACTCTTAAAAGTCTCAGCGGCAGAGCTGTCAGCAAAGACGACTCCGATTAGAGGTGGTGGCCCTTAAGAAGTCCTTCACACCACTTTGGTGTGTCGAATTTGCTTTGCTTGTTATTTGAGATTGTAACCTAGAAAAGCATGTAACAGTCGGTGGCCACAAAAACGACCTTGGCAAGATCACGCTGGAATGTCAAAAAAATGTGTAAATAAGATGTAGGGAAAAGTAGATTAATTAGGTTAAAACTATTCAACATCGATAGCAAAGCGTAATAGCAACATATAAATGCGGAAAACGGAGACATTGAACATTTATAACGTATAGCAAAAGCAACCTCAGAGGCGTACGTGGTATTTTCAAAAGGACAAAAATAGCACACGGATACAGCAAATGTAAGCACGTATTAAAAAAAAAGCAAAAAAAAAGCGATTACGTGTTAGCGGATGGGATGCCTACAAAACTTCCTTATAGACTATATTTTGGGTTTTCTCGCGAGCTGCAAAAGCAAATAGGTTGTGTCGGCTCCCCACTCGAGAGCAGCCAACATATAGTTGTCCATGGGAGAAGCACGGTTCTTCTAAATTAAGCCCTACGACCGTCAGCGTCTGACCCTGTGATTTGTTAATCGACATGGCGAAACTGAGTCGGGGAGGGAATTGCAGCCTTCTGAATGTGAAAGGAATGTCTTTACCGGATGGAATGAGAGGTATCCTTGGTATGAAAACAATATCTCCCTTACCACATCCTGTAAGTATTGTTGTCTCAATAACATGAGGCATCGCCTTTTAGATGACCAGACGCGTGCCGTTGGAAAGCCTTCGGGGTTCCAAATTTCTGAGGAGCATGACAAGGGCACCTTTCTTAAGTCGCAGTAAGTGCGGTGGCAATCCGGGAGGGTCTAGGGAGTTAAGAAATTCTGTGGGGTAATTAACAACTTCGTCCGGATCAGCCATAGAGTCAAGGGACTTGTAGACGTGCAGGCAAGCACATCATGAGCTATTCATTGATGCTTCCAACTATGTGGTTTTTCGAAGCCAATATTGCGCGTTCACACAACCACTCTTGATTTGTGTAGTTCTCCTCAAGATTAGGAAAAACAGACTTCCGTAACTCAGCAATTGACTTAACGCATCTGCAAATCCCTGTGAGGTCCGCTGTACTATCTCCGTCGAATGGGACTTTGCCATCTCCCAACAACAAAATGGCAGCAGGAAAAACCCGGTGATGTCTCATCACCTTGCAGTTGTGCTCTCGTGTTTGTTGTAAGCGTCAGCTTTCTTACATAACACCAAAGTGGGGAGGCCTTAAGGCATGCACCAACCTCATCAGCCCGCGTGTACCTTTTGGGATTACAGGCAGAGTCTGTCGGAAGTCCCCAGATAACAGGAAAGTGACACCTCCCATTGGTTCTTGACAGTCCCTGATGTGTCTGAGTGACCGGTCTAATGCCTCGAAAGTCGCCCTGTGGGCCATTGTGCATTCGTCCCAAACAATTAGTAGGCAGCGCTTTAACACCAGCGCTTTTCCGGAAGACTTGTTGATTTTGCACGTGGGTGTCTCAGATGATGCCACGTTGAGAGGAAGACTGAAGGCAGAATGGGCCGCCCTACCACCAGGCAGCAAAGTTGCTGCAATGCCGGAAGAAGCCACGACCAATGCGATGTTTCCGTGTTGCCTCACTGCAGCGAGTAAAAGTTTGATTACAAATGTTTTGCCCGTGCCTCCAGGTGCGTCCAGGAAGAATATACCCCTCCCCGATTACGGATGGAATCAACGACAATGTTGTAGGCTTGTTTTTGATCCATTAGAAGTTTTGGTTCATTCTCTTCAACATACCTTTTGAGTTCGTCGACATCATATGACGTTTCACCTATAATGTTGTTGGGAATGTCAGATGGCGCATCTCGAAGTGTTTGCGGAAGCCCATATTTCGCCAAGACATCTCCGCCCATTGAAGCCACTCTGTCTTCAATGTCGATCAGAGCTCTATTATATATAGCGTCTGAAAAGTCGACATCTAAGTTTTGAGATTGCAATTGAGCGAGACGCCTATATTCGTCTGCGAAAACATCTTTAAACTTTTGCCATGAAGAATAAGGATCGCTCAATTCACAGACGTGCAAGAGGATAGTAAAAAGTGCTCTTAGACTACGGGATGATTGTGAGATGGCAGCTTCCGTCAAGGTTGCATCCCATTGTGCGTCATCTTCTAAAAGTCCACGCCTCAAGCAGGCTTCCCTGTACGTTCTGCAGGCGTATCCATCGACGGTTCTCAGATGAGTGAAGCAAGTCGGCTCTCTTACCTCATGAAGCAGAAGTCGCAGGTAGAAGCATTCGTGTTGGGTAGGGTGGACCGTATAAACTCGCCCAAGGCAATTGTCGAATTTGATGCCTGGATGTCCAACCACCTCTTGTTCTACCTTCCTTCGTAGCCATTTTGTCCGGTTCAATGTATAGTAAGACGGTATTTCAGAATACAGCAGAGTTCGAGCGAAGTCGTCGTGTTGACAAAGTTTGAAAAAAGCGGTGAGTATAGTTTCTTTTGGTGAGATCGCTAGCTGAGCATCATTGAAATACACTCGTTGACCGTTTTCAAGGTGAACGGCAAGTTGTTTAATGACGGGGTGTCGTTGGTGCAGAGGGAAGCTAAAAATGCGCCAAAAGGCTTCACTGCTGCTAATGTATCGGCCTGCTTGGTAGTCAGATACCTCGTCTCTACTGTTTTCATGACGAAGACCAAAGACGGCTGCATCCGATCTCTTGTTTAAGTACTTACAAACGTATTTAATTGATTTTACTGAGTTGCAAAATTCGACGTTTATATGGGCGTTGAACGCTTTCAAAAGGAAGGGGCAATATGGCACTATCCAGCTGTTGTCGATTTCGCGTTCACCAACTTTTGCTGTGAACCCACCGTCTTCAGGTCTCCTGCGCCTATACAACGGATATCCGTCACCGCCAGTCTGTATTTCCTGTAAAAACGGCCTGGGATATCGTTTTGTACACTTTCCGTCGTGTATGCACGGGGACTTCATATTGAGTCCATGTCTGCAAGGACCATGGACCATGTTTGATGTGACTATAGAGAAGAGGTCCTTGTCAATCGACAGATCAGGTAGTTCGGCAGAAATGAATTTGTCGATGTAGTTTGAACTGATTTTTGTAACCAACCAAATCAAGATATGGGCATGCGGCAGCCCTCGTTTCTGCCATTCAACCGTGTACATGTCACACCTGACAGGCCCCAAAACCTGTCTTTTCTTTAATAAATCCATTAATTTGGATAATTTCAGGCGAAACACTCTTGCTATGAGATCGTGCCTCTGTCTTGGCGCTTGACCGTGGAACAGTTCGTTTGTAATCTCCTTCCACTTGGATTGCATGTAAACGTTATGAAAAGGTTGGGGCGCCGATAATGTCGTACGTAAATCATGGCGTCCTGAGTCCTCTCGTGCATGTATCGGGGTCCCCCGTGAACGTTGAAAGCAAAATACACACTTGCCCTAAATTGTCTGGGGATGCGTCGTTGTTAATTCCATCGCATAGATGAATGTAGCATTCAGATCGAAGTTTCTTTTGATTTAATTTAATGAACCATAATCTCTCGGACTCCATTTTAACGGCCATATCAACAGCAAATTGTTGGAAAAGGTCCCGAGAACGGCGTAGATGGTTAAATGAATTGTCCCTTACCATAAATCGGAAAGTGTAGAAATCCATGCAGGTGACAGTTTTCCTAAGATTGCCTCACCATTGCCTGCCGAATGTTGAGGAATGCCGAAATGGTATCCGCCCTCGCCGTTGACAAATAGCAATGGATACTGGAGTGCATTGTAGGACCTGTGTGTCTCATTGATACGCTGTAATGTGCTGTCTCGGTGCTTTAGAATGATATCTCTCTTGTTGTGCTGTTCACCACAAATAACGCAGCAATCTCATTACATGTTGGTGCGTTGAACCGACCAGCGTGTTCTCCAGATGGCCTTCGGTCAGCATGTATGACCACACTAAAGTTTTGGTCGGTGGCTGTTTCCAAAGCGTACTTGAAAATGCGAACATAGCTGTTTTTGTCGTGAAGCATTTCTTGAAGTTTTATTATGGTTCCAATGTTAGTTTCGGACGAAATAGAGTTTCGCATCTCTGCCTGCTCCTGATAGTTTCCAACGAAGTATAACTGAAGAAATTGAGGATCCTTTTCTGCCAGAGGCTGAATAGAACCAATCAAGTGGTAGATCTGCCCCTGGACCTTGAAAGTTGGCATGAACCTACGTTCCGAGGTAAGCTTTGCTCCGAAGGATGTCATCTGAAACGCGGAATTGTAGCGGCGGATATTACGCAGAAACCTCGATGATTCCTCCGTCGTGTCTGTCAAAAGGAGTTGCAATGTCTCTGGAGGGTCGTGAATAGGAGGTAGTCTAACTTTACCGTTTGAACAGCACATTCCATCTCTCTCCCCTGGCCACTTTTTCGTACGATAAAACTGGCAAGTAGAGGTCATTTCCCCAATTTGAATATCTGTATGGACGGCGTAGTCGGAGGAGGGGTCGTAATTAAAGGCCTTCAACAAACATCGTGAATTGCAAGTCCTAGAAATGCCATGTAACGATGATCGCCGCTGTTCACTTTGCAGAAGTCGGCCACGTTGTTGCTCTATGGTTTCAGTATTTCGTGCAGCAGCAGTGGTAGTGGCGTCCCTGCTTCGTCGTCCTTCATCCTCTCGTGCGCGAGCAGCGAATGTTGCAGCGGCGTCCCTGCTACGTCGAACGGCACGTCGTCCTTCATCCTCTCGTGCGCGAGCAGCAGTCGCGGCAGCACTTTTGTTCCGTCGAAGTTCACGCCGACTGTCACCCTCCTCCGCTCCTGCAGCTTCCGTCTGCTCAGTATTCTGTGAGAGCCTGATCGCAGTTGTATTTACATCTTCGGTGAGACGCCTTCGCTTATACCTACTTGCATCATTAGATAATCGACCAATGAGAGTTCTTTTCTGGGGGGGGGGGGGGGGGCGTTGTTTTTAGAAAATTAACCAGGGAGAATGATAAATAGTGGACTAATAACGTTTAAGTAAGCAAAAAAAACACGGATATAAATTGTGAAAAAATGTGATAAATCTGTGAAAGTGGGTATGTTTTGCAAGATTTTGTGTACCAGTCAAATTTCAGGTTTTAAGTTAGGGGCAACGCAAAGTAAGTACTAACCATTGAAAGGATACAGGCAAAAATGGCCGAAAATTAACATCATGATAAACTGGAACCTTATGACCATAAACACATTAACTAAACATCCTTTAACCCTTTAGTGTTCAAAGCGGCCGAAATTATTTCCCCTTCATTTGTTCAAACCGCCCCAAATCGCCGTAACATCCACACTTAAATATCGTTCTAAAAATAAACAATACCGTCATCTAAATCTCGTCGATTCGAGATTACTGCGAGATTAGGCCCTTACCGCGAAAATTAACGCTTAATATAGTGAAACAACTTAAAACAACGCGTGTTTTTTTAACGTTGAAAGTAGAACAGATTTTTTGTTTGTATCAACATGGCTTATGAAAGTAGCGATACCGACTTTCAAATTTTTACACACGACGACATTCAAAATGAACAAGAAACAAAAGATAATATTAGTGATTTATCTTCAAATGAATCAGATGTTTACATTTCTGAAATTTCATCCGACGATGATGATTGTTGTTTTGAAAGTGAAAACGAATATCGAACGTAAACTTCAAAAGTTATCAGGTACTAATACAGTGTTAATGTGAACTTCCATAGATAAGTCGAAGGGAGAATCTAACGGGGCTACTTGCCCCTGGGAGCCCCCACAATCGATGTACAGAAAAATAAAATAGCCTACGACGCGTAATAGGACTTCAGAAACCTATGTATGAAATTTGGAATGCATGCGATTACACAGACAGACATCTTCTGTTTTATATATATATATATATATATATTTGTATGCAGGTGTGTGCACTTGTATGTGCAAGCGTATATTGAATATTTATGCGTGTGTATATTATATGCATATATGCACGAGTATGCGTATGTATACATTTGTAAGAGCACGTGCACTTACATACGTACATGTGTATTTGTATATATGTTTTTATACAGAATATCTTCATTTGCGCATGCTTCCACACCAGTCAGTGCATAGTTATGTACTAGCCTAATCCTATAAAACTACTATTAATGGGTTCAAATCCCATCGCGGTTAACTTTGCCTTTCATCTTTACGGGGTGGATAAAATAAAGCACCAGTGATGCACTGCGATAATTGCTGGCCTGTGCCAAAAGTAGAAACAATTTTTATTACTTTTACTATTATAATACCTTCAGTGTTTTCGTTTAATTATCATACTTTTATTAACATCATTTACCAGAGTGGGATTTACGTATAAGCTAAACAAGCTATAGCTTAGGGCCCCCACACAAAAAACAGCAACAATTTGTCGCTGACAGGACATCTGGACATATAAAGGGCCCCATTATCTCAAATAGCTTAGGGCCTCATCAAATCTAAATCCGGCCCTGTTTTCTATACATTGTAGCTCGAAATCATTCGGCTATTCTAAAAAGAATATTAGTCTCCTGATATTTTTCATAGCAAGAAATTATTCTTCTCGCTTAATTGCTATATATTAATTGTTTCTACTTTTGGCACAAGGCCAGCAATTACCCAGTGCATTACTGGTACTTTATTTTATCGACCCCGTAAGGATGAAAGGCAAAGTCAAGCTCGGCGGGATTTGAACTCAGATCGTAAAGGGACGTAACTATGCTGGAAAGCATGGCGTCCGACCCTCTACCGATACTGCCAATCCACCGCCTTAATTGCTATATATTAATGTTTTGTCTCTCGTCTCTTACTCCACTGGACAGCGTTCGGCTTTTTTCAGACGCTGTGACCCCGCAAGGACCAGCAGTACCGCTGATAAGGGTTGAAACTGCCCAAGTCCATCTAAATGGCCGATGACCATGGAGTTCTGCCTCCTTCGTTTATATTTTTATTTTTTAAACATATTTTTTAAGGTTTCCCTTTAAAAAATTGTTTTTCGTTTTGTTTTGTTTTGTTTCTGTTCGTTGTCTTATCCTCTCTTTGAAAGCTTTGAGCCACTTAAAAACCATTACTTCTCGGTAGAGTGTCATCTCTATAAGCTTGTGTTACATAATTCTTAGTTTCATTTTATTTTATAAAAGATTAGTTCAATAAACAATTAATATGCAAAGCATATAAATAATTTTACAGTACAATAACATGTTTTAAATATATACTTAAATAACATTATAAATTGTTCGCGATTCTTTCAGAAGGTTATATTCCTTTAATGTTGCAATATTAAAGAAAATATAAAGGAAGGGGTGAAAAACCGAGCCACCACCAGAGCAAAGACAGCAATGTTGTGAGGAGTACTAGGCAACCCCTCTAATGATTTTTGAGGCAAGCCAGCACACTCGCAGCATTGCCTCGGGTGATGACGAGGCTGATGCGCTGGAACAACCAAGCGCCCTCGCGAGATTCGCCAGTTACCTCTATTACGCGAGCCGTCAGCGAAGAGAAGAAACTCGCAGCCAGCAGCCCGACTCCCCCAAACGTCTCGAAAACCACAGGCTGGAAAATGTAGCTAGCCGACAGATCACTGTATTTGAGGTTCTTGTTCCGCTCGGCTGCGGAAGCTGTGGTTCTCGCCCTAACCGCAGCATCCAGGATGTGGGAAGAAGTAAAGCAGTCACTAACAGTGACGTCCCAGACAAGGCACCTGCCTCTCGACCAGGGGCACAGGGTAAGGCCGTCAAGTCTTTTGCCGTCACTTCTGGACAACCAAGATGGTTCCAATGTTTCAGTGGCATATTTGTTGAGATTCACATAAAATTTGATTTTGTACCGTTGCTGGACATGATCCTGCATCGCAAACGTAACAAAGGTTATAAACACGTCTATAGCTATACAGCAATAACTCACGGCTGGCTCAATCGATCATGTTAAAATAAGTATGTACGCGCAGCGAAGGTCATAATCAACACGCCTATATACATCAACAAGGCTTAGCGTTACCACGTTGTACATAAGAAAATCAGTACCCTTATTTTGGAGACAAACTACGTATATTATATAATTGTTTCTACTTTTGGCACAAGGCCAGCAATTATTCCAGTACATTACTGGTACGTTATTTTATCGACCCCGTAAGGATGAAAGGCAAAGTTAACCGCGGTGGGATTTGAACTCAGAATGGCAAGGGCCGTAACTCTATGCGGCAAAGCATGGTATCCGACCCTCTACCGATACTGCCAATCCACCACAATTATATATAATTATATGTATAAACAAACATTTTCAGATATACATATATGTATACACAGTCACTTTCAAATATATATGCATGTGTGCGTGCGTACGTGTCTAATTTTTTTCCAGGCATGATAAACTTGATAACGTGATCTCAGGTCACGTCAGATCATCGATATTCTCCTTGCATTGTCTACACATCAGCATTTCAAATGACATTTACGCACACGTATAGTAATGTGTGTGCGTATATATGTCTACGTATGCATCTATCGTTGTACATAAATACATCTCTCTTTCTCTCTCTCTCTCTCTCTCTCTCTCTCTCTATATATATATATATATATATATATATATATATATATATATATATATATATAATGTAATCTGAGTTTTTCGAATATTAATAATTGTTTCTACTTTTGGCACAAGGCCAGTAAATACCCAGTGCATTACTGGTACTTTATTTTATCGACCCCGTAAGGATGAAAGGCAAAGACAAGCTCGGCGGGATTTGAACTCAGATCGTTAAGGGACGTAACTATGCTGGAAAGCATGGCGTCCGACCCTCTACCGATACTGCCAATCCACCGAATAACATTCGATTTGTTTGCAATTTTGCAAACAAGCCTCAATTTTATAGCCATGTCAGTAGAATGAACACTTCATTCTTGCTCTTGTGTTGGCATGCGAACAGTATATATATACTTATATATATATATATATCATCATCATCATCATCATCATCATCGTTTAACGTCCATCTTCCACGCTTGCATGGGTTTGGACGGGAGTTTTTCCCACCTGAGGCAAGATTGGTTGTCCTGCTCGTATCGGACTGTCTGGCGGGTTTTCTACGGCTGGATGCACTTCCTAACATCAACCACGTTTACAGTGTGGACTGGGAGGTTTTTACCGTGTTACTTACACGGCCACATTACAGCGTGGACTGTGTGTTTTTATGTCGTGACACCTACACGTATATATATATATATATATATGATATTAAATAAATGGAAACTATATTTATAAAACCATATTTATTTCGTTATATATATTTCAGGGATATCATATTAACAATATGTTATGCCTTCTTCAGACAAAATACAATATAAACAGTCTTATAAATAAATATATATATATATATATATATATATATATATGTGTGTGTGTGTGTGTGTGTGTGTGTATTAAAATTGTGGCTACATTTGCACACCACGTTGTCTAAGTGATATACATATTTAAATGTTTACATATTCACCTATATCTACAAGCACACACACTTTATGAGTGTGAGTATGAGTGCATGTACGTGTGTGTGTGAGGGGGAAGGGGTGATTCCCTTACAAGATTGGAGAACCGTTCTGTTGGCAAAATTCATGTTAGAAAATATCACAGCAATAACAATAACAATAAAGGACAGAAAAATTACATTCGACTGAATTAAGACAAAAGACAAAGTAGGCAACAGAATAATACGGGCAAAATAGACAAATTGAGATTTTCGTCAAAAGAATATAGTTAGCAGAACCTATATATATATTGTTATACTTTGGAAGAGTTATGCAGCCTGTTGAGTTTCACTTCAATTTATGGTTACAATTTCGCAGTCGGTTAGTTAAATAACTGGTCGTGTTAGTGCTTATTAAATTCACCAACTGGAAAAGTCTAATAATAAATTGAAATGAAACTCAACAGGTGCGTGTATTTTTATTGGCAGCATAACCCTCCCAAAGTCTAACAATATCTGTATCAACACACGTTTTCAGATAAAAAAAAAATCTTGTAAAAGAATACACAAATGAAATACACACACGCACACATATTTGTGTTTGTGAGGTTGATGTATGTCTATGTATATATATATATATATATATATATATACACACACGTTTATATATGTATGTATATACAGACATACACACACATTTATGCACACACACAAACATATACGTGCATGCAAATGTATGTGAATGTATAGATATATGTACAGGAAGTAAAATAAAAGAAATTATAAAGTAGATAAAAAAAATATATCAACATCAATATTTGGGTGTGTGCATGTGTGTGTGGTGTATGTGTGTGTGTGTGTATGAACAAGACATATAAAGATAGAAACCGAGTAGAAGAGCATGATAGAGATAAATAAAAAGAGAGGAAATGTGAAAATGAAACTCAAAATGAAAGTAATGTAAATAAGAGCTGAATTGAGATCAAAAGAATGAGGAAAGTAAGAAAGAAGCTGTAATGAGGCATAAAAGAAAGAAATAACAATATTCTATTGATTTGATTTTCATTGTATCATTTTCCCCAAAACTTATTTTGAACTCTAAATAACAGTATTGTGTGTTATTTTCGGAAATATTGTTGCTCTTATAAATATTGTCTTCAATCTATGATATTAATTCAAATGAATATATTTGTGATTCTTTTCAATATTCCTGGCTGCTACTACTGCTTACTATTTACTTAGTGCACAGTGTGCAATGTACACCATATAGTATGCAGTATGTTCTGTACACTGTATAGTATGTAGACTACAGTGTGAGTGGTGTGTGGTGTACACTGTGTAGTATGTAGTCTACAGTGTGTGTGGTGTGTGGTGTAAAGTGTGTTGTCAGTAACCTGCAAGTTTTCTATCATTTACGATGTTGTGATAAAAATATTGTGCAAATTTAGTCAAAAGTATGGCTGTGTGCTTAAGGAGTTCACTCAACAAACACATGGTTCTAGGTTCAGTCTTATTGTGAGCCACTTTGGAAAACATTGATCCCATGTGTCCTGACCTTACATAAGATTTCGCTGATTTTTATGAAAACAGTTTTAATGTTTGCGTTATTTCACTGTCTCCAGAGAAATCTTATATAATTTGGGCAGTGATGACTTTATATTTATTTATTTATTTATTCTTCTTCTTCACCCACTTATTCCTGAGAAAGTTGTGGGGGAAGAGTCCTCAAGCACGCCTTCCAGCAGGTCCTGACAGAAGCAACCTCTTCAACTGATTTGGCTGGATCCCCAAACGAGACCAGCCAAGCTCATGGATGTTATCCAACCATCTTGCTCAGGGTTTACTCCTGAGTCTCCTGCCGGCTGGTTTTGCCCGTAAAATCTGTCCAGCGATTCTTTCCTGAGATATTCTAACCACATGCCCATAGTATCAGAACTGTAATCTCTCAATTCAGAGAAGTAGCAACTCTACCTGGAGTGAATCTCTGTTTATTTATTGTTGAAACAAATATTTTGCAATGATATTCAACCACTCAGCATAGCCTTTGATACAAGTTCATATGATTACTGATTTGTTTTAATATTACATTGGCTGCAATGGTTGTAAATTCAGAAACCTATCAACCTACCTGCCTCCCTACCTACATACATACCTACCTACCTCCCTACATTCATACA
>OZ024741.1:75001856-75154356 GCA_964016885.1 Eledone cirrhosa | reverse complement strand
ATATTAATGGCCAACAACTTTTGCTATCACCTGTAGTGAGAATTGAAAAGAAAATGTGCAGAGAAGTGGACTGATACCAATGTTATTATATTCAATGAACAAAACCATAACAATAGAAAAATAAAACAACTAAAATACATACAAACTTCCAACTGAATACGCATGCTCAAAAAATCTTATAAATGCCAAACTGTAATTGATGGATAGACTGTATGAAATATATAAATTATTGTTAAGTTGGTCATCCATACTATAGATCATGTAGACATCCAATCGGTCATTGAAATGTGTTGTCATTGTATAATAATGTTTTGTTTATTCTGCTGTGTATGAACTTCACAAATATATTTCTAAATTACTTTCCAAATTTTTGTGGTTTAATATCCTGTTAAACAGCATTACTAACACATTCTTCTTAAAGAGTACAATATAGTAGCATCGCTGCATAACATTAGAGGAAGTCTTTACTTTGGTTTAATGTAAATTTTCACTATGATATGTCCAGTAATAAAATTAGTTAACTTATAAATTGACAAACCTATGCTGAGTTATTTTCTGCAGATCCTGGAAACAGCGTAGCTGAATGGTTAAGAATTTTACATCACAATCATAAGAGCCCAGATCTGATCCTACTGTGTAGAATCTTGGTCAAGTGTCATTTATCATGGTTTCAGGTTGACCCAAGTTTTGTGAATGAAATTGGGTTGACAGAAAATGTTGAGAAGCCAGTCAGATAAATTGTATATGTAATTCAAAGAGGCAGCCTTGTTATACATTGTCATGTTGAACCTCCCTGAGAATTACTTTAAATACACATGTGTCAGTGGAAAACTCATCCACTGACATTACAATATATGATGGACTATATTCATAATTCAAAGGGCTAACCTTGTCACAAACTATGTCACACTAAATCTCCCTGGTAATTATGTTAAGGGAACATGTGCCTGTGGAATACTCAGCCATTTGCATGTTATTTTGACAAATTTAGCTACAAATTTTTAAAACATTATCATTTTAACAAACTATTTTTTAAAAGAATAATTTATGATAAATAAAAAAAAAACATAATTAAGAAAGGAAGGAAAGGGTCTCTTTCAGTCAAGACTGGCCATGGGCTTTGTACCCATGTCTGATTGACCATGGTTTTGCCCCTCTGAGGAACTGATATTGTCCAAGGGAAAGACAAAGCTTGACACAAATGTTGTCACTCATTTTTTTCCAGCTGAATCAACTGAAGCAATGTGAAACAATGTGTCTTGCTCAAGAACACAACATGCTGTTAGGTCCAGAAATCAAATTCATGATATTCTGATCTTGACCACTAAGCAATGTGTCTTCACTAAAACTATTATAATTATTTTAACAAATTATTAACAAATTATTATGAATACTTTAACAAATTATATTAAAAACTATTATATTTTTTAAAAAATGTAAATATTTGACAAATCATTTTAAAATCTAATATAATTATTTTAGTATTTTTCAAAACCAATATTTTTAAAATTATTGTTTTAACTAAAAGTATTTTTTTTAAACTTTTATAGTCATTCTATCAAATTATTTTAAAAACTAATAAGTTTATTTTCAAAAATAATTTAAATAAATGATATACACTTATGTACATAAATGAACAAACAGATATGGACTAATACAGGATCATATGTCAGCAGTTTAAGAGATATATCAGAAATGCTTAGGGGTTAGTGTGTTTAGCTCATGATTGTGTGGTTGTGAGTTTAATTACCAGTCTCTTTGAGGGAGATATTTCATTTCAGTTGGCAAAATTGTGTTGTACATGTAATTCAAAGGGACAGCCATGTCACACACTGAGTCGTGTTGAATCTCACCGAGATCTACTTTAACCATTTAGCATTTAAAACGGCCATATCCGGTCAGAATTCTCTCACCTCTTTCTGTTCAAACTGGATGTAACCAGCCACTTATACTGATGTTAAGGTATTGTTCTCAAAATAAATATTATCAAAATCTCATAGATTGGATATTATGTGAGGTAAAGCCTTTACTGTGAAAATATAATAGTATATATATAGAGTAATGTAAATGCTAAAGGGTTAAGAATGCATGTGTCTGTGGAATGTTCAGCCATGTGCATGTTACTTTCATAAACAAGCTGCTCCATTGATTAAATCAACTGTAATACTGGTCGTTGGAAATTAGGAAGGTCCAACAACAACATCTGAACTGTTCAATTTGTGATGCAAGATTTAGTTTAAGATTAATCAGTTTAATAAGTGAAGATGTTATAGATATAGATATTTTTTGTTTTTGTGTTTCTTCAAACAAGAAGTTTCACTTTGATGAGAAACCAGTGGAAATTATTGAGATGAAAGAGGGGAATTTCAGATTTGAAGTGGCTTACTAGGAAAGGAGAAAATAAAAAATAAAAAAGTGATGACACTTAAATGGAAACTAATGAAAAAATTTATGATGATTATCAAGATTGTGGTAATTAATGATCATGATCAAGAATATTACCATCAGCAGCATTATTGTCACCATCATCATTTTCACTATTATCATCACCATCATTATCATCATAATCCCCACCATCATCTTCATTACAATCATTATCATCATTAACCTCATCATAATCATCATAATCACTACTATCATAAAAACACTTCAACTGTTCTTCAGAATATCAAAGAGGTTGCTATGTAATGCAAGATATTTTTCTATTTCTTCTTCAATGTCTTCTAAACAATCCACTGATTGGCTAATTCAGCATGTAGATGTTGATGAGATGGTTATAATATTTACTTGATAGGCACTATCACACACATACACACATACACATGCACACACACACATGCACCTGCACATATGCAAACACACACACAGAGATGCAACTGCACATATACATATACACATACACACACAATGGACCTCCTTCATTTTTGACAATGAGTGTTCCAGTTCAAGGGAACAGTCTACACATGAAAGTAATGTGAAAGTGGCTGAGTATTCTACAGACACTAATGTAATTCTTAGACAGATTTAGTGTGATACAGTGTGTGACAAGGCTGGCATTTTTGAATTACAGGTACACTCCATTCAATGTACTTCCAAACAGTTTCTGTCTACCCTATTTCACTCATAATGTATAGGTCAACCTGAGGTTATGGTAAATAACACTTGCTTAAGACTGCCTGCTGTGGGATCAAACCTGGGACTGTATGTTTATGAAGTGAACTTCTCCACTAATCTGTCATGCTGCATCCACACACACATATACATGGTGCTTCTGCTTTACCCACAGCAAATTTCTACAGCCAGATGCCTTTCCTGTTGTTAATCCAAACTTTTCAGTGTGGTAAAGATTCATTGACTTAACAGTGTTTTGGATGTAAAAACTTGTATTCAGATACACATATACATATGAACAACAGGCTTCCATGTATTTTCCATCTACCAAATTCACTCACAAGGCATTGGTTGATCTGAGGCTATAGTAGAAGACACTTGTCAAAGCGTCATGCAGTGGGGTCAAACTGGGACCCTCATACTTTAGAAGTGAACTTCAGCCATGATTCCACCTGCTCTCTCTCTCTATGTATATATATATATAGTAAAATAAAACAAGGATGAGTGGTTACTCCTTCATTACGTTTATTGGTTGGTGATGTGTGTTTCGCCACTGATCAACGCTAGATCGATACAGATCGAACCGTGAGCTGATCAGTTAAGAAATGTGCATCACCAACCAATAAACATAATGAAGGAGTAACCACTCGTCCTTGTTTTATTTTACTATAATACACTCTGTTTAGCTCTACACCTCGACACAGAAGTGAACCTAAACATCGAGTGCTCACTCGGGTGAACCTACAGTAACTCCATGTTATACCCCCTGGATATATATATGTTTTTCGTTTTTTTGTGTTTGTTCATGGCATAACAACATCTCAAGTGTTGCTGATCTACATGATAAAGAAACTCAATACACCCTGAAAAGTCATTGGTGATAGAAAGCGAATTGCCAGAGAAAGGGTTGGGAGAACTCTTCAGCTATATCAAAGATATGACAACCTCCCTTGTGCTGGTGCCACAACAAAAATGCTCTTGGTAGGGCATGGAGTTCTATGTAAGCAAGATGCAAGACCATAACTGTCTAAGAGATCAGTAGTTCCACTTGAGTACTGACTCAGTCAGTGATGATCCATCCAATCCTTCTTCACAGGGAAAATGGATGTTAAATGATGATAATGATGATGGTAATGCTTATGATATCCAGCCATCGATGGTCCTTAACTCCTGATGGAGAGTTAAAGACATTTAACCATTTTGATACAATCTTACCCAAAACCATGTTTAGTTCTATGAAACAAAACCATCTGTTTCAAAGGATTCCTTTTAAAGTTGAAATTTTCCAACATATAATTTTACCTTTTGTTATGTTACAAATATCATCTTAATGAAATAATTATTAATTTAAGTAAATCTCTTCAAATTCTTCATTAATTGATTCAAATGCTTTATATTTCATTTGAGATATGGTAAGGAAAGTGTCATGCTTATCGGAGAACATCCCTCTCCAGATCCGATTACATTTGATTTCTTCAATAACAAAAGAGAAGGTGGGAGAGAGAGAAAGAAAGAAAAGGGGCAGGTGAAAGAGAAGAGTAATATACCCCACCACTGGATTGGTACTTTACGGTATCAAAAGGATAAAAGGCAATGATGTACTCTGAGTGCAGAAAATCAGAATGAATACTTGCTTCAATGCATTCTACCACCTATTCTAACAACTCAGCCAATTCAGTGTCTAAGTTTGCTGCATGCATTCCAACTAAACTAAACACAACAGCAGAGCCATGTTACTATGATACAATCCCATAATAAGAAAAAACAATGAAAGTTGTGGGTGAATGAATGATATCAACAGATGCAGAAAATAGTAATAAAACTGAACAGAATTAAACATTTGATTTAAGTCTTGTTTTTCCCAAGAAAAATGCAAAAAATGGTAACTTTGAAATCAGTTAACATATTTGTAGACAAATTGTCTTGTTTTTAGAAAACTGAACACTATTCACTGCCATATTGACGACAAAAGCTTCAAGTTTGCATGAATCAGATATTTTTGTTGTTCTTTTATATGGTGTGGGGGTGAGGTAAATATATTTTCCAGGCACATGTTTTAATAAGCTTATGACTCAGCTTTTACATATATATTCAGTGAGGATTGAGGTATTTGGTGATACAAATACAGATTGAAAGATCACTGGTGTGGTACATCTTAACCCTTAACAATGATCCAATTCACATAATTCTTGCTGGTGTTGTTAAGCTCTAGGTCATTTCTGTTCTAAAGGAACTTCTGATCATAGATGATAGTCAGAACTATTCATACACAAATAGATAGATACATACAACAACAAAAACATACACACTATCTCGTCTTTTATCAGGGAAAGGCAAATCCGTGGTCAGTCATAGGTGTGACATCCATGGCCAGTTATGACTAAAGAGCGCCTTCACTAAATAACATTCTCTCTCTCTCTTTATTTTTTTTTCTCATTCACATAAAATTATACAACAAAAAACTCTCACATGCAAAACAACTTAGTTCAGCTTGAAATCATCTCCTTCCTTAAAAGTATTGATTCAAAACAAATGCTTTCATTTTGCTTGCTGATTGACAAACTTTTGTAAACATTACCAAAGGAATATTTACAGCTATCAATGAAAACTTTAAAAAACTGCTTTCGACTGACTTTCAAGTATATAAATAATATATTTCTTCTTTTCATTATTGATCAATTGCCAATTTTATTCAAACATTATATTCTTTAAAATCTTCTATTCTTTTAATGGTATAAATCTCTGGAACGTGGCCATTCTGAGGTACAGCTTTCAAAGGGGTTTTAGTTGATTATGCAGGCTGCAGTACTTCTTTCATTCATTTATCATCTTTTTATCAAATAGATAAGTAATTAGCTTTCTGACATGGCACAGCTTTGGCTTTTGCATCAGCAAAAGTAAACATAAACACTGACATGCAAATAAAAGTAAAAACATGTATGTGTGTGAGTGTATGCATACATATATACACACGTGTGTGAGTGTATACATACATATATACACACATACATATATATACACATATACACACATATATACACAGACACATATATACACACACACATATACACATACACCTTATACACATACACACAATACACACATATATAATCCGGATCTTTTCCATCCAAATACATACACACCGACATCCATTCAGAAACTTAGACACTTGCACCATTTTTACACACACGCAACTACACATTTCACACAAACCCATATCATCCTCTCTTAACCACACACACACACACGTGCACATCTTCACATACACCCACACTCCATCCCACACCGCCTCCGGATTCGACACAATCTTATCTCACCCCATCCAACCCTTTCCATCCACACACACACAAACATCCATACAGGGACTGTACACACAGACATACACTCCACTCCAACACGCACAATGGTTTTTTAAAACCCACAAAGACATACACTCGCTTTCTCCCAGATTCTCACACTTACATCCATGCTTCCACACACACACACACACACACACACACACCTCACCTTCTGCCATCCCTGCTCGGACTCCATTTTTCTTTCCCCCCTCTCTCTCCCTCCACCCACCCCTTATGCACCACAACACCCGTCCCTTCTCGGATCCATACGCCCCTCTTACTTTTTAATATTCTGTTTTCTTGAAAAATTCTGTTTTCTTTATATATTCCGTTTAATTCTGTTTCTATTTATTTTGACTTCATGTTTTATATTTATTTTTATTTCTATTTTTCCCATTCTTTCATGTTTTTCCTGCTAACTCCCCCGTCACTCCTTCTTGGAATCCCCCCCACTCTCCTGATGAAGGGCTTATGTCTGAAACGTTGTAAACAACACCTCCCACTCTCACCAAGTGTGAAGCTAATAACACCATGTAACATTTACTCCTGCGTTTGTTTATTATTATTTTGAACTATATATATATATATATATATATATATATATATATATATATATATATATAAGTATGTATACGTACATACATATATGTATACAGACGTACAGTAGTATGTATATATATACATACATGCACACATATATATATATGTACGTATGGATTTACCGAACATTTATTATAATGCTCGGTTTGTTTGTAAACAAACATCCTGAATTAAGCCGTACAGTGTTTAGCAACCATCGTTGCCCTTTTGTTCAACACTGACAAAGGAATGATGTACTAGTTTCAAGCTTATTAGCTATCGTCAGCACCGTATACCTTCCTGCCAGATGATGCTGACGATAGCTAATAAGCTTGAAACTAGTACATCGTTCCTTTGTCAGTGTTGAACAAAAGGGCAACGATGGTTGCTAAACACTGTACGGCTTAATTCAGGATGTTTGTTTACAAAATAAATATTCGGTAAATCCATACGAACATATATATATGTGTGCATGTATGTATATATATATATACATACTACTGTACGTCTGTATACATACATGTATGTACGTATACATACTTATATTTAAGTAACAGCCATACTAAGAGGGAGAAATGAAATTTCGTTTCATTTTTTCCGTTTACATATATATATATATATATATATACATATTAACATATATCAGCAACATTAAACGTTGATGATGATGATGATGATCATCATCATCTTTTAACGTCCATCTTCCATGCTAGCATGGGTAGGACGGGTTGACCCTTAGGGAAAGAATCAGGTCAGAGGACCATGTTTAGCTCACCCAAGGCAGATTTTGGCTTGAGTAAAAGAAATGTTTTCTAATGCCCACCAAGTGACTGACCTACGACCTCTATCGCAGGGAAGACAATAGATAAATTTTCCCTGATGGTAGGATTTACAGCACCAGTTGTAGGAAGGAGAACATATTCTGAAGCCATCTCTTATCTATCAGTAAAATAACTAGAGGTAATTATAAATAGGCTGCTGTGTGGTCCTAGCTCACTCAATCTTCTGCCTCTTCACCTAGACAACAGAGCTTGGATATATAATGGCTTACTATCACTATACCATCCAGCCAAGCAATGTCAACTGCAACTTGTCACTAATCTTTTAAGGGAACATTCCATGGTAAATAAAAGATTTGTGCATAACACTGAAGCTTTCTTTACTGAACACTATATTCATTCGTGAACACTATAATCAAATATTATATTTATGATTCGAAGTAATCATATTTTTTCCTTTTTGCTGAAGTAAAGTAATGATATATATTCAACCAGAATTGTTGGTATTTGTCATCTTTTTCATTTCTTCCACAACAAATACAACTTTGTTTCATATATATCACTGGCCATACTAGTACAATCATACATCTTGCATGCTCTATTCAATTCCTCTTATACTCAACTTTTCTATTCACTTGTCCTCTGTTGTTCATGCACACTAACATTACATATCCAGCAAAGCATGCTTGCCTCATTTCTTTTTAGCCACTGCAAATCTTCTGTACTTAATGCCCATGCCTCACTGCCATGCAGCATTGCATTTCAAAGACATGCATCATATCTCTGTGAGAGAAGCCTGAACTTCTTCCACCCAGTTTTCACTCTGGCACAACACTTTCACTACATCCATCTCCACTACTGAAATCCCCTAGATAGAAGATTTCTACCACTTCCAGTGAACCTTCTGAATATTTGAGCGAGTTTATTTTTTTTTGTACATTTTCCCTTGATTACTCCAGTGCATCTGCCACATATGAATTTCACCACCTCTGTCAGCCTACTTGTGATCCTGCTACATCTCTTATGTATCTACTGTCCACACTGGGAGCCCTATAGGGAGCTTCTACCTACTCCTTTATGATACATTGAGCATGGCCATTTATCTGATGGTATTAGAGGCTGGCTAGTTCCGGAAATTTGTGTTATTTACGTCACCAAACTTTCAAAGCTTTACTCTCTTTTCCTTTCTAACACCCAAGTCCATAGCCTCCATGTTTACCATGGATTCCTACCTGATGTCATTCAACATTACACAGCCTGTAAATCAAGATTAAGATCATGAATTACACTGATTTTTAACATATCTAGTTCACTCAACTAAAAATGAGAACCAACAGTAGCAGCTGGGAGTTAGTTCTGCAATGGACTGGTGTCCACTGGATAGCCTGGTACACTCAGTTGTTTAATGCTCATGAAACCAAAATAAGTTCCAAGTATGGAAAAAAATGAATGTAAAAACAATAACTCAGAACTTTATGATATAGACAAATTATATCAGATTTATGGCGATTGGGGAAATTGAATGATGGTGTAAGAAGTGATTCAACAGTTTTGATAACTAACTGCCTCTGGTTCTATTTTGCAAAGCTGTTTGTTTTAAACTGTTTATATTTATCCAAAATCCTTCTATCAAAATTCTATGTAAGAATTTTTGTTAAGTTATATTCCAAACACCAGCTTAATAATGAGAAAGTTTATTAAATAACTAAATCTTTGCAAATTCTTGATTATTTTCAAAAATATTTGAAAATCACATGTAGTGACTCTCATTCAAAATATAGTAACAAAAAAGTCAAGTAATTTAGACTATATATAGTCTAAATTATACTCGAATATAAGCCAATCTGAATATAAGCCAGGTCCCTATATTATGTCTGAGAAATGGGCAAAAATCCAAACCCCATTTATAAGCTGAGGTAAGTAATTGACACATTATGTTTAGATGGAGCAGTTTTGAAATTCTCATGCATGGAGAATATATTTATGGATATATTTTGATATTTAATATATTTTAAGTGACATCAAGAGTATAGTTTTTGTTTCACAACTCAATTATATAATGATTTTTTACCAATGCCTGACCATTTTGAAGGCCGTATTAATTAAAAAAATATCAAAAACAATAGGAAATATGAATTTCTCATCCAAAGTGAAACCAGTATAATATTCACCTCCAAAGTGGAAATATTTTAGCACCTCATTCACATAGAATTTGGCAGTTGGTGAAAAGCAGCAAAATATTGACCTCAAATATATGGAAGGAAAAAAACGATTATATCGACCAAGTTCATAACTGCTCCTTTATTTTATGGACCACTGAAGGATAAAAGTCAAAACTGACCTCAGCAGGATTTGAACTCAGAATGTAAATAGTAAGAAGAAATAACACTAAGGATTAGTCTGATGCTCTATCAACTCTCACTTTAGGCACAAGGCTAACGATTTTCAGGGAAGGGAAAACTAATTACGTTGACCCCAGTACATGATTGGTAGTTTATTTTATTGACCCCAGAAGGCTGAAAAGCAAAGTTAACCTCAGCAGGGTTTGAAATCAGAATTTAAAGGGCAATAACAATTTTGATAATTCCTCACCCTTTCTTTTGCTTAAAGCACTTAGGTCTCCCAAGAGGTCACCATCTAAGTACTAAGTTCAACATTACTTAACTTTAGTGATCAGACAAGAACTGGTGCTTCCAATGTAATATAGTCAGTAATGATAATAATAATAGTAATCATCATCATCATCACCGTTTTACGTCCGTCCTTCCACGCTAGCATGGGTTAGATGGGTTGTCCTGTTGTAGGCAATGTCCGGTCGACTGACCTTGTCTTGCTCATACAGGAACTGATTCTGGCTTGATTTCTACAGCTGGATACCCTTCCTAACACCAACCTCATTTACAGTGAGTGCTGGGTGCTTTTTTTCCATGGCACCTACACATCCACTTTACAGTGTGGGCTGGGTGCTTTCTTGCCGTGGCACTTCCACGACCACTTTGCAGTGGAATGATAGGGACTCCAGATCTATCATCTCATTTCTACAGCTGAGTAAACTGGAGCAATGTGAAATAAAGTGTCTTGCACAAGGAAACAATACATCACCTGGTTCGAGAATTGAACTCACAACCTTTCGATTTCAAGCCCAATGCTCTAACCACTAAGCCATGTGCCTTCACTTAATAATAATAATAATAATAATAATAATAATAATAATAATAATAATAATAATAATGATTTCTTTATTAACCACAAGGGTTTACATAAAGTAGACATTAAGGACAGTGCAGGACAATGCAGGACGGTACAAATGGGCATTTCTGCGTGTAAAAAAACAAAAACAGAGGATGTAACAAAAATAACAATGAAAATAACAATGAAAAATTCCCCAATAGGGGGGAGACTTCGGAGGGACATTTGTGGAGAAAGCCCAGTAAAAAGCCACAATGACCCTGACCACCAAGGCAAGTGCCCTCTCCCAGTTTTCCACCTTTAGTTTACAGATATATACTCAGAGTCGGCCCATTCACTCGGGCCATTCTTGCTTCTCTCACCCATCTTTCAACAAAATGCTGGGAAGAGAGCACTTCCCTCTCTACTCTGATTTTCCTTTTCAAATGAAATTTGAAAAAGTCAATCAGAGCATCACCGAAGAGGTAAGTGCTCGTCTTCAGCCCTTTCAAACGTGTCCACCATACTATCTCTTTCGCCATGGCCACCAGACAGATAAAAACTGCCTGCCCTTCCCGGCTAAAGGAGGAGGGCGGGGCAATCCTCACGATGGACTCAGATGATAGCTGGATCCGTCCTAAACGCGACAGCAGGTGTTCGACATAAACCCACAAGTCAGCAATTTTCGGACACTGGACGAGTGCGTGCAGGACGGTTTCGTCGCCCTGCGCGCATCTCGGACATGCCCGGCTGACGGCACCTCCATGCCTGTAGAGTTTATCCCGAACTGGCAAGGCTCCTCGGTAGCACTGCCAGGCCAGAGATTTCTGGAAGTTGTCCATAGGCCCTGGCCCGAAAGTTCTTCCGAAGAGATTGGCTAGTTGATTTTCGTCGACGCCTAGAGTTTCCCCAAGTACGTCGTCGCTCTTCCCCTCCACTAATCCTCTATAGAACGCCGAGGTGGAGTTTCCACCGATCACATTGCCCGATTGGTCGAGGGCTGTGAGCGCCTGAAGACATTCCAGTCTCCAGGCGCTCCCTCTCGGTCTTCGCTTGACCCAGGACTGCAGCTCCGTCAAGGAAACGAGCTGGGGAAAAACGCGTCTAGCAAACGGCGACCACACCTGATCACCGTCGAGGAAGAGGTGGAGATGTCGTAGCCTGAGCGCGTGCCTGCGCATCATCAGCCACGGCATGCCCAGCCCTCCACGTAGCGGGTGTTGACAACAGATGGACCGCCTGACCATCGGAGCACGTCCCTTCCACAAAAAGCGAAAGAGTAAACGCTCCAGCGCAGTCAGGCGAGGCTTAGGACAAGGTACGACGGTTAGGCGGTAGCAGATGACAGACGCGATGTACGCGTTAGCCACCTCCGCTCGACCTTTCAGGGATAGCTTCCTCTCCGCCCATTTCTGGGTGAGAGAAGCCACCCTGCTCGTCACCTCGTCCCAGTTTTTGTCCGTCTGGAGGTCCGGACCGAACCAGACCCCTAGCAATTTAACCGGTCCGTCCGTCCAGCGCCCGACGACGCTGTTGGACGGCATGGACCTGCCTCTCCAGGTGCCGAGCTGCAGGCCCACTGACTTTTCCTGGTTGATCATTGCTCCTGTCACCGCTTCGTATTCTCTTAGTGTAGTGCCGATCGCCTCGATGTGTTTGGCGTTCGACACCACTACGGTGACATCGTCCGCATATGCTGACACGGATCTTCCGCATCCTAGTTCGCGCGGGACTCCCCTCAACGTCTCCAGTTTGTGCAGTAATGGCTCGAGAGTCAATACGTACAAGAGGGACGAGAGGGGACATCCTTGGCGGACCGAGCGCATGATGTTGAACGGTTCCGACAGGTGACCGTTCACTCTCACCACAGAGCAGATGTCGCTGTGCATGGCAGCGATCCAGCCTCTGAAGACGGGCCCAAAGCCAGCCGCCCTCAGGACTGCCGCTAGGTAACGATGGTCGACCCTATCGAAAGCTTTCGACTGATCTAAATTGATCAAGGACCCACCCGTGCCAGGTTCCCTAGCTACCCTCTCTACGATGTATCGCATGAGGTGGAGGTTGTCGTGGATGGATCTGTCGGGAATGGCGCATGTCTGCGCCTCTCCCACCAGACCACCAACGACAAGCGCCAACCTCTTTGCTAGCACCTTGGCCAAAATCTTAAACTCTGTGTTTAGCAGAGTTATGGGCCGGAAATTGTCTATGTTATCCCCCTTGTTCGGATCCTTTCTCAGCAGTGCCACCGCTCCTCGGCTCACAGAACTGGGAATTCTCCCGTTCTGTTGCCAGTTGCAGTAGACGTCCGCCAAGAGGCCTCCGAACAAGTCTGGCATCTGTACGTAAAGTTCATAGGGCAGACCATCCAAACCAGGCGATTTACCCCTTGTGCAGCCAGTCATTGCCTCCCGTACTTCAGCGGCTGTTATCGGCTTTTCGCAACACCTCGCCTCAGTGGCCGAGAGCCGCGGCAGCCCGTCGAGGTAGACACTAAAGTCCATCCCTCTACCCGGCCCCCCGCTGCCCCCGAACAGCTGAGCGAAGTGTCGCTGAAAAGTTTCACACATTTGCCCGGGATCGAGTAGCATGCGCCCGTCGTGGTCCACCAAAGACCGGATCGTGGCTTTGTTGCCACGACGCGCCTCCGCCACTCGGGCCCATTGAACGGCTTTCGTCCCCTCGTGTCTGAGAGCACGCACCCTAGCTCTGACAACGCAGCCTTCGTGCTTTGCATTGAAGAATTGGTCAAGGGCCAATTTCGCCGCAAGCACGTCGGTCGCAATGCCTTTGCTAAGCGCCTCGTCTAATTTTCTAACTAGTTCTCCCTCTGCTCTATTTTTCTCTATTGCTAAAGCCTTACTAAACCTAATCGATTCTATTCTAATCGCTCTTTTCAGAGCAAACCACCACTTGTTGTTGACGATGGCCCCCGTCAACGCCCGCTTAACTAGTTCGCTAATCCGGTCTCTGTAGGCCTTGCGCGCTGGTAAGGACGCGTTTAGCTTCCAGTAGCCGGGTCCTCGTCTATGAAGCCTATCTAAGTCAAGCACACAGATCACGAATTTGTGGTCCGTGTAGCTGACTATCTTGAATTGTGGACAGCCTATGCTAGACCTATCTATTTCCCTACAAAATACTCTATCTAGATATGATCTGGATGACCCTATGCGGTTTGTCCAAGTCCACATTGGCACATTCGGGAAATCCAATCGGTACCTGTCAGACAGTTCAAAACGCCTGAGCAGGTTGGTGAGGCTCTTGCACCCTCCACCCCTATCCGCTAATCCCACACAGTCCCAGCGTGCATCTAAGATCCCGTTCCAGTCGCCCACTAACACTAAAGAGCGGGACGTTCCAAGAAAGGTCTCCAGACGCCGGAAGAAATCAGGCCGCCCTGCTCCTGTCGGGGCATAGACGGCCACTAGCCTGAAAGCTTGCCCGTCTCCGCTGGTCACGTCCAGCACCACCAGCTTACCCTCTGGGTCCAGGAAGATGGCCCGTATGGCGAGATCCAAACCTCTCCGAAAAAGTACAGCAACTCCTCCACCGGATCCAGGACGGCTGGGAGATGCGTACACATCGTAGCCGCCGAAGATCGGTGCGAAGGCCCGTGCTTCGGAGATTCTGGTCTCGCTGATGGCCACTACATCTATGTTTAGTGACCTGAGGTCGTTGAGCAGGTGACCCTGCTTCCATGACGACCCCAAGCCACGCGCATTTATGCTGCCTATTCTGAGTGAGGTCATGTTTAAAATAGAGTGGAAAAGATGGGAAAGACCACTTACCGTATTTTTGGTAGAGGAGGGATGGTTTTTACATCCCTTTTCACTTGATCGTCTGGTGAAGGGACCGTTGAATCGTCCCTTCGGCTGGTCGTCGGCTCTTCTAAGAGAATGTCTGAATATACTCTTCGATTAATGGTTCCTCCTAGGTCCCTGAAATCACCAACTGCGTTGGGAAATTTCGTTTTAATGTTTGTGTATTGTTTCTGTGCTATTTTTAGCAGTCTTATGTTAGTTGGCGTTTTGATTGGTGCTGGTATTATGTAGTCCTGTTGTGAAATGTCTGCTTCTGCGTTTGTGCCTTCTTGCGACCTTTTGCCATCCCTCTCCCACCTCACACTCCATGTCTGATTCTGTAAGGTCGGGGAGGGGTACCAGCTCCACTCTTTCACTTGTTGTTGTTGGTGATGTTTGCACTGGAGTCTCTGTTGCAGCTGCATTTGGTATTGCTGTTGTTGTTGTTAATATTTCCACTGCTGCTGCTGTCTTTGATTTCCGTGGAGTGGGTATGGGTGCCACGGACCTATCGTTCCTGGTTGCCGCTTGTCCTGTTGCTGGTAGCCGTGGAGCCGGATTCGGAAGGAGGGGGGTTTTCTCCTTTCTCAGGTCTTCTCGTTGCAGAAGGCCCTGAGGTGAGTCTTCGATCCACAGCGAAAGCATTTCGGGCGTTTGCCCTCAACACTTATGGGCAGTTGAGTGCCGTTATCGAAGTCTATCACATCCGGGATAGCTTCGATGCACTCCTGGTTGGTTTGGATTAGCATCTCAATGGAGGAGCCGACCCAATCTTCTCTTACTTTTTTCTGTACTTGCAGTACAGTTGTTTTGTCCTCGATTCCGACGAGGACAGACGCGGCCAGCCAAGAAGGGGTCATTCCGGGGGGGACGTGGGTCAGTTTGACCCTCACAATTTTTTGCCCGCAGTAGGAGGGCACCAACACCATTTCCTCGCTCCTTAGGGTCACTACTGATTGGGCCTTTGCCTCCTGGGGTGTGGCAAAAAGTACGTCTACGGTGGCGTATTTTTTGCCTCGGGTGATGTGCGTTTTCCTCTGCCACACAGACCCCAAGGCTTTTTGTATTTGGGCCTCTGTGGCTCTTTCCACCCTACGGGATTTTGTACTTACTGTACGGTACGTGACCGTACAGTGCTCTTGGGTTTCGAAAAAATTTTTCGCTGCCTTGCAGATTGCTCGGTGTCCGTTCTTTGTCACCATCTTCTTCGCTTCCTCTAATTCCTCATTTGTTATGAGGATTGTTTCCAAGTTTTTCGCAATACCTGCAAATGAGATTGGTTTTTCTCTGCTGTTGTTGTTATCGTCAGAGCTGCTGGTACTTTTGTTGTTGCTGCAGGTACTACGACTACTGCCTCCGCCGCTGTTGCTGTGGTTGTTGTTGGTGTTGCTGCTGCTAATGCTGTTGTTGTTTATGCTGCTGGTGATGCTGTTGCGGCTGCTACTGTTGTTTTCATTGTCACTGTTGCTGTTGTTATTACGGCTGCTACTGCTATTATTCCTGACGTCAGACGAATGAACTGGGTTTTCGTATTTCCCGCACACCTGTTTCGTCGCTGTCGTCGTCGTCGTGGAGAAACCTTGCACGCTTTGCACGAGACTTTTCTTTTCTTTCGTCGCTTGCGAAAGAGAAGGGAGGGAGAGAGACACATTTAAAGAAGGGAGGGAGAGAGACAATCTTCTCTCTGCTGTAGTGATGATTGAGGAAGAAGAAGACGGAATGAGTGGGAGTGACGTATGAAATTTCTTTTTCGTAGCCATGTTTTTTTGTTTAAAATGAAATTTTGGGTACAAAACCCCAATAACTGGTTATTCAACCCCGAAGGGCCAAATAACGGACAGAAAGACCCCTCTCACGAGGAGGAGGGTGTCTTTATCAACAATTTGGTTCAAGTTTTAAACAATTTACAATTGTTTCAACGGTCAAAAATTACTATACCTTACAGAGCCGAGCCTCCGTCAACCATGGCATTCAATAATAATAATAATAATAATAATAATCGAAAGAAGGAGAGGGAGAAAATTAACCGATACCAGGACCTAAAGTGGGAGGTGAAAAGGATTTGGAACTGCCATGAAGTCAAAGTGATCCCGATTGTCATAGGCGCACTGGGGACTATCTCCAAAAGTTTCCAGGGATGGTTAAAGAAAATCGGCCCCTTCACGCTTTTTGGAATGCTTCAAAAGGCATGCTTGCTTGGAACAGCAAGAACCCTCCGATACGTCCTGAATATCTGAGGCTGCAGGTAGTGGCTTGATATTCATTCCAACGGACTTTCCAGTTAACCAACATCAATGACTGAGATTCAAGGAATAACAACAGTAATAATAATAATAATAATAATAATAATAATGCTTTCTTTATTAACCACAAGGGTTTACACAAAGTAGACATTAAGGACAGTACAGGACAATACAGGACGGTACAAATGGGCATTTCTGCGTGTAAAAATAACAAAAAACAGAGGATGTAATAAAAAGAAATAATAATAATAATAATTGTTTCTACTTTTGGCACAAGGCCAGCAATTACCCAGTGCATTACTGGTACTTCATTTTATCGACCCCGTAAAGATGAAAGGCAAAGTTAACCTCGGCGGGATTTGAACTCAGAATGGCAAGGGCCATAACTCTATGCGTCAAAGCATGGCGTCCGACCTTCTACCGATACTGCCAATTTAATAATAACACAGAGAAATAAATGATCGCATAAATTTGAGAGTGTCAAGGACCGGACATGAAGAATGTGAATTATGAGAATTATATTATTCTGTCATGGAGCACAAATGGAAATATTAAATTTCCTCCCGAAATTTCCTTCCAACAAAATACACTGAGAAAGCAAAAAAAAACAAAAAAACCCCTGTATCAATAGAAAGACATCGTCTGTAGAATTGCATTAATTAAATCAGTTTCCGCTAAATACTGTTAAATAAATCAATAGAAAAGGGGGGGAGGGGGTTAAACTAATTTACGTTGACATGAAAACAAATGTTTTCATAAAATGAATGCATTTTATTTTCAGCCACCGTTTGCAATTTCATTAAATTTAAAGGTTATTAGAAACTCGTAATTATTTTATAGTTCTCTTATAGATCTTTGCATATTATTATTATTACCATTGCTTTTGTTATTATTGTTGTTGTTGTTGTTGTTGTTGTTAATTCAGTTTGCTGTTTCATTTCATGTAACTAACTAATGTCATAAAATTTTATGTAAAATGTTTCTGCTGTTGTTGCCTCCACCACCACCACTTCTACTATTGCTACAATCAATAACTAAATTGATTCTGGCTAGGAAATGCAAATTTAGAATTTCAAATGATGAGGCCTGAATGTCCTGAAATAACGTATACATAGTTTATAAACATAGTAAGGAAAGCAGTTTTAAAATCTCATATGTCAAATTGTATCTAAATTTGTTGATTTACATTTAAAGAGAACAGTTCAATAAGCTGGAAATTCAGCATATGATGTTTAATGCATATAGGCAGAACAATATGATCTAAACATAGAGATGAACAAGTAGATAAATAGATAGATACACAGATATGTACGTAGGAAGGAATATGGACATATAGATAGATAGGTAGGTACATTGATAGGTAGATAGACATATGGATCGATAGATGGATAGATGAGAAATAGTAGATAACGCCCAAGCCAAATCAGCATGATACAATATATGATAAGGCAAAATTAGATTTTTCAATTCCCTGTACAATTCATCCAATGGTTTCCATGCAGATTTTGTCTACCCAATTTCACTTACAAGGCTTGGGTCAATCTGAAGCTATGATAAAGGCATTTGCTCAAGATACCACACAGTGGGATCGAGCTCAAGACCTCATGATTGCAAAGTAATCTTCTTAACCACACAGCCATGTCTGTACCCATATGGATATATTTAGTGTCACCCACAGTAAAACTACAGACATCACCAGGAAATAAAATCTGATCATTAATTATATTTTGGTAATTTTCACTAATTACAGCCATGAATGTGAGTGGATTAAAATGGCTGTTATTCGTATTTTATTTATATGTTTCACTATTTAGTGATGACATTTATTTAGTATAATTATTTCAGATGATCTCAAATATTTGTTTTGATAATATGTATACATATATATATACACACACACATATGCATATATATAATCATATGTATGCATATATATATGGAGGCACATGGCTTAGTGGTTAGAGCATTGGCCTTGCAATCGAAAGGTTGTGAGTTCAATTCTCAGACTGGGTGATGTGTTGTTTCCTTGAGCAAGACATTTTATTTCACATTGCTCCAGTTTACTCAGCTGTAGAAATGAGATGATAGTGACTGAGGTCCCAGTCCCTATCATTCCACTGCAAAGTGGTCGTGGAGGTGCCACGGAAAAAAAGCACCCAGCACTCACTGTAAATGAGGTTGGTGTTAGGAAGTGAATCAAGCTGTAGAAATCAAGCCAGAATCAGTTCCCGTCCCACCCTTGCAAGCAGGGAAAAGCGGATGTAAAATGATAATGATGATGATGATGATGATATCTGGGAAAAACAAACAAGATAAAAAAAAATATTTACTTACTTTTAATGTCCCTACTACAGTTTCATTGAGAAAATAACGATACTCCCAGTAGAGTATTGCAAGAAATCTCAAATCATCAGGAGACTTTCTCAGTCAAGAAAGAAAATTCAAGACAGAAAAATTCCTTCTTCTTTGCTATCAGTGAAAATTTCAAATAGAAGAACTATCACATGATATGCAATCAACACGAGGGTAGTAAGGTGGACATTGGCAGGTTGCGTTCAACTAGAAAAAGCAGTCTGATTGGGTTGATCTTTGTTAATTCTTTCATAGAGCAAAACTTAGTGTCGGTTGGACACCTTTGTATGTATCTACACTTGTGTAAAGATATATATATTTCTTCATAGCGTAAAAGTTGGCGTCCATCAGGGCTCTGTTCTCAGCCCACTACTATTTATTATTGCCCTTCAGGCTATAACAGAGGTGTTCAAGACAGGCTGCCCATGGGAACTCCTATACGCAGACGACCTGACACTCATAGCGGAATCAATGGCCGAGCTAGAGAAGAAATTCCAAACATGGAAGCACGGCCTAGAGTCAAAAGGACTTAAAATTAACCTGGCTAAGACCAAAGTACTAGTTTGTAGGAAAGAAAACAAGGCGGCGGTCCCTTCTGGGAAATGGTCGTGCTCGGTGTGTAGGAAAGGCGTAGGTAGAAACTCCATTTTATGTCCTAAATGCAAAGTATGGGTGCATAAAAGATGTAGTGGGATCACAGGTAAGCTAACTAAGAACATAGATTTTACATGTGGCCGGTGCTCTGGTGCAATAAGTAGCAGCAAGTGCCCACAAAATACTAGCTCTTTCAATTGCGCAGAGGGTTCCATAGAAATAGTGGACAGCTTCCGTTACCTGGGCGATAAAATCAGCAGTGGGAGAGGGTGCTCTGAAAGTACTGTAGCTAGAGTCAGAACTGGTTGGAAAAAGTTCAGAGAGCTTATACCACTATTAGCTGCTAAAGGGTTCTCACTAAAAATGAAAGGCAGCTTGTACGATGCCTGCATACGAACAGCAATGCTGCATGGCAGTGAGACCTGGGCATTGTGTGCAGAGGATATACGCAGACTAGAGAGGAACGAAGCTTGCATGCTCCGCTGGATGTGTAACAGTAATATACGTGAACGGCAAAGCATAAACGAACTAAGGAAAAAATTAGAGATAAGAGGGATCAGATGTTGTTTACTCGAGAGAAGGCTACGTTGGTATGGACACGTGATGCGCATGAAAGTCGATAGCTGTATAACAAAGTGCAGGGCAATAAAGATAGACGGTAGTCACGGAATAGGCAGACCTAGAAAAACCTGGGATGAGTTGATAAACTCCGACATCACACACTTACACCTCTCCAAGACAATGTCACTGGACCGAGACCTTTGGCGGTACTCAGTAACAGAGAAGACCCGCCTTACCTAAATATATAGTAAAACCTACTCCAGCCAGTAGGCATCTCTAACAAAATACACCCCGTCCCACCACCACCACCCCCACCCCATCCACACCACCCCGTTCTATGTAAAGTTATGTTGGTGCCGCGCCATCGAGACCGAAACAAATGAGATCGTGTAGGTGTCACGACAAAAAAACACACAGTCCACGCTGTAATGTGGCCGTGTAGGCAACACGGTAATAACCTCCCAGAGCCACACTGTAAATGTGGTTGGTGTTAGGAAGGGCATCCAACTGTAGAAAACCTGCCAGACAGTCCTATGCGAGCAAGACAATCACTCTTGCCTCAAGTGGGACTACCCCCGTCCAAACCCATGCAAGCGTGGAACACGGACGTTAAACGTTGATGATGATGATGATGATGATGATATGCACATACATTCACTTATACACACACACATATAAATATATATGTATATATATATATATATATATATACCCAATCAGTTCTTTATAAGCAAGACATGTTCACCTGACCTAGCATTGCCCACAGCAAGACAACTTGTCTAACTCATACTAGCATGGAAAAATGGACGTAAACCGGTGATGATGATGATTATATACCACATATAAGTTAGAATTCGGTGTTGTTTGAATATTTTAAAAATTGAATTAGAAGCTTTCACCATATATTGACTATAGAAAATACTCCTATATTAGGTCATATAAACGCCCACAACAGAAAAGAATGGACATTAGCATACAGGGGAATCGAACCCAGTCTGCCCATTTTGTGACATGTATGCTAACCAATGTGTTGGTGTAATCAGTCAGCATACTTATCCTGAAAATAAGAGCTGTTGGTTTGATTCCCAGGCATGCTTATACCCTTTTTTTCTGTTATGGGGAGGGGGGGGGGGCTAATTTTCTCTAATAAAGGAATATTTTCTAAAGTCAATTTATGGCGAAAGTTTCTAATTCTATTGCTTTGAACGGTTTCAGCCCCACATTTGAAAAGAGGGTAATAGCCCTGAAATATCATGTTGAAATACACTAGGTAAAACATTACTTTGTTCTGCTTTATTTGTCATCATTTCCCCTTTGTATTTTTCTACCATGTTGTACTGGCTTTATATATATGTATATATCTATCTATCTCTCTCTCTATATATATATACACACATCACTCTTAAAATTATTATTTGCAAAGATAATTATTTGCATGACATATTGATATATGCTCTTATATATAGAATGTGTTCTGTGTAATTACTATATAAAGGTACACTCACACACACATACACACAAACATGCACCAACAATAACAAGCATTCTTATGTTCCATATTTTTGCATGTTTCTTTTGCTGGATTAACCTCTTAACAGGAGCCTCCTTACATGGTATATTGGGTATATTTTTTGTGGCACCAGTGCTACCACTGTACTGAGTGCACTGAGTGTTTTATCATGGCACTACACTACCACATACTGAGGGGACTGCATGCATTTTATTGAGGAACAAACACTATCACCTTACAGTGTGCACTGGGGGCATTTTATCATGGCACTAATACTAAAAAGGTTGTCACATGCTTGTCCTAACTGAACAGTTCTCGTAGACCTTATGTCATCAATGGTCAATCTCTGAACACTATAGCCTCTGGCCTCTCACCATGTTTACATCTAGTGTTGCAGTGCTTGTACAGGTGAATGGGTCTTTTGTATTATAGCATATCAACAGGCTGCTCTGTCCTGTGTCATTTCCTTCATGAAGTTCAGTTTTTTTAGGTCATTCATCACAACTGCATCCCATATCTTCCTAGGTCTCATTCTTCCACATGTTACAACCCCTTTAAGCACTCAGCAATTTGTATACCTCCCTAGTTCTCCTTACACATCACATGCCTATACCAGTGCAATGGTCTTTCTTGCACAGAGCATTCAATTGCACTTATTCTTAACTTTTCTCTCAGTCACTTGCGCATGTTTTTCCTGCACAATAACATAACATAGCAATGTAAATATGTGCCAGTATAAGTAATTGTTGATAAGTATATAATCATGCCTTTCATATTTATATCATCATTGTGTTGCTCCATTTAACAGTATGTGTGAATGCATAATACTAATATGTTTGAGAGATGTGTGTGTGTGTTGTGTGTGTTGTGCTGGACACATGTATGTTTATGCGTTGTGTTGGATATGCTAAAGTACATGTGTATATATATACATGTGCTACTGCTTAGAAACTTATTATCTCCAAGAATTAAGAATTAAATATTGGAATTAGAACAAGAAAGAAAAAATAGAATGTAGATGCAGGCATTGCTGTGTAGTTGAGAGCTTGTCTATGGTTCTGCATACCGTCCTGTTACAGAGCAAGTGTCTTCTACTATAACTACAGCTTGACCAATGCCAGATGAATGAAATTTAGTAGACAGAAACTGCAGAAACACATTGTCGTCATTTGATAAGTAATACTAATTACTACAAATAGTATTTGAAACAGAGATGGTCATATTTCGATATTAATCTTCATTGCATCTGATTGATAACCAAATTGATCCTAGAGTTGTGTAAATGAATGTCTACACAGACACACACATGCACACACATGTATATATACACACACACATATATATATATATATACATATATATACATACATACATATACATAAAGATATATATATGTATATAACAAGGGCGGTGCCCCAGCATGGCCTCAGCCAGATGGCTGGAACAGGTAAAAGAGTAAAAGTCAGTAGGCACCTCTAACAAAATACACCCCCGCCCCACTACCTCCACCCCATCCACACCACCCCCTTCAATGTAAAGTTATGTTGGTACCACAACATCCAGTCCGAAACAAATGAGGTCGTGTAGGTGTCACGACAAAAAAACACAGTCCACGCTGTAATGTGGCCGTGTAGGTAACACGGTAAAAACCTCCCAGTGCCACACTGTAAACGTGGTTGGTGTTAAGAAGGGCATCCAGCCGTAGAAAACCCGCCAGACAGTCCTATGCGAGCATGACAACCACTCTTGCCTCAAGTGGGAAAACTCCCGTCCAAACCCATGCAAGCATGGAAGATAGACGTTAAACGATGATGATGATGATGATGATGATGATGATTTGAAAAAAAGAAAAGAATGACTTCACTTGTAGTTGGTGTTCTAAACAATTTAATTTTATAATTTTACACTTTTACAATTTCGGTGGAAAGTTTTTCTTAAAAATCCTGGTTAACTTTCTGGAGAACTTTCTTGCATTTGTCAGTGGCGATTGTCAAATTGATCTACGGTTGAAATGTGTTGCTGTATATATAAGGGATGTGGGTGTGTCTGGGGAGTGTTAATGAGAATGGAAGTAAAGCAGTGTTGATGAAAATCTAAATGAATTAAAAAATCTATATACAAAAACATAAAAGACAATAGTAAAAACAATAAGATTGATTGAGAGTGAAGTTGGGAGGTGTTAGAGGTGAGGGAGCTGGATGGTCAGATTTACTCCCTAAGATATCTTTGGTAAAGGAATAAGAAAAGAATCAAAGTATAAAGCAAAGTTAATGAGTGATAAGGCAAAATAGTGAGTCTTGTAAAAAGAAAACAGTCAGTTAGTGTCTGGTGAATAGAAGTAAACAGACACGCACGTACACCAGGTCCGAACATAGAGGAACCAAACTCCCACTGTCATCGCCTACGTCTCTCTCACCCTCCCCATCTCTAACTATTATGAGCAAATGGGGTCCCATGCGCTGGCCACCCCACAGCCCCAGCAGACAGAATAGAGAAGACATTTACCCGGAGAATGCTGAGGGAGATGCACTGGAAGAGCCATTCAATCTTGCGAGGCTCACAGCTGCTGCTAGCCAGCTTAGCATCTATAGTGGTGTGTAGGGAGGTAGCCCTAAGGTCAAGCACACCAGAAGTCTCCACTACTAGTGGCTTGACTGCAAACCTGTGGGAGAGCAACCAATACTTGGAGATTTTACCCTCCTCAGCCCGAAGTGCAGCAGAGCCTGGGTTAGTTGCTGACTACACCAGGTTGCCGCTGGAAAACGTGTCACTGCATGTGGCATCCCAGACGATGGTCATGCTGTCTGGCCTTTTGCCATCCCCTCAGTCCAACCCCACTGGCTCGAGCTGGGAGGGGAAGCCAGCAGCATCCAAGCCATGCTTTAAATTTTCCCTTCTCGCATGATGCGAAGTGTTTGCTGCATGTGGTGTTCCTAACAGAGGGGTCTTTAATTTGTTGTTTATGGACCCAATCCCTGTCATGTAGACTTGTTCTGGTTTCTCGAATGTAGTATTTTTTACATTGTAGGCAGGTTGCACAATAAATTAAGTTTTTGTTTTGCAATTCATGCTTTCGTTAACTTTGAAAATCTCATTGTTTCTAAAGCAGATTTGCCCACCCTCTTCAATGTATTCACTAGTTCCGCCTCAAGGGTCCTCGTATTTCTTAACTTGCATTGTTTCAATTTTATTTTTAGAAATAGGAAGGAACATGGATGCTTGCCCGAGGAAGTAAGGGTGAGGAGAATTTGTGTCAGTTATTCATATCGACCTATGATCGGGAGGACTTTATTTAACTACAATAAGTGTTTAGCAAATATTAGTACTGAGGAATACAAGAAGGCTTGCAGTGGGTTATGCAATTGTGAAGTTCTAGGTTTTGCTACGAGGAAGTAGGGCACATAATTACTGGTGGTCTGAGTATAGTTGAGAACAAGGATCTTAGGTGGCTTATGATGAAGGAAACTAAATTAAAGGAATCTGTAAGGACAAACAGGTACACAGTAGGTAAGTTGGTGTTAGAATCAATCAATGATTTCATAGTTAAGTTAGACCTGAAATTTGGTTTTACTTTTGAGATGTTCAGGAACTGGAAGGATAGGGTTGTTAGCTTCGTAAAGAGTAGGTTATGAGGGTTGGGCATGATGATGCAGGAACCGTCTATGCTTAATAGGTCCAGGGTGAAGCAATTTTTGGATAAAATTTGCTGTAGGTATATATAGCACCAGTGAATAAAGCAGCAGGTAATTTCATTATAATAAGCAAAATATACTACTTGTCAGTTTTAGCAAGGGAGCTAGGATGTGATGTTAATTATAACTTTAATGGAATGGAACCTATAAGCTGAGTCCAGGGAATATTAATCATCTGATAGTAAAGCTGAGATGTGAAGTAGAGGATCTGAGTGGTTGCCAGTTGAAGGAGGTGAATATGTGTGTTCCTAGAGTCTTCTAGGTACCAAAGTTGCACAAAATGCCATGGAGTTAGTAAGTTCATGAATAGACAAGTAGCTATTTTGGTTAATGAAGCTTTAGCAGTAGTTAAAGGGGCATTTGACAGATATTGTGCCTAGTCTCCCTTGGGGATCTAGCCGGATCAGTTGGAGACTATGCTTCTGATTGGGACTGATTGAGGACTTGACCTGAAATAATAATTTTTTCTAAAAAAGTAAAGAATGTGTAATTTTACCTTGAAACTGTAGAAATTTAAGCTATTAGCACTGACTGTATGATATGACCAACTTTGGGAAAGTTTATTTGAGAATATTCTGCACAATGAACTTGGCATGACATCATATCTACTGTTGAATACTTTTTTTTATCAACAGGAGGATAGCTTCTTCACCAATGGAAATCCAAGTACTGCAACACCGATGGAAAAAGTGTGTGGATCGCAAGAGGACTATGTTAAAAAATAAATTTTATTTGGGTACATTCCATGGTCAGCCTATGAACTTTTCAGCTGACCCTCATACATATCCACTCTAAATGCAAAAGGATTTTTTCCTTTTCAGCATGATATAGATGCTTTTGACCTTTTGCCTTTCAAAAAAAGGGCAACTTAACTTCCTACACGATGAACACTTCTATCAACAGTTTTTAAAAAAAATGGAGAATGAACAGATCTGCTTTTTCTTGAAAAAAATTTGTTTGGTTTCTGCTCCTGCTCATTCTCCTCTAACTTTCTATTTCTTTTTTAATTTCTCATTTTATTTTCTGATGAAGGACTAGCATCCAAAACACTATGACATTTCCTACTATATTAAGCATAAAACTAATATATATTTTTTATTGTACTTCATCATCCATTGTATTTCTTTTCAATTTTCTTTTCATATACTTCCATATACATACATATATATATATATCTAAAGTGTAAAGTCTGTCTTAAGCCAGAAGGCTCATTTGGCCGGTGCTTATCCCGGTTTCACGGCGTGAAGCGACTGAGAGTACAAGACTCCCCCCCTGGACAGGGTGCCAGTCCATCGCAGGGTTAAACCTCCAGCTATTGCTGGTACTCATTTTCAGTTGAGTATACTGGAGCAATGTGAAATGAAGTGTTTTGCTCAAGAACACAACACACAGCTCAGGAATCGAACCCACGACATTATGATCGTAAGTCCAACACTCTTACCACTAGGCCACGTGCCTACACACACACACACATATATATATACATATATATATATACATATAGACACATATTATATATATATACATATATTATAGAGAGAAAAGACTTCTACTGGACTAGAACTGTTTCATTCATATGAAATTATCAGAACATTCCTGATGATTTCATATGAATGAAACCGTTCTAATGCTGTAGAAGTCATTTCTATATATATAATAATGATGCTTATACTCTACCAATGTATTGAGTAAAGTAGTTACCCCCTGATACAACTCAGGAACCTACATATCATATATATGAACACAAGCGAAATTGCTTGGCATCACAGTCAGCATTCTCTCTCTCTCTGTCTGTCTCTCTGCATATATATATATATATATATATATGCCTGTCTTTTGGATATATATATATATATATATATATATATATATATATATATATATATATATATATATATATATATATATATCCAAAAGACAGGCATGAAAAGAATGGGGAAGTAGAGAGCACTGTCAGGCTGCTAGCAGAGAAGCTAAGCAACAGATATACTTTGCAAGAAGGGAAGCAGAAAATGAGAAATTTAAACATGTTTTGCAACACGAGTACCAAAGACGTGAGGTGTTTAGGATTGCAAGACAGTGTGTCAGGAAAAATTGTGATGTTGACTGAGAGAAGTGTGTCTGAGATGATAATAGTGTACTTGCACTCACTAATGCTGAAAAGAAGGTAGCATGGAAATCTTTCTATGAAAGAATGAGGAGAATGCATAGGAAGAAGATAGTTTTCCCCAGATAAATGCAACAGAAGGACTGGGTGTATGAATCAGCTGTAGGATATTAAGTAAGGCAAACAAGGATATGAAGTCAGGCAAAGCAGCTGGACCTTCAGAAGTAATTGCCGAGATGCTGATAGCATCTGGGATAGTGGGTGACACCCTAGCCTCCCATATTATAAACCAAATAATTTTTTAAAAAATGGTGTCATACCCAATGACTGGCATAGCAGCATCATCACCTGCTACAAGGGCAAAGGAGATGCTTTTGACAGATAAACTATAGAGGCATCAAGTTGATTGACCAGGGTATGAATGTCACATAAAGGGTTGTGAAACTATTCTGGCCAATTGGCTGCATCATACCTTGCTCAAACAGGACTGTATTTTGGCTGGGATTTTTACAGCTGGATGCCTTTCCGACACCAACCAAGTTTACTATGTGGAGCTGGGTGGTACTATTATGAGATTAGTCTGGACAGATGGCTGCGCTCTGCCTTGCACAAATCGAAACACTTCCTAACACCAACCATGTTTACAGTGTAAAACTAGGTAACACCGTTGAGAAGGGTCTGGCCAGTTGGCTGTGCCATACCCTGCTTATATCAGAACCATAATTTGGGAACTGGGTGGTCCCATTACGAGGGAGGTCTGGCCAGTTATATATATATATTATAGAAATGACTTCTACGCAACAAGAACTGTTTCATTCAAATGAATGAAATGTGCTAATCTGTAGATGTCATTTCTATATGATATATATATGTATCTTATCTATTCTTGGATATCTCATTTCACTGAAATTCCCTTCCATTAATCTTTGGAAAACTTTTCTTAATTAGATATATATATATATCCACTATTGGCTGCTAAAGGGTTCTCTCTAAAAATGAAAGGCAGGCTGTATGATGCCTGCATACGAACAGCAATGTTACATGGCAGTGAGACCTGGGCATTGTGTGCAGAGGATATACCCAGACTGGAGAGGAACGAAGCTTGCATGCTCCGCTGGATGTGTAATAGTAATATACATGAACGGCAAAGCTTAAACAAACTAAGGGAGAAATTAGGAATAAGAGGGATCAGATGTTGTTTACCGTTGGTACGATCACATGATGCGCATGAAAGACAACAGCTGTATAAAAATGTGCAGGGCGATAAAAATAGACAGTAGCCACGGAGTAGGCAGACCCAGAAAAACCTAGGACGACTTAATAAATTCTGACCTCACACACTTACACCTCTCCAAGACAATGTCATTGGACCGAGATCTTTGGCGCTACACAGTTATACAGAAGACCTGCCTTGCCTAAGTACAAAGCGAAACCTACAGTCAGTAGGCACCTCTAACAAAATACACCCCCGTCCCACTACCCCCACCCCATCCACACCACCCCCTTAAATGTGAAGTTATGTTGGTACCACAACATCCAGTCCGAAACAAATGAGGTTGTGTAGGTGTCATGACAAAAAAAACACACAGTCCACGCTGTAATGTGGCCATGTAGGTAACATGGTAAAAACCTCCCAGTACACACTGTAAACGTGGTTGGTGTTGGGAAGGTCACCCAGCCGTAGAAAACCCGCCAGACGTGTAGGTGTCACAACAAAAAAACACACAGTCCACGCTGTAATGTGGTCGTGTAGGTAACACGGTAAAAACCTCCCAGTCCACACTGTAAACGTGGTTGGTGTTAGGAAGGGCATCCAGCCGTAGAAAACCCGCCAGACAGTCCTATACGAGCAGGACAACCAATCTTGCCTCAAGTGGGAAAACGCCCGTCCAAACCCATGCAAGCGTGGAAGATGGACTTTAAACGATGATGATGATGATGATTGTGTGAGTAGCATGTGTGTGAGCCCATGTCTATGCATCTGTTTATATTCCTAACTTACTGGTTTGACAAAAAAGAGATCAATAAAATAAATATCATACTTTTAAAAAATACGTTTTGGGGTCAATATGATGGCCTAAATCAATGGTAATGTCCCAACATTGCTACAGTATAGAAACAAATTAATCTCTTTATGCTTGCTTACATTCAATGTATTTCTACTAGATTATGTTCTTTTGTTCAGCTGTCTTGTCTGTTTGAAGTGCCTCAGGTGGAGGTTACTTATTGGGCCCAGCAGCCAGAATTATGAATGCATTGACCCCTCAGGATAGCGAAGGTGATGTTAGATTGATCTGTCAGTGAGGCTCTACTGAAAGATTTAATTAAATCTAAAGCTCCTTTACTATGTTGTTAATCATAGTTTTTGCTTGAGAAACATCACCACCACAACGACGACTACCACTACAAAACATTTTATTTTAATGTGCCTTGTGTTTTTCTTTTCCCCCAGAAAAAATATGTAACAATAGAAACCTAAGACTTGTGTCATAGAAAAACAGCAGGTAGTAACATTTCAAATAATAAAAAAAAAAATACACAACCAAACTGCCACTGAACAGATTGCTTGTTGATCCATGATGCCATTTTTACATTGAGAGAGAATTAAACATATAAACTAAACAGGAATTTCTTTGGAAAATTCAATTGTTTCAAGTCTTGTTTCTCTTCTCTGCTTTCATAGTTTTAATATTCCATTGTGCTTTTTTGTTTTTTGTGTTTTTTTAATATCCAGAAACAACTTTCGTTTATAGGATAAGAATTATAAAAAAAAAAAAAGAGGAGAAAAAATTAAATAATGAAAAAACAGGAAGGGGGCAAACTCTAGATCCTTGTTTGGGTGTCATATTTCAGCGGCACCCCAAGGACAAAGTGGTTAAAGAATTTCCACAGAGAACAGCTAACAACACATGCTGCACCAGTCATTCCACATCATGAGGGTGCTTTTCCAGGCAGGATGCACTTAATTTTATGAATTAAAATGTCTGTCCGGGGACTGAAGACAACATAGATCTTAATGGCAGTTGGCACAAAAAAGTTGTTAGTCAAGTCCTGGTATTTGGATATCTTCTACACCTCTGTATTATACGCCTTTCACACAATTTTCATGTACCAAATTTCACTTACAAGACACTGGTCTACCTGAGGCCTTTCTAGAAGACAATTGCTCAAAGGTTCTACACAATCTGATTGAATGATTTTGAGGCCCTAAGCACTTAAAACATGATGTTTTAAGGGCTGAGGGCCTCAAAATGATTTGACCCAGCTTTGTACATACATCTCAGAAACACTGAGGCTCACTTATTGTTGCAGGAAATATTTACATGAAACATTGAAATGATGTCAAAACTATTAGTTTCTCAAATAATGGTTTCTAATTTAGGCACAAGACCAGCAATTTCAGGGCAGAAGTGTAATGGATTGTATTGACCTTACCACTTGACTGGTATTTTATTTTATCCACCCTATATTGATGAAAGGCAAAGTTAACCTTGGTAGCATTTGAAGTCAGAAAAAGTACTGCAAAGAATTTTCTTTTCAATGATCTAATTATTTTTCAATCCATCACACTTCTGATACCAAGCTGTCTGAAACTGCCCTGGATTTGTGATAAAAAACTACTCCTTTTTAAATGTTTATGTTTTTATCAAAACCTTCTATCATAATTTTATTTAAGAAATTTGTGTTAAGTATTGTTCTAAATATCAATTTTCCAATGAAAATATTAACAATTTTATCAAATTCCTCCAAAATGTTGATTTGTTTCAAAATGAATTGAAAAACACAGAGGGTTTTATTAGAAATATGGTCATAAAAGGGTTAAAGATCAATAAGAAAGATAATGAGAAACTCATTATTGATAAAATTATTAGTAATACAATCACATCATCAACCTCTATATTTGGCTTACTTGTGCCATATTTCTGTGAGTATCATTGCTTAATTCCTTAGGTATTGGCATACCAATTCCTTTTTATGCTGCTGATTGCACTTGAAGCCTCAGGTATCCTCTGTCAAATGACTACCATTTTCTTCTACCAAATTGGGATACAGTCATCATGTCTGTGGAAGGAGCCCATAAAAGCTGGGATGGCTGATGCAGTAAGTATTGTTGATTGTTTTCTGTGGCAATGCTTTCACCATCTTGTCCGTAATTGAACTGAAATATACCATTCAGCCCAAAATGATGAGTTTATCCCTGCCTTGTTTTTCTTTTTTTCCATTCCTTTCAGGTATTTCACAAATTCTATTTAAACATAGTAGGTTAACAAAAATAATAAACTTTAGGTCTGCTAGTATATGGATACCTTTCGAAAGGATATATATATATATATACAACCAACTATATCTCTGTTTTATCAACAGAGTTTGCCATTAAATGTTTCATATTGATAATGAAAGATTTTACTAGTTGATTACATTGACCTTGGAGATTAGACCAATTCTGGAGTATATTTTGGACATTCATTCCAAATATACCCACAGTTTTGTTCTATCACCTCTTTACAACATGCCCCTTTAAAATCTAATGTATCAACCCATGCAATTAGAAACCCTGAAGCACATTGCAATCAGAATTAGGATTTATTTTTGGAACTTGATTTTTAAAATAGCATCAGATTTGTCCCATTAATTTACATCATATATAAGAGTATGCTGTACATCAAACTCTAGAACTGATGTGACAAAACTAATAGTATATTTGGATTCCATGCCCCCAAATATCCAAAAGTATTCATAACCTCTTAGGTAGCAGAATGTATGTTGATCAGTGCTATTTATCTTGAAAGAGTGATGAATTTTCTAAATGATGGATCTCCCACTGGTTTTGTCAGTGATCATGTTTTTCAATCAATTGTTTGTCTAACTCCTTAATTAACGTTTAATTGGTTGAGTATTCCATAGACATGTGTATACTTAATATTGTAATTCCCAAACCAGATAAATTTGACAATGCTGAACCTTCAATTATAGACACAATTCATCTTAAAATGTAAGTGTTTCACTACTCCACTGACATATCTACAGAATCAGTATGACACAATATATTGGACACTTGAATTATAGGCACAGTCTGTCTGGTATTGTAGAGTGTTTGAGTATTCCTCATAAATGTGTACCATTAATGTAATTCCTAAGCCAAATAGCATGATGCAATATGTGACAAGGCTGGATATTTGAATTAAAGGTACAATGCAACCAATAAGCTGGCTTCCAAACAATTTCCATCTACCCAACTTCACTCAAAGGCTTGGGTCAGTTGTCTTGGTGCTACGTTAAAAACACCTACCCAAGACACCATGCACTCAGATTGAAACTGGAACCTCATTTACCACACCAAACTTCTTAGTCATTCACCTATACCTTTCTCTTTTCTTCAAATACAATACTGTCGAGGATATTGACAACCAAAATAACTTTTTCTGATGCTGTTTTACTGGATTGAACCAAACAACATCATTTTTATCATACATGATGAACATGATAAATACGATAATGATTCAGACAGTCTCTTCATTTAACCAAATACAAAATGCTTTAATTAGTACTTCTTTGTTTAAGGCTATTTTTACAGTACATTCAACTTTGGACACTACTTTATACAGAGCATTACAAGTTAAATATATATATCGTGTGTACACTAAATAATAATATAGCTTGAATATAGATGTTTCTAGAAGAACAAGTTAATGCACTGTACGTGTTGACCACTTCCACCACTCTCTCTCATATATATATATATATATATATTTTATACATATATATATTATATATATAAAAATATATATATATTATATACACATGTATCTATATCTATAAAAATATATATATTATATACATATATATCTATATCTATAAATATATATATATATATATATATATACATATGTTAGCATGGAAAATGGACGTTAAACGATGATGATGATGATATCTAAACAAATTAATTGAAGATATATAAATATATAAATTTATACACAAGTATAGACATATATAAGAGTGAGTCCAATCAATACTAATTTTGCTCAATGAAAGAATTAAGAAAAAATCAATTTATCAGACCATAATAAAATTATTGTTAGTGACATGATATGACAATAAACACCCAGTGAACTCCACAAAGTGGTCATATAGTGACATGACAAAAGCACCCAGTTCAACATGTAAAGTGGTCGTTTTGGTATCATGGAAAAAGGTTGTACATAGGACAGTAGTAAGAACAAAGAATGAGGGAGGAATGGATAGAGATGGAGAGATAGAAGAAGGAAGTGACTGGGTGCTTTTTGTCACGTCACCAATCCGACCAATTCACAGGGTAGACAGGGCACCTTTTGTTGTGCCACCAGCACAACAACTTTACAGTGTCAACTGGGTGCCTTCTGTCATGTCCCCAATATAAACACCTGACAGGGTGGACTGGGTGCTTATTTGTCATGTCATCAGCATGACCACTTTGCAGGGAGGGTTAGGTGCTCATTTGTCATATTACTTTACAGAAAGAACTTGGTGATCTTTTGTTATGACACCAACATGAGCACATAACATGTTGGACTGAGTGTTTTTAGCCATTTCAGCAGCATATATATATATCATCAGCATCATCTTCATCATATATATATATCATCATTGTCGATTAATGTCTATCTTCAATGGTATATATATATAGTAGATGTTATATACCAGTTGTCTTGTGCTGTATCCATTTGTTACTATCCCATGTGCACCATAGTTAGTGATATCAACCTTAATGCACTGAAATCATAAGGACCTCCAGAGGTCGACTGATGAGATGGGGCTGTCCTGTGTTTCATCTGTCTTTGCCCACCATCTTTTGAATTTGTATTTATATATATATATCATCATCATCATCATTTAACATCTATTTTCCATGCTAGCATGGGTTAGACGAGTTGTCCCATATGAGGCATATTCACACACGCACACACATAATACATCTCCCTCTTTGAAGTAAACTAGATATCACTTTTTGGTGATACTTTCATTGCTTAATTCTGATTTTTTCCCTTTCCTCTTTCTTTTTGTTTCATTTAAATATTATTATTTTTTAATTGTAAATATTATTAAATATATATACTTTATATTGTAATAAAAAATGTTCTTCAATTATCCATTGCTGGAATCTAAAGCTTGTCTAGAGAGACTTACCACATCCCTAAGTAATGAGATTTACAATGGCTTCCTACAATTAACTTGTTTTTTTTATATATCCTTTCTTCTCAATTACATAAATAATTATGGAGAATAGCAATACAGGGGATGAGAAAGAATTTGCTATTTTTTTTCTTTTCTGTAATTTTTTTCATTGGAATTAGCAGTGTGAAACGATCTGAAACTAACAAACTATAATATTCAGCCATAATTAGATGAATCATGAACAGAATATTGATGTTAGTACGAAAAATTGAAAAAGAAAGCATAATGAAGCTGGCTAGAATTACATCAGGTTTGTTATGCAAAACTGGAAACACCTGCTATGTTCTTTATAACATTACACTATTGTCATGTGTTGTACTCTTTCGATGGCTGATTCTGTATGTTGTCTGAAAAATATCCTTCATTGTATTTGATTGCATCATACATAAAGCAGTAAATAAGGCTGGAAAGTACAGAAATGAGAATGGGCCAGTGAAGAGAAGGACCAAACAATGAATTGAAGACAATGATGGAGGAAAAAGTATTTAGTGATGTATGATGTGAAGAGAAATGGAATGAGATGACTGGGTCCAGTTTTGAAGAATGATGAAAATGACTGGGCGAGACTTGTAATGGAAATAAATGTGGAACAAAGTAGAGGAAGAGGAAAACATGGCTGAAGATGATAGATGAGGATACCCTCTTGCTTATATAAATTTGTACACTCTACAGAATTCACCAGGTGCATTTTATTGAGGTACAACTAAGGATATACCTTGACCCTCGGGGTGTTCTGGGGACATTTTTCATAGCACCAATATAAGAGAGGTTGTTAGTCATTGCTTAAACTTAAGAACCCATTCTAGCCTTTGGAAGGGGTGGAAGCTCAGGTAAGGGGGAGATAAAAAAGATAAGTATGGTGACATGGGTGTATGTCATGTAGGAGAAGAGAGAAAGTATGTGGTAGGATTTAATAGGGTGAGAAGGGGGAAGTGATCACAGGTAGCATGGGGGTGGGTACAGTGATTAGAACAGAGGAATGGTTGTGATCATTGATAGAGTTAGGGTGGAGTGTACAGCGATGGTGAAAGTGGTGTGGAGGCATGGCTCAAGTCACATCCTTTATGCTTGTAGGCAGGTCTTCACAGGTAACATGTCAACAATTCTCACGGTCCTTTGTCATCCCCATCATGAGGTTCAGCTTCCTAAGTTTGCTCTTATCCTGCCTCTTACATGTGTCCTTTCCACTGAGATTTTTCTGCACTTCTTTATATAGCTGTCATCTTCCATATATACATCATTTGCCCATACCAATGCAGTCTTCTTACTCACTACATCCAATTCTTATTATACCAAGTTTTTCTCTCAGCTCACTTATGCTACGTTGTTCATGCAAATTAACATTACACATCCATTAGAGCATACTTCCTTTCTTTCTAGCCTTTACAAGTCTTCCACAGTTAAGGCGCTCATCTCATTTCCACAAAGCATTGTAGTTTGTATGCAGGCATATATATATATATATTATAGGTTAAAGCCTGTTCAAAGTCTGAAGGCTTAGCAGGCCAGAGATTAACCTAGTTTCAGTGGCATTAAGTTGTACCCTCTCTGATGGGATTGGCATTCATCTGTAGAAGCCATACCAAAACCAGAACATATGTAATGGAGATGTAGCTCCTGGCACATCTGACAGAACAGGATCTTCGATTAAATATTAACATGGTTTGTGACAATCTATCTATTCTGCCAGCATGGAAAATGGATATTAAATGATGATGATGATATGAGTTTGTTTGTGTGTATAAAAACACACACAAACACAGACATAGTGTATATACTAAAATATAAACCGACACCCTATATTATGTCTGAGAAATAGGCAAAACTCCAAACCCCATTTATAAGCCAAGGCAGGTAATCAAAACATTATATTTAGATGGTGCTGTTTTGAAATTCTTGTGACTGGAGAATGTATTTAGAAAGTTTTAATACATTTATATTCAAAAAATGACATTTAGAGTATGTAATAATATTTTACCAAATTCTGATCGTTTTGGTGACCATATTCATTCAAAACATCAAAAGCGATAGAAAATACAAATTTCACATTGAAAGTGAAATAGGTGTAATATTCACCACAAATACAAGTTGACTCCCCATTTTACCATCGATTTTTGTCACATATTTCTCCGTCTTATATATGAGATCCCCTCAGTTGTGTCAGTGGCACAACAACCTCTCTAGAGTTGGTGATCTACATGATAAATTTACCCAGTACATGATGTAAAGTGGTTGATGTTCGAAAGGGCATCTGGCTGTAAAAAGTTTGTGAAACACAAGGTTGGGAAAACCCTCCAGTTGTGTCAATGACATCACAACTTCTCTAGTGTTAGTGTCACGATAAAATACACTTGGTAGAATGTGAAACTATATGTAAGTAACTATATGCAAATCCCCAGCCTATCAGGGAAATCAGTATCCCCACATTAGTATAGACGCAGTCTGTGAAAACCTGTCCAACCCTTGTTAGCAGGAAAAGTGGACGTTAATGATGATAATGAGGGCATATATACATATACATATATATATATATATATATACATATATATATACATATACATATATATAGATATATATACATATATATATATACATATACATATATATATATATAGCTTTTGTCGACTTGGAGAAAGCCTTCGACAGAGTCCCCCGTTCCATTATCTGGTGGTCTCTTAGAAAACTAGGTGTTGACGAATGGCTTGTGAGAGCTATACAAGCCATGTATAAAGAAACAGTCAGTAAGGTTAGAATTAACAACGAATATAGTGAAGAGTTTAGCGTAAAAGTTGGTGTCCATCAGGGCTCTGTACTTAGCCCCCTACTATTTATTATTGCCCTTCAGGCTATAACAGAGGAGTTCAAGACCGGCTGCCCATGGGAACTCCTATACGCAGATGATCTAACGCTCATAGCTGAATCAATGACCGAACTAGAGAAGAAATTCCAAACGTGGAAGCACGGCCTAGAATCAAAAGGCCTTAAAATTAACCTGGCTAAGACTAAAGTTCTAGTTTGTAGGAAAGAAAATAAGGCGGCGGTCCCATCGGGGAAATGGCCATGCTCAGTGTGTAGGAAAGGCGTAGGTAGAAACTCCATTTTATGTCCCAAATGCAAAGTATGGGTGCATAAAAGATGTAGTGGGATCACAGGTAAGCTAACTAAGAACATAGATTTTACATGTGGCCGGTGCTCTGGTGCAATAAGTAGCAGCAAGTGCCCACAAAATACTAGCTCCTTCAACTGCGCAGAGGGTTCTATAGAAATAGTGGACAGCTTCCGTTATCTGGGTGACAAAATCAGCAGTGGGGGAGGGTGCTCTGAAAGTACAGTAGCTAGAGTCAGAACTGGATGGAAAAAGTTCAGAGAGCTTATACCACTATTAGCCGCTAGAGGGTTCTCCCTAAAAATGAAAGGCAGGTTATACGATGCCTGCATACGAACAGCAATGCTGCATGGCAGTGAGACCTGGGCATTGTGTGCAGAGGATATACGCAGACTAGAGAGGAACGAAGCTTGCATGCTCCGCTGGATGTGCAATAGTAATATACGTGAACGGCAAAGCATAAACGAACTAAGGAAAAAATTAGAAATAAGAGGGATCAGATGTTGTTTACTCGAGAGAAGGCTACGTTGGTACGGTCACGTGATGCGCATGAAAGACGACAGCTGTATAACAAAGTGCAGGGCAATAAAGATAGACGGTAGCCACGGAGTAGGCAGACCCAGAAAAACATGGGACGAGCTGATAAATTCCGACCTCACACGCTTACACCTCTCCAAGACAATGTCACTGGACCGAGACCTTTGGCGGTACTCAGTAATAGAGAAGACCCGCCTTATCTAAATACAAAGTAAAAACCTACTACAGTCAGTAGGCACCTCTATCAAAACACACCCCCGTCCCACCACCTCCACCCCACCCACACCGCCCCTTTCAATGTAAAGTTATGTTGGTCCCACAACATCCAGGCCGAAACAAATGAGATCGTGTAGGTGTCACGACAAAAAACACACAGTCCACGCTGTAAATGTGGCCGTGTAGGCAACACGGTAAAAACCTCCCAGCCCCACACTGTAAATGTGGTTGGTGTTAGGAAGGGCATCCAGCTGTAGAAAACCAGCCAGACAGTCCACGCTGTAATGTGGCCGTGTAGGCAACACGGTAAAAACCTCCCAGCCCCACACTGTAAATGTGGTTGGTGTTAGGAAGGGCATCCAACTGTAGAAAACCCGCCAGACAGTCCTATGCGAGCAAGACAACCACTCTTGCCTCAAGTGGGAAAACCCCCGTCCAAACCCATGCAAGCGTGGAACACGGACGCTAAACCTGATGATGATGATGATGATGATGATATATATATATATATAAATATGTATATATATAGATATATATATATACACATATATATCATCACCGTTTTACGTCCGTTCTTCCACGCTAGCATGGGTTAGACGGGTTGTCCTGTTGTGGGCAGTAGCTGGTCGGCTGACCATGCCTTGCTCATACAGGAACTGATTTTGGCTTGATTTCTACAGCTGGATGCCCTTCCTAACACCAACCTCATTTACAGTGAGTGCTGGGTGCTTTTTCCGTGGCGCCTACATGTCCACTTTACAGTGTGGCTGGGTGCTTTTTTGCTGTGGCACCTCCACGACCACATTGCAGTGGGAGGGTGTGGGGACATATTGTCTATATGCTTCAGCTTGTACCCATGGGAGGTCGGGTACTCTGTATTATTGCGTGACGCCAGATATCACGGTCGTGTGTCATCGCCTTTGAGAGGTGTAATTCGGTAAGGTCGGCTTTTATCACCTCATCCCAGGTCTTCTTGGGTCTCCCCACTCCGCGGTTTCCATTGACTTCTAGTGCTCTGCACCTTTTTATGCAGCTGTCATCCTTCATACGCATCACATGTCCATACTAACGCAACCGCCTCTCCTGCACACAGCATTCCTCTTATGCTCAGTCTCTCTATCAATTCATTTATGATATATATACATATATATACACCCGGATAGTAAACCAAGTCATACAGAATGGGGTTGTTCCGAAGGACTGGCGTAGCAGCATCATCATTAACTGTTACAAGGGTAAAGGAGATGCCCTAGATAGGAGTAACTATAGAGGCATTAAATTAATCGACCAGGTCATGAAGGTCACGGAAAAAGTAATAGCGCAACTAATCAGAGAGAGAATTGATCTAGATGAAATGCAGTTCGGGTCTGTGTCAGGCAAAAGTACCACAGACGCTCTTTTCATTGTACGACAACTACAGGAGAAGTACCTAGCTAAAAGTAAACCCCTATACTTAGCTTTTGTCGACTTGGAGAAAGCCTTCGACAGAGTCCCCCGTTCCATTATCTGGTGGGCTGTTAGAAAACTAGGTGTTGATGAATGGCTTCTGAGAGCTATACAAGCCATGTATAAAGAAACAGTCAGCAAGGTTAGAATTAACAACGAATATAGTGAAGAGTTTAGCGTAAAAGTTGGTGTTCACCAGGGCTCCGTTCTTAGCCCCCTACTATTTATTATTGCCCTTCAGGCTATAACAGTGGAGTTCAAGACCGGCTGCCCATGGGAACTCCTATACGCAGATGATCTAATGCTCATAGCTGAATCAATGGCCGAACTAGAGAAGAAATTCCAAACATGGAAGCACGGCCTAGAATCAAAAGGCCTTAAAATTAACCTGGCTAAGACTAAAGTTCTAGTTTGTAGGAAGGAAATGGCCATGCCCAGTGTGTAGGAAAGGCGTAGGTAGAAACTCCATTTTATGTCCCAAATGCAAAGTATGGGTGCATAAAAGATGTAGTGGGATCACAGGTAAGCTAACTAAGAACATAAATTTTACATGTGGCCGGTGCTCTGGTGCAATAAGTAGCAGCAAGTCCCACAAAATACTAGCTCTTTCAATTGCACAGAGGGTTCTATAGAAATAGTGGACAGCTTCCGTTACCTGGGTGACAAAATCAGCAGTGGGGGAGGGTGCTCTGAAAGTACAGTAGTTAGAGTCAGAACTGGATGGAAAAAGTTCAGAGAGCTTATACCACTATTAGGCGCTAAAGGGTTCTCCCTAAAAACGAAAGCAGGCTGTATGATGCCTGCATACGAACAGCAATGTTGCATGGCAGTGAGACCTGGGCATTGTGTGCAGATGATATACGCAGACTAGAGAGGATCGAAGCTTGCATGCTCCACTGGATGTGTAATAGTAATATACGTGAACGGCAAAGCATTAACGAACTAAGGGAAAAATTAGAAATAAGAGGGATCAGATGTTGTTTACTCAAGAGAAGGCTACGTTGGTATGATCACGTGATGCGCATGAAAGACGACAGCTGTATAAAAAAGTGCAGGGCAATAAAAATAGACGGTAGCCATGGAGTAGACAGACCCAGAAAAACCTGGGACGACTTGATAAATTCCGACCTCACACACTTACACCTCTCCAAGACAATGTCACTGGACCGAGATCTTTGGCAGTACTCAGTAATAGAGAAGACCCGCCTTACCTAAATACAAAGTAAAACCTACTACAGTCAGTAGGTACCTCTAATAAAATACACCCCCGTCCCACTACCCCCACCCCATCCACACCGCCCCTTTCAATGTAAAGTTATGTTGGTACCACAACATCCAGGCCGAAACAAATGAGGTCGTGTAGGTGTCACGACAAAAAATCACACAGTCCACGCTGTAATGTGGCCGTGTAGGTAACACGGTAAAAACCTCCCAGTCCACACTGTAAACGTGGTTGGTGTTAGGAAGGGCATCCAACCATAGAAAACCCGCCAGACAGTCGTATACGAGCAAGACAACCACTCTTGCCTCAAGTGGGAAAACTCCTGTCCAAACCCATGCAAGCGTGGAATATGGACGTTAAACGATGATGATGATGATGATATACAGATATATATATATATATATATACATATATATATGTGTGTGTGTGTGTGTGTGTGTGTGTATGTAAAAGGTAAACAAAAATAACAAAACAAACGGCACAGTACATGGAAGAAATATATTAGTTTAAAATTTGAAATAGCAGGAAGTGAGTCTTAGTGTTTCGGACACTATTCCTTCATCAGAAAATAGAGTTAAAAATAGAAAATAAATAGAAAGGAAAGGGTGATAAGAGGAAGGAACGGGGAAAATGTAAAAAAAAAAATTGGGGAGAGAAAAAAACACACTTGTACACACACACACACACACACACACACACACACACACACACACACACACACACACACACAAATATATGGAGAGAGGGAGAGACAGATTGATACATATAGAGAGACAAAACCAGAAAGTGAGAAGGATATCTGACAGACTGCTAGTGTTAACAATATCCATTTTCACTATAAATCAATAAATAAGTAAAATGTCATCTCAATTCACTAACATGCATACAGACTGATTTATACACACAGGCACACATATATATATACATACACATACATATATACAAGTTCTATTTTGGGATAACTTGTGTGTATGTATGGATATATATAATCATCATGATTTTACATATGTTTTCCAATTGCATATATATATATAGACACACACATACATACACACAATTAGAGAGAGAAAGAGAGAAAGGAAAGTAAAATCCAATAGCAAAACCAGTCTCAGCACTGTAGACTTCATATATATATATATATACATAAATGCACACATATACATACATATTCTCAAAATAGAAACACAAGTTAACTGATCAGGGTTCATTTATAGAATTTATAGAATTGTTTGGTTTACCATTTTGCTATAGAATCAACCAATCAATTGACACAATTTTGAAAATCAAGGATAACAAATGGTGCTTGTCTTTTGTATTTTTTCTTCTGAAATGTATCACATCCACCTGCTGTTTATTGTTGAAGTCTAGTGAATGCAGTCTGCCAGTTGGTATTCTTTTATTCTCTGTGTGCATACATACATTTATATATACATACACACATACATAGACATATACACACATACTCACATTCATACATACATACATATATATATATATATCCTCAGCGTTTTTACATCCACTTTTCCACACTTACATGGGTTGGACATATGTGTGCATGTGTGTGTGTGTGTGTGTGTGTGTGTGTGTGTGTGTGTGTGTGTGTGTGTGTGTGTGTGTGTGTGTGTGTGTGTGTAGATAGATATACAGACAAATAGATAGATAGATACATAGAGAGGGAGTGCGAGATAACTCTAGGTGTATCAGACTAAACAACAAAAACTAGAAAGATTAAGAAGAAAGAAAAATGGAAGGGAAAATTTGATTGTAAATATGTAGAAAAACTAACACAAGAGAGTTTGTGCAATGCTAACAAGAAAAAATAAATGGTATGACTAAAAATATTATAAAATAATGATCATACAAGGTTTCACAGAAAGTTAATAGTTTGTTAACTGTATTTAACCTTTTCATTACTATTTTATGTTACATATGGTCGTTATTACCATTATATATTACTCATGAAAGACACTACCTCTTATTTTCAAATAATTTTGAAAATAATCAAGAATTTGGAAGGATTTAGTAATATAACTGATTAATTCATTACTTACTAAAAGTAAGTCACTCTACCTAGCATTTGTTGATTTGGAGAAGCCTTTAGACAGAGTCCCCTGTGCCATAATCTGGTGGGCTCTTAGAAAACTAGGTGTAGATGAGTGGCTTGTGAAGGCTATACAAGCCATGTATATGGGAGCAGTCAGCAAAGTTAGGATTAATAACAACTATAATGAGTTATTTAGCATGCAGGTTGGCATCCACCAAGGCTCTGTTCTTAGTCCTCTCCTGTTTATTATCATACTGCAGGCTATAACAGAGGAGTTTAAGATCGACTGCCATGGGAACTGCTGTATGTAGATGATCTTACACTCATAGCTGAGCCTATGGCAGAATTGGAGAAAAAATTCCAAACCTGGGAGTAAGACCTAGAAACAAAAGGTCTTAAAGTCAACATTACAAAGACTATGGTCCTAGTAAATAGAAGGGGAAACAGAGCCCTGATCTCCTCAGAGAAATACCATTGCTCAATGTGTAATAAAGGTGTAGGTAAAAATTCCATCCTGTGTCCCAAATGCAAACTATGAGTACACAAGAGATGTAGTTGGTTCTTAGTTAAGAACATAGGTTTTACATGTAGCAGTTGCACCAGAGCAGTAAGAAGCAAATAATCACAGGAAACAAGCGCTATCAAATTCTGGGAAGGTTTGGTTGACAGCTTCTGCTACCTGGGTGACCAAATTAGCAATGGAGGTAGGTGTTCCGAAAGTACAGTAGCCAGAGTGAGATCGGGATAGAAGAAGTTCAGGGAGCTACTATCACTGCTCACTACAAAAGGCTTTTCCCTCAAAATGAAGGGCAGATTGTATTATGCATGCATACAAACAACAATGTTGCATGATAGTGAGACATGGGCGCTGTGTGCAGAAGACTTGCGAAGATTAGAAAGAAATGAAGCTTGCATGCTCCAATGGAAGTGTAATAGTAATATATGTGAACGCAAAAACAAACTGAGAGAGAAACTAGGCATGAGAGGAATCAAATGCTGTGTGCAGGAGAGGAGATTGTGTTGGTATGAACATGTGATGTGTATGAAGGATGACAGCTATATAAAAAGTGAATGGAAACCTTGGAGTAGGGAGACCCAGGAAGACTTGGGATGAGGTGATAAAAGATGACCTTGCCCAATTGCACCTCACAAAGGTGATGAAACAGGACCGAAATCTCTGTTGTTATGCAATAATACAGAAGACCTACTTTCCCATGAGCACAGGCTGAAGCATATATATAGTATACACCACCTTCACCTCCAACCCACTCTTCCATACACCTCCCATGAGAACATGCTGAAGTATACATCTAGTGTACTCAACTACACCTCCTCCCACTTACCTCCCACAACCTAACACTCCCACAACCTAACACTATAAAGTGGTTGTGTAGGTGTCATTACAAAAAGGCACCCACTACTCACAGTAAATGTGATTGGCATTAGGAAGGGCATCCAGCTGAAGAAACCAAGTCATAATCAGTTCTGTATGAGCAAGACATGATGACCTGACCCAGCATTTCTCCCAACAGGACAACTCGTCTAAACTATGCAGTGGGAAAATGGACATTAAACGGTGATGATGATGTATAAAGTCAAATATAAGTCAATCCATATATAACGTGACCCCTATTTTATGTGTGAGGAATAGGCAAACTTCCAAACCCTGTTTATAAGCCCCAGCAGTTATTCAACACATTATGTTTAGATAGTGTGGATTTGAAATTCCCATGAGTATAAAATATATTTATGAAGTTTTAATATTTTGATGTTTAAATTGTTTTAAGTGTCATTTAGAATATAGTTTTTGTTTCACTTTCAACAAGTTTCTGGAATTTTTGTTTACTTCCAGGAACTCACAAGCTAGGAGTAGTTGAAAACAAAAGATCGAATAAGAGAACTTAGTACAGCGATTTATTGAGAAGAGGGAGAGACAGCTTAGTATTGAGAAGAGGGAGAGACAGCAAGTGAGAGTGAGGGGAGGCAGAGTGAGGAAAGAGAGAGCAAGAGCAATAAAATAAAATCAAAAGCAAGATTGAAAGAAAAAGCATTGTCAGAGAAAACATGTATGTGTGTGTATACATGTGTATGTGTGTGTTTGTATGTATGTGTGTATGTGTATGGAATATTTATGTATTAGAAAGTTCAAATTATAAAAATTTGTTGGAAATATTTTCAAGTGAATGCCAAAATAACACCAACAATGATGTAGTAAATGTTGAAAAACGGTACTTCATGGTAAAATAATCACTCCAGATATTTTAGCACCTTATTTACATAAAATTTGAAGTTGGTGAAAATTGTCAAAATATTGACCTCAAATATAAGCCAATCCCCCTCCCATTCTAATAATAATAATAATAATGAAATTATTGTGTACAGTGCTCAGGTGCACTACAACTCATCAAAGTTGCATGTATAGTACATAGAATAATGTACAAATGTCAGGAAAGTGAACAGTGTATGAGTCATGAAATACATGTGTGCGTGTGTATGGAGGGCGGACATCAGGTGTAGTGTTGGCAAATCTCAGAAAGCTTGGAGGTTTTAAAGGATGCAGTGTCTCGACAGCTAATAACTGATGCAGGTAGTTTGTTTCATGCATCAGCAACTCTGAGCATGAAAAAATGTTTCTGAAAGTCATGGGAGCTGTGCTGTTTTCTGACTTTGTTAGACACTTGGAAATCAAAAAGGTGCTCAGGGTTGTTGTTGGCAAGATGGTTAATAATTTTGTGGTTGTTTACCAAGTCAGTTGCCAGATGTGCGAGCTTCAATGTATCCATGCCCAGAAAAGCAAGGCGTTCAGAGTATGGTAGATGCCTGATGGAGGGTATTCGCTTGGTTACACATCTCTGAACAGTTTCAAGGCGATCAATGTATCTGAGCAAGATAGGGGTTTCAGACTGGTGATGCAAATTGTAAGTGTGGCCACACCATAGCTATATACAGCTTTAAATAGATAGCTGGAGAGCGACTGACAAAGGTCTTACTGAGTGATGCTAAGACACCCTCGGCCTTCTTGACAATTTTAGAGACGTGCTTTGTCCAACGCAAATTGCTGCTGACAGTAATGCTTCTCTGACACAAGATTCCATCAGTTTGGCAATGCAGTTAGTAAGACTGACTGGATGATAGTTGACAGGTTATGTGAAGTCACCCTTTTTGAACAGAGGAATGACACTGGCAGTTTTCCACTGCTCTGGAGTAGCACCGTTATTCAGACAGAATTGGAAGAAGTGTGATAGCTGGTGCAGAAGGAAGTACCTACCATGTTTGAGAAGCAGGTACATAACACCATTAAGACCAAGAGAGGCATGGTTGCATTTATTTTTAAGGTGATGTCACAGCATTGCAGGTGTAAATTCCATAGTTGTAATAGAATCCGATGTCAGAGGTGGTGGAGATGGTACACTCTGGTCTTCAACAATGAAAATGCCTGCATAGCATTCAGCAATGAGTTCTGCGCATTCCTTGGGGTCGTCAGTAACCTGGCTTTTGTGGGGATTGTGAAGAGGACCAACTGGAGAGTGAGACCTCTGCTTTGAGTGAACATACTTCCAGAACACCTTACTGTCAGGGCTGGTTGCTATGTGCTACTCAAGTTGAAGCGCTGCCTTTTTTGTCACCTGCTTGAGATGGTTGGATGATTTATTTTGCTTTTTCCTATTGATATCTGATTTGTGCAGTTTGTACTCACGTTCAGCATTACGACATTCTTTCCTGGCAAGACGGACTGCTGCAGTCTCCCAAATTGCACTTTCGGGATGTTTTTTCTGCTTACGTGGCACCGATGCTGCACATGCTGTCCATATTGAGTTCAAGATGTCCTGGAGTACAGTGTTGACATCTCCAGAGTCGTAAAACTCAAGCCAGTTTGAATGTTGCAGCTTCGTGCAGTAACAGTTCCAGTCTGCTTTATTCCAGTCAAAGTGAGCAGTTTGGAGATGGTTGTGGTTTTTGTTACTGCCCATGAGGGACAGATTGGCAATGATCGTAGTATGATCAGAGTCACCCAAAGGTTCCTCAGTAGTAACACTAATAACTGTTTCAGGAGTAGTGGTGAAGAGTAGATCCAAGGTGTTGTCACCGCTTGTTGGGGAGGTGACTACATGGGACCAGTTTGAGTCCAGCACTAGCTCAAGGAAATCATTTGCACTTTGCAGCCAGCAAAAGGTTTCCCAGTCAATCTCAGGGTGATTGAAGTCCCCTGCAATGAAAACATAAGTGGCTGTTTTCATGGCAGCAGCTCTGAGGATATCACAAAGTTGAGTGTCCTGATGGTAATTTGGGGGACAGTAAAGGACTCCAAGTAGCAGTGTTGACATGGTCATACGTATATTGCAGAAAAATACCATCGATTTTTTTGGTCACATATTCCTTGCCTTATATTCAAGTACATCAGTAAGTTGAAGTTTGGAGCATAACTTAACAAAGGATCTTCCATAAAATTATGATGGAATGTGTTTAATAGAATCAACACTTTAAAGTAAACAGTTTTGTGTCATAAAATCTGAAAGGAATCAGTTGTCAGATTGGAACAATGAAACTCTATTTCCATTACTGCTACTATCTACCAATCACAACTCTTGGTAGATGGAGTGCAGAGAGCTAAACAAATACTGAGGCATTTAATGTATTACTCTAAAAACTCTATAAATTTGCTGCCTTAAACAGTATTTAAAATTGAAAGCAATTCTTCATAATATTGTATTCTTTTTTTTATTGATCTGTTGGGGTGCAGCATTGAGACCACTATGAGGGCAATAATAATCACTACAAATTATTTTCCATTTAACTCCTTTTTACCAACCCAAACAAAATTGGCTCAGGTCCTATGAAACAAAACCACGCACTTAATGGGGTCCTTTTTAAATTAAAATCTTCCAACAAAATTTTGTACAGGAATCATATGTCAAGTGTCTATCTTAGTAATTAATAATTGTTTCTACTTTAGGCACAAGGCCAGCAATTACCCAGTGCATTACTGGTACTTTATTTTATCGACCCCGTAAGGATGAAAGGCAAAGTCAACCTCGGCGGGATTTGAACTCAGATCGTAAAGGGACGTAACTATGCTGGAAAGCATGGCGTCCGACCCTCTACCGATACTGCCAATCCACCGCCCAATCTTAGTAATTAATAATGAAATTTGAATTGTGTGCATACTTACACAAATGACCAGAATAATAGTTGATCACTAAATATAAGAAGATCAGCTAAAGCATCAATGTAAATGGAAAAAGTGGCAGAGTCACTTGTAAAGAACCGAGCCCTACATCTCTTGGATTCCATTATAGGAATGCATGATGGATCGACTATTATTATGGTCATTTGCATGGACTCACATGATAGACACTATGAGAGTAATAATGATCACTACAAATTATTTCATTTGATACTTTTGTCACCAACCCAAACAAAATCAGTTCAATTTCTATGAATTAGAACTACCAATTTTAAAAGATTAATATTTAAATTAAAATCTTTTTCACCTACTTATTCCTGGGGGGATCATTGAAGAAGAGTCTTCAAGCACGCCTTCCAGTGGGTCCTGCCAGAAGCAACTGTCTCCAATTAATCTAACTGGATCCCCAAGCGAGACAGCCAAGCTCATGGATGTTATCCAACTATCTTGCTCAGGGTCTACATGTGAGTCTCCTGCTATTTGGTTTTTGCCCATAAAATCTGTCCAGCAATTGCTTCCATAGATACTTTAACCACATGACTGTAGTATTGGAGTTGTGATCTATCAATTTGGAGAAGTAGTGGCTCTACATGGACTGACTCTCTGATCTCTTAGCTATGCATTCTATTGAGTAATTTTATACCAAATATCCATTAGAAGAACTCATTTTGGCCACTTGTATTCATGATCATATTATTTTGGTCGTTGCCTAAGATTTTTTACCGTAAGTGAGGGTTGGCATGAATATCAAATTGAAGATAGCGAGTTTGGCTTTTACACCTACCTTTTGATAACCGCCTCTTCCAACATAATTTTACATAAGAACCATATGTTCAGTTACTACCTTAGTAAATAAATGATTAATAATTTTAGTAAATGCTTTAAAATTTATTAATTAATTGAAAAAGAGTGTATCTCACATGAAATACAGTTATGATAATGTTAAAGGGTTCTTATTTAAATTAAAATCTTCCAACATAATTCTATATATGACCCATATGTTGCATTATTTATCTTAGTAATGAAATAATAATTTTACTAAGTTCTTCATTAAATAATTGAAATAGAATGTTTCACTAGAAATATAATCACAAAAAGTTTAAAAGATTTCATCTTGAATAGAGAAGGGAAGACAGTCTTGTTACAACAACAGTTATTTTCCTTTGAAACTTTAAAAATGTTGCTGTTAATCCCAAGACTCATAATCCATCTGTTAGACACTGACATACATCAATAATCCTTTTCTCCTTGAAGATGACTATACTATTAATCTTGTCTATTGTGTGTATTTGACAAAACAGGTTAAAATGTGGTTTCTATAGTTGTGTCTTAAATTATACCTATAATAAAATGGGTGGACCTTCATTAGTTTCCATGATTATTCCATTTTTTCCACCAACTGAACAGCTAACTTGGGAAATTAATGAGTGCAGGGCCATTCCATAAACACGTGTATCTTTAACATATTTTTTAGGAAGATTTGGTTGAAATATAGGTAAAGACCATCTAACCAGCTTTTTCCAAACATTTTCCATTGGTCTCTCCAATTTCACTCACAGGGTTTGGGTTGACTCAAAGCTATGATAAACGACACTTCTCCAAGGTGCCTAGCAGCAGAATGAAATCTGTGATGTCTCACTTTCAATTTCAGTGTGCAATTCAGAGACAGATGGAAAATGTTTGGAAGAAGATGGTTAGATGGACTTCTACCTATATTTCAACTGGCTAGCCTTGTCATAAAATACCATACTGAATCTTCCTGAAAATATATACTAAGGGTACACATGTGGCTATGGAATTACCACTCACTCATTAATTTCTCAAACTGGCATTCCAGTTGGTGGGACAACTGGAACACTCATCATTGAAACCGGTGAATGATCCATCATCAATTATTCATTGTGATGTTTATGTCTAATACTGTTGAACAAGATGAAAAGCAGCTGCTCATGGTTATGATGAAACCACACCACCTCTCTCTCTCTCTCTCTCTCTCTCTCTCTCTCTCTCTCTCTCTCTCTCTATCATGAACTGCAGTAATGTTGCATGACCAATACTAAACATCATATATTTGCTATGTTCATAAAAACTTACATTGATGACAAAAAGGGAGCGCCAAACCATAACAATAGCATCTTGGCCATTGTTATACAAACCGTATGTATGTAGTATTTATGGAGAGAGAAGTGGAGAAAGGGACTCTGAGATAGATAGATAGAGAGGTAGAAAGAGAGAGAATAAGGAACTTATAGATAAATAGATAGGTAGAGGGCAGGCTGGGGAGAGATAATAAGGTACTCAGAAACTGACAATTTAGAGAGAGTGTGTGTGTACGGGACTCAAGATAGATAGATAGATAGTGAGAGAAATACAGAGACCGAGGTGGAGATAAACTCTGTTTTCTTCATTTTTATCCTTATCCCATTATCCACAGCTTTAATTACTTCCATCAATGAATTATTTATTCATCAGGAGAATAAAAACTATTCTGAACGCTACAGAAAATTGACTGACAAATCCAACAACATTCATTATTTGACTGGCTTTATCACGACAAAAAGAATGCTACACTTTATTTAACAGATGAAATCTAAGGCTGAGCTTGTTATCGTTTAAAAGATTAAAAGCTTTTACTCTTTTTTTTATTTTCAATAAAGTATTCAAGGTGTGCAATATCGATGAATTCCTGGAAGGCAGCAAATATGAATATAGGTGAAGGCATGGCTGCCTGGGTAAGGATTTCACTTCCTACTGCATGGCACATTGGGCAAGTATCTTCTAAGATAGCCTCAGATTGTTCAATATCTTGTAAGTGAAATTTGGTAAACGGAAACTGCAAAAGTGCATCAGATATGTGTATTAGTTTGTATGCAGAGAATGTTGGGCTGAATCTTGGGAATGGAATGAAGATGGAAACTGTGAAAACGTTTTCATACATTGAAAACATGTTGAATAGAGAAGAGGGATGAAACTCTGCAATAGATGTAGGCTATATGTTTGAGAAAGGCCATAGTTTATGGAAGTAAGACGTGGGGGAATAAACATGAATCAACAGAGAAAGTTGATAAGGAAAGAAATGAGAATGGGCCAATGGATGTATGGAATATCACAGAGAAAGGAAGACAGAGGATGATGGGAATAGAATCAGTGATGATTATGGAGAAAAATGTAGTGAGATGGTTGGATCATGTGTTGAGGAAGGATGAAAGTGATTGAATGAGAGAAGTGATAGAAATGAGTGTGAAAGGAACTAGAGGAAGTAGAAGATCAAGAAAGACATGACTAAAAATGACGGAGGAGGAAATAATAATCAGTATGTTGGTGGAGTGGAAGATGCAGGCAATATGGAAAAGTGGTGAAGTTAGTCATGGAACCTGCAAGCCTAACTCCTGCTTTAGCAGAGAAAATGACCTTAAAATCTTGTTTTTGTTGTAAGAAAATATGTTGAGATGGCTCATTGTTGTAAGTGAATAGTTAACCAGTGGGAAAGTATCATGCTTGTGTGACCAATATAACAGTTTTAGTCATGAAGTTTACAACTTTCATGTTTGCATTGAACTTTGTATATCACATTGATCATCTGCAGTACATTCTGATGTTTACCAGTCTGTGGTTGTATGTCAATAAAAAACTGTCTCAGTAGAGCTCTTTCACCAAGTCAAGGATCAGCAACCTTTTAGTGTTGGAGCCATGATAAAATGCACACAATAAACACTGTAAATTGGTTTGAATTAGAAACGTGTCCCTGTTGTAGAAACCATGCCAAAAGGGGTTAAGAAGACCCTTCAGTCATGACACTACAACCTCTCTAGGGCTGGTGCTACAAAAAAAAAATACACCCAGTACTCCCTGTTAGGTGATTGGCAATATGGGGAGTATCCAGCTGTAGAAACAATGCCTAATAAAGAGTCAAGAGGACTCTTCAGTTGTGTCAAAGCTTTGACAGCCTCCCTAGAGGTGTTGCTAAGATAAATGCACCGAGTAGACTCTATAGAGTATGGAGACATACATAAGTGAGGTACACCCCATCCTCACTTCGACCAATCTCAGAGGTCAGTAGCATCAATTTAATTGTAACTTGGCCTGTGCTGACCTGTCCAACTCTTGCTAGCAGAGAAAACAGACATTAAATGATGATGATGGTGATGTATATGTCATATTGGTCATTTATATGTATCCATGTATGTGTTTATGGTTGATTGCATGTGTGCCTATAAAAAGAAAGAATTAGAGAGAAACGTGTATGTGTGTGTGATAGAAAAGGCTACAGTATGTATGTGTAGTGGATGGATGGGTGGATGGATATGGGTGTGTGTGTATGTTTGTGTGCTTTATTGCATTTATAAATGTGTGTGTTAGTGTGTTTATATGTAGGTTTATGTTTCATAAATCTGTGTTTCTGTTTGTGTGTGTGTGTAAGTATTTTATTGCATTCACAAATATGTGTGTCTCTGTTTTATTGCATCCATAAATTTATGTGTGAGAGAGAGAGAACTGGAGTGAGAGAGCAAGGGAGAGCAGGAGTGAAAGAGAAGGAAAATGGGAGTGAAGGAGAGCGGGAGTGAAAGAGAGAGAGCAAGAGTGGGAGTGAGAGTGAGAGAGTGAAAGAGAGAGAGAGAGAGAGAGAGAGAGAGAGAGAGATGTTATGATTTCTGCTCATTTTTTACCCTGCTATCTCATGTAATCTAATGTTCTATTAACGATGCAATATATTTCTGAAAGATGACTTGATGTTATTCCGTAAATATGCGAGATCCTTTCTGATATGTTTTATGAACAACATGCTCCCAACGTCTGTTTGTAATAATAAGACTTGTTTTTGTTTGTTTTTATCTGTTTATTTATCTTTTGCTGTTATTCATTCATTTCACTAAGTTTATTATATATCATTACTGTATTTAATTATTGCTAATATTAACAAACAAAATATACACTATAAAGCAAGATAACTATGCTATATATAGTAGTAGAAAGAGATTAACCTTTTCATTATCATATTTCTAATAAAAGACACTGCTTTTGATTTTCAAATCATTTTGAAAATAATGATAAAAAATGGAGGGTTTTAGTAATATAACTAACTTTCTCATTAATTAAATTCTTACATAAAATTATGATGGAAGGTTTTTAGATAAATGTAAACACCTTAAATAAAGTGTTCTATTATAGAACCAAGGGCAGATTCAGGTAGTTTGATACCAATAGGGTTAAGAATCAGCAGGGTTGTTGTTATAATAGTAAATCAGTTATTCCCAAAGTGGGTCTCATGAGGGGCTTTGAAAGTCAAGAGACAGCAGGAGAGGATTGTTGAAAGAGAGCATGTAACATAAATTAGTAGCTGCTTGTAAAACTATCCATTACACCAGCCACTGATTGGTTCTTCATTTATCTTCATTTTTTTTTTTTTTTGTGGTGGTCAAGCAAAGAGAAATTAACCAATTAGAGACCAGCATCTATTTTGACCAAACTGGTATTGAAAATTGGCTCCTTTCTTTCAGTTTCACAATCTAAACACTTAATCAATTGCTTAAAGGTGTGCCATAAAGCAGTAGATTTTGAATGTGAGAATAATCCATTGTGTTTGGAGGCAGAAATGCTAGTTAAACATAGCAATAAAAATCAATCAGATATGCAATTAATAATTGTTTCTACTTTTGGCACAAGGCCAGCAATTATCCAGTACATTACTGGTACTTTATTTTATCAACCCCATAAGGATGAAAGGCAAAGTTAACCTCGGCGGGATTTTAACTCAGACTGTAAAGGGACATAACTATACTGGAAAGCATGGCGTCCGACTCTCTACCGATACTGCCAATCCACAAGATCATATTTATGTTAAGAATTACTATTTCATCATTAAAATATTAAAGGAGAGCTGAACTTACCCTTTAAAATAGGTAAGCCAACAAACTTTCAACAATGTCACAAGTGAGAGCAAAGCTAAGACTGGAATAACTAAGCACCCTTATGGACATCACCTGATATACCAATAAGGTAAGCTGCCAACAATGACACAATCCTCATTGTCAACTGCCCAACTCTACCAAACATCTAAATGTCACAAGCTGAAAAAAGTAGTTTGCTGATCATTTTTCTCATTTTAGCATTTTATACCAGTCAGCTATAGGTGTAGTTACCTTCACCTTTACCGAAGCACTGAGAGTGTGGGAAAGAGCATTATCTAAACATTATCTGTCGGGTATTCTATATTAGGTGGGTGATCTGGAGCAGTGTCCACAAGTAACAAGGAAGGACACATTTGAGTTGAAAATGTCATCCTAGATACAATGTATCCAAAACTAACACTTGGACATTCAGTGCTTGAGGTTAGTCATGCAATGTTCAACCGCTTCTCCCAAATAAAATAACTATAACTTATAAGTTGATAAGCTGACGAGTCAAGTTCTGGACACTTCTTGCTCTGACCACACTAAGAAGATTACAAAATCTGCATTTTCTACTATACAGTCTAATCTTACTCTTTAAAATGCAGTAATGCACCCCTATGAGCTTTGTTGCTTTAGTTGGTATGAGTGTCTGAGTGGAGTGTTGGTTCTGAGTATATCACAAAAAAGAAAAGGGCAATATGTCTTGGCTTATGTTCAATTAGAGCTGACCTGGGACTAAATGACAACAACAACAACATCAACAACAATAAACATTTAGATAATATTCAGAATGGAATCCGTTTTTCATTAAGCTGTTTTGACAGCTTCGTCACTAATGTCACGAAAAAAACATGGTTGTTTACGATTTAAATTTCAGTTAAAGCTGATTCAATTAATTATTAATGTGTGACTGAACTTTATTTCTACAGCAAAGTTGAAGTAGACTGCCAAGTTGGACTTGTGGTTGTTGATGTTTGTTTAGTTGGTTTTTAATTTTATATGTTGAAGTTTGCTGTTTTTCATGCTGTTTTTTATGGTGTTCGTTTTTGTTCTTGTTATATGTGTTAACTGATGTTGCTGCTGTTGTTGGTGCTGCTATTGCTGTTGCTATTCTTTGTAGTCTTTGTGATATTTGTTGTCATTAAAAATCTTATTGATATTGATATTGTTGTTGTCGTTATTTAAAATGTTATTGTTGTTGTTGAACTTGTTGTTACTGCTGTCATTGTTGTTGCTGTTGTTGTTAGTGTTGTAATATGTATTGTTGTTGTTATCATCATCATTGCTATAGTTGTTGGCATCACTGTTGTCATTTGAACTGTTGTTTTTGTCATTTAAAATGTTGTTGGCATTGTTGTTGAAATTTAAAATGTTGTTGTTGAAGCAGCCACAGTTGTTTGTTTTAATTTGTGAGAAAAATTCGTTTCATTCTCATTATTTTGCTTTCTTTATTTCTGTAATGTTTGCATTGCTTCCATGTAAAATGGCAGCCAGCTTGTCATGCTCATTAAACCTCTGTTGTCTCCAGCGATCCATGTCGTTGACATATGAAAAACTTTCAAGCATTTACTTCCAGCACAACTTTATTAGTGAGTGACTTGCATCTCTGAATAGAACACATTGTGGAAGACAGAAAAGAAAAAAATGATGGATCCTTCAACAATTTTGACGATGAGCATTCGTATTCAGTTATTTTACCAACTCGTTAGATTAGAGGGAAACTCCAAAACCCAGGGCTGGATTAATCAAAATAATCAAAATATTTTGTAAAATAAGCACATGCTTAGGGCATTAAGAGAAGAGGGGTACTAATTTAACCCACCACCAAAAGATTGTAGGCTTTATCTATGGGGAGCACCATAATCTAGTTGATGCTTAGAGCTTCAAAAGTACATAATCTGGCCCTAAATATAATGTAATATGATGTGATCAAGGCTGGATTAATGATTAAGCAAAATAACCACATACTTAGGTCACCAAGGGAAGAGTGGCGCCATTTCATTCATATTAATTGTATTTAACATTCTACAAAAACTGTTGTTTTTTTGCAGACTTTTTATATGGAGCACACCCTAATCTTGTAAGTGCTTGGGGCCTCAAAAGGCCCTGTTAACGCCCCTTGTGGTGTGTTATAGACTGTGCATGTCTTCTCACATATTTTTTGCTTTATACATATATAACTTGAGTTTATTTGGTTGCATGATTATGTGAAATAATACTAACCATAATGTTTACTTATGATCAAAGTAAAAGAAAAAAAGTAAAGGTGTATTCTACAAACATGTTTTAATCAAAACAACATAAACTGACCACCATATGAATGCAAAACGTTACAGACATTTCTATGCTTTATATGTTCATTCTGTCATTACAACAGCAGAGGTCTGATGAGCTTTTGATTCCAGAGTCGGGCCCGATCAATACAGATCAAACCTTGAGCTGATCAATAGCGAAACGCGCGTCATCAATCAATAAACGTAATGAAGGCTTAACAAATCGTCCTTGTATTATTATATTACACTCTATTTAGCTCTACACCTTGCCACTGACGTGAACCTAAGCATTGAGTGCTCACCTGGGTGAACCTACAGTAACTTCACGTTACACTCCCTCGATATATATTTTGGGTCAAGTATGAAATTTGTAGAAATTTGTTTTTTTTCTATAAATTTCTACAAATTTCATACTTGACGACCAAATATATATATATACATATATTACATATATACGTACATATATACATACATATATATACAAACATATATATGCATACACATATATATATATGTACATATTTATATGTACATATATACATATATACATATACATATATATATATATACACACACATATATATATATATACATATATATACATACATACATATATATATATATATATATATATATATATATATATATATATATATATATATATATATATGTATATATATATATATATATATATATATATATATATATATATATATATATACATACATATATATATAATTGCCTTTATACTTTCTAAAAGCTGCTGTTTGCTCATTAAAATGCTAACTGATTATATTTCAGTAGCTGTCAGCACCTCCTCTTGAACACAGATAATGTTTCATACAGGCAACTTGTTATCAGATAAACTGCAGGCACCTACATATAACTTAACACGTGCTGCTTGATATTTAGAAACTGAAATATCATTTTAATATTTTAGGTAAAGGTTCCAGTATCCAGTGAATTTCTTTCCTTTTTTGTGTGTGTGCAAAGATTTTGGGCAAATAAACTCCTTTGTCCCTTTTAACCAACGAATGCCATATATCCATACATATATGATAGAATTAGAGAAAAAAATTCTGATCCGAAAGCATAGCTTGGAATCAAAAGATCTTAAAGTCAAATTAGCAAAGACTAAAGCTCGAGTAAATAGAAACGAAAACAGGGTCCATATCCCTTCTGGGAAATGGCCTTGCTCAGTGTGCAGAAAAAGAGTAGTAGAATTCCATCCTATGTTCCAAATGCAAATTATGACTACATAAGATCTTAGGCAGTGGGATCTTAGGCAGGCTAGCAAAGAACATAGGTTTTGTATGTGGTTGATGTACAGGAGCAGTAAGCAGCAAGATCTCACAGGAAACAAGCTCTTTTAAATGTTCAGAAGGTTCTGTAGAAGTAGTTGATAGCTTCTGTTAACTGGATGACTGAATTAGCAGTAGAGGTGGGTGTTCTGAAAGCATAGTAGCCTGAATGAGAATGGATTGGTAAAAGGTTCAGTGAGCTACTACCGCTGCAAAGGGTTTCCCTTCAAAATGAAAGGCAGATTGTATGTGGCTTATGTATAAACAGCAATGCTGCATGGAAGTGAGACCTAGGCACTGTGTACAGAGGAACTACAAAGTTTGGAAAGAAATTAAGATTGCCTGCTTCGATGGATGTGTAATAGAATTGTGCATGAATGGTGAAGCGTCAGTGAACCAAGAATTTAGGCTTAAGAGGTGTCAGATACAGTGTGCAGGAGAGGAAACTGCGATGGTTGGGACATGTGATGCATATGGAGAGTGACAGCTGTGTGAAAAGGTGCACGGAGCTCAGAGTTGATGGAAATTATGGAAAAAGAAGAACTAGAAAAGTTTGGGATGAAGTGATAAAAGCCCAATTAAACCTCACAAAGGAAATGACACTGGATTGAGATCTCTGGTATTATGCTGTACTGCAAAAGACCCACCTTCCCATGTGCACAGGATAAAACAAACTTGTAGAAGACACTAGACTGCACTAATCTTCTGCTCTTAACCCTACACCAGCTAAATGACTCATACACCTCACCCATGTTGAACTTACCTGATACACCTCTGCTGCCAAACCATGCATACAAATAAAAAACCAAGTTCACCCTGAATGGTGGTCTGGTTCCACAATAAAAAGTACCCAGTCCACACTATAACATGGGAAGTGTTAGGAAGGATATCCAGCCATAGAAACAAAGCCAAAATACAGATCCGATGAGCAAGATGTGGTCACCTGATCTGACTTGAATCATTTCATGACAACCTGTCTAACCCATACACTGCATGGAAAATTGACATTAAACGATGATGATGTGGTAGATGATGATATGCAGTGGACCCTTAGGTAAAAAAATCTAATTGATTCCAGAAACTCGGTTGTTACCATTAAAGTTCACTGCCACATCAATTAAAATATAAACAATTTACAAACAAATCAGTCCAAAACCTCAAACAATACTGAAAATTTACATCTAGCACATCCTTCTTAAAATTTATAAAACACAAATTATGAATAAAATTAAATGTATATAATAAAAATAATGCAATGCTTGTACAGTAAATACAAGAATAAATAAAGAGAAAGAAAATATTTGCTTTTGAGTTATAATTTTGTTTCCATGTTTTGTCTTAATTTATATTATTAACAGAAAAGTGTGAACTTATATAAATCATCAAATTATTAAGGGGCATAAAATAAATATCACCACCTGTATAGTGAAACCAAATGAATATAAAAGCTAGACATGTAACAGACTAAAACATCCACATACAGAATTTGAATGGGTGAATCAAAAAGACCTTTTGTAATCTTAATTTTTAATTCACTATTTTTGTATGGAAAGTGTTCACTAACATAGTTTAATTCTGTACGAAATTAAATATAAAAGCATTCATAATCATAATTTTAGTTAGGCATTTATCACAAAAGAGCCCATTGTGTGTGTATGTGTGTGTGAGTATGTGTGTGCAAACATATCTCTACATTTGGGTTTGTAAACAAGAGAAAAGTGCTCAGTACCAAAGTAGAGAATATTATATAATTTCTAATTATATAACTGACACTACACTGTTGCTGCAGGTTTAATATTGGTTTGTATTGAGTTATAAAATATATTTCCTTGCTGATACATTGTTGTTCTGTACTTCAGCTAACATATGATACTAAACCCCATTCATATTGAAACCAGAGTTGTGTCCATTGTTATGACAATATAAGTGGCTGCATGGATTAACCAGCTACATCCCTTGTCTGAGAAAATATGTAAGCAGCACATAATGACACATACGAAAAAGTACACAATACCAAATTCAACTTTGAAAATGAAACTTTGAAAAGCTACCGAATAACTGAGACCATTCCATACAAAAAGCAACTAGATAACCATGATTATTTTTGCAAACCTCCCATTAAAAAAACATATAATCTATAATCTATTTTGTATAAACTAATTTCTTTTCATTATGTACTGAAAATTTGCATATATATAGAAAAATAACAGGTACATCTTCAACTCATCATTATTATTTTCCAAAATATTACAATGCATTTTGTCTGATGCTCTACCGATTGCACCAATTCATTCATCTTGAAGTGTGACAAAAATAATAACACTAAATTTTCATGTTGATTGAACAAACATGTAAGTTACATATAGAGGAATGGGAGATGAGGTAACGATGCTTTTAAAGTAAGAAAGAAGATAGCCTTATATTTACAAATAATGGAGAATATTTACTCTACTAACTTGTTGTATGTAGTGTCTGATGCCAACTAAGATAATAGAGATAGAAGGAACATTTTAGAAGGCAGAAATAAAAGAACATTTTAGAAAGAGAGAATTTGGCGAAATGCCATGTCATAAACAGATGTAAATAAGCTTAAGATGAATAAATACTGTAAATAGATTTGGAGAAGAGATTTGAGGAGAATAAAAACAAAACAAGTCTTCTGATAGTTAATCATGAGAAGTATGTAATACAAATTATGTTGTTAGTGAAAGGAATCCGATATAAAAAATCTGTAAAGAATATCCACTTTGTGGGGACAAGAGGAAAATATGAGATCCACTTTGTGAATGGCAATAGATAGAATATTAGCCATGATGGATTAATAAAACATGATGCTGCTGCTACCAACTATCTATTATTATTTTGGCAGTATCGGTAGAGGGTCGGCCACCATGTTTTGACGCATAGAGTTATGGTCCTTGCCATTCTGAGATCAAATCCCACCGAGGTTAACTTTGCCTTTCATCCTTACGGGGTCGATAAAATAAAGTACCAGTAATGCACTGGATAATTGCTGGTCTTGTGCCAAAAGTAGAAACAATTATTATTATATTATGGGCCATGGATTGGCATGAGGGCAGTGGATTGGCAGTATCAGTAGAGAGTTGGACGCCATGCTTTGCAGCATAGAGTTACAGCCCTTTACGGTCTGAATTCAAATCCCGTCACGGTTAACTTTGCCTTTCATCCTTACGGGGTCGATAAAATAAAGTTTATTGCTCCCCTTGAGCCAAAAGTAGAAATAATTATTATTATATTAATGACAGCTTTCTGTTACCTATTCTTTTAATCTTTTAGTGATTAAACTGCAGCCATGCTGGAACAGTGTCTTTTTTTTTGGGGGGGGGGGGGGTAAGCAAGCATATCAAGCATATCCTGTTCATAATCTTCATGGATAGGATTGACATGCACAGCCGGGTTGGAACTGGTATCGCATCTGGCAGGTGGAAAATCAGTCGACTGGAATATGTAGATGACATGGTATTGCTTAACTTGACAGAAGGTGATCTCCTATTTGCACTTGATAGGTTTGATGCTGAGAGCTGCATGACTGAAATGAAAATCAGTGCTGAGATTTTTCCTCTCAATGAAGACTGTACAGTGTACTCTACATGTGAATGGAGTTCCACTGAAGCAGGTGGGAAAATTCATGTATCTCGGGGCTGTGTTCATGGGTGAAGGAAGGCAGGAGGCTGAGTTAAGTGCAAGAATTGCAGGAGTTGATGCAGTAGTGTCCCAGCTTCAGCATTCATCAATCAAAAGGTGTAAAAGCCAAACTCGTTATCTTCAATTCGATATTTGTGCCAACCCTTACATATGGTCATGAAACTTGGGTAATGACCATAAGAATATGATCAGGAATACAAGCAATTGAAATGGGGTTCTTTCAGAGTCTATGAAATAATATTACTCAATAGAGTGTGTAGCTCAGAGATCAGAGAGTTGCTTCCAGTAGAGCTGCTACATCTCCAAATTGAGAGATCACAGGTCCGATATTATGGGCATGTAGTTAAAATGTGTCAAGAAAGAAAGAATCAAAAAGACAATAATTGATGCAGGCTGGTTTTCATTTTACTGAGAAGGCTGGAGTATTGTTTTGAAGAATTTAATTTAAAGCTAATGCAGTATGGTGTGTAGAGTAGGATTGATTATTGGATTGTGGTTGGTGTTTGCTTGGTTTGAGGCATACATAGTTTTAATTTTATATGTAAATGTATGTATGTATATATATTTATATATACATACATATATATGCATGTGTATATATATATGTGTGTGTGTATATATATATATATATATATAATCAAAAATGAATTACTAGAGTTGATTTAGCTTCGTTCCAGTCATCCATCCATACATACAAATTTTATGAAGGTATCTCAGCTACCACAACACATTTACTTTGTTATTCTCCTACCATGCTGACTCTGTCTCTGTCTATTTTTCCATCAAAGGCTACAGGCCATGACTGGCTATTATTATTAATATTATTGTTAGGGCGATGGATTGGCAGTATCGGTAGAGGGTCGGACGCCATGCTTTTCAGCACAGTTACGTCCCTTTACGGACTGAGTTCAAATCGCGCCGAGGTTGACTTTGCCTTTCATCCTTACGGGGTCGATAAAATAAAGTACCAGTAATACACTGGATTAATTGCTGGCCTTGTGCCAAAAGTAGAAACAATTATTAATATTATTGTTGATGTATTCTATCGGCTACTTTGCCATGCGGCGACCCTCTCTCTATGATGGCTACCCTCTCTCTATCTATCTCTAAGCCACCCATTACCGCCCGTTCCCTCTTCACCCTTTCCACCTCACTCATCTTGAAGCTATTGAAGAGATAAGACACTGTATTATGAAAGGCTAAAAGGAATCACTAGAGTTGATTTAGCTTCGTTCCAGTCATCCATCTTGACGGCGACCCTCTCTCTACCTCACAATTTCCCTCCCACCACCATAGCCTATTCGACCAATCAAACCTCAGCATGCCATTTCTTCTGCTACTACTACCTAACTAACTCTCTCCTCCCCTGTCCCAGCCCAACACACCCTGCCATTATTCCACCACCACTGTTCTTCTAGCCCTGAATTTTCCTACCGTTATGGATGGATGAGCTGAGAATAAATTTGAGCAACTCTGAATTAATAGATGAAATATGAATTCGCGAGCTACCAAGCACCCATGTGAAGCGCCAATCCAGAGACCCTTCCCTACGAGGGTCGACAAATGCCCAAAACTCCGAGTTGGTACCATCAATGTAAGCACAATGAAAGGAAAAGCAGGAGAAATCGTAGAAATGCTAGAGCGAAAGGAAATTGATGTATGCTGTGTGCAAGAGACTAGATGGAGGGGAGAGTCTGCTAGAGTCCTTGTAGGAAAAAGTCGGTGCTACAAATTTTTCTGGGTGGAAAATGACGATGGGATGGGTGGTGTAGGTATACTACTAGCTGACAAGTGGGTAGATAAAGTAATATCAGTGTACAGGGGAACTGCAAGAATCATTAAACTCAGACTAGTCCTGAATAAAACAATTACCACAATAATATCAGCTTACGCACCCCAATCGGGGTTGCCAGACGAACTTAAGGATAGGTTTTACGAGTCCCTAATGCATACTACTGCTCTAACAAACGACAATGACTTCCTAATAATCGCAGGAGATTTTAACGGACACGTAGGTAAACACTGCGACGGCTTCAATAGAGTCCATGGAAGCCATGGGATTGGCACAAGAAATGAGGAAGGATTCAGACTTCTAGAATTCTGTGAGGCCAATGAAATGTCGATATGTAACACAAACTTCAAAAAACCCGACAACCACCTGATCACCTATAGATCAGGAGAGCATTCTAGTCAGATAGATTGTATCCTCATCAGAGGACGTGACAGATGGACGGTCATAAACAGAAAAGCCTTCCCTAGTGAGGAATGTACATCCCAACATAGCTTAGTTGTCAGCGACCTCACAGTCAGAACTAGATGAACCTGGAAACAGGCCAACCTGGAGAAGAAAGATCTGGAAGCTGAAAGACCCCTCAACCAGTAACAGATTTAAAGATATTTTACTCAATGCCTACGACAGTAAAGAAGAACAGATAAAGACATTCAATGTAGAAGAGAACTGGGAGTTCCTAAAAAATAACTTACTAGAGGCGACGGATGAGGTTTGTGGCTGGAGTAAGACCACAAGCAGGAGGAGAGTGACTTGATGGTGGAACAATAAGGTAGATGAGGCAGTTAAGGCCAAGAGACAGGCATGGAAAGAATGGAAGAACGGGGGGAGCAGGGTACATTACATAGAGACCAAGAGGGAAGCTAGGCGACAAGTATACTTAGCTAGGAGGTAAGCAGAGGATAGAAAATTCAAGCATGTTTTGCAACGTGAGGACCAGAAACAGGAGGTGTTCAAGATTGCGAGGCAGTGTGTCAGAGAGAATTGTGATGTCATTGGAGAGAAGTGTATCCGGAATGATAAAGGTGAGCTTGCCCTCACAAGTGCTGAGAAGAAAGATGCATGGAAGAGTCATGATAGATTACTAAATGAGTATGATAGATTACTAAATGAGGAGAATGCATGGGAAGAAGAGACCCTACCCCAAGTAGACCCTATAGAGGGGCCAGCAGTACAAGTCAGCAGCAGCGTAGTAAATAAGGCAATCAAAGATATGAAGGTGGGGAAGGCAACCGGTCCATCGGGTATAGCTGCCGAGATATTGAAGGCATCTGGGTCTGTAGGTCACACTATAACCACACGTATTGTTAACCAGGTAATACTAGAAGGTGTCATACCAAAAGATTGGTGCAGTAGCATCATTGTCAACTGCTACAAAGGTAAAGGTGATACACTAGATAGAGGAAACTATAGAGGTATAATGCTGATGGACCAGGTCATGAAAGTAACAGAAAGAGTTATAGCACAGTTGATTAGGGACCGGGTGAAACTAGACGAGATCCAATTTGGGTTTGTACCAGGAAGAGGCACCACTGATGCCCTCTCCCTTGTCAGGCAGTTACAGGAAAAGTACCTAGCTAAAAGTAAGCCACTCTACCAGGATTTGTCGATCTTGAGAAAGCCTTTGACAGAGTTCCACGTGCTGTAATCTGGTGGGCTCTTAGAAAACTAGGAGTAGATGAATGGCTTGTGAAAGCGGTACAAGCCATGTATAGGGGAGCAGTCAGCAAAGTTAGGATTAGCAATGAGTATAGCGAGGAATTTAGCGTACAGGTTGTGGTCCACTAGGGCTCTGTTCTTAGCCCCCTCCTGTTCATCATAGTCCTGCAGGCAATAACGGAGGAGTTTAAGACCGGATGCCCATGGGAACTCCTGTATGCTGATGACCTCGCACTTATAGCTGAATCTATGGTAGAACTAGAGAAGAAATTCCAAACTTGGAAGCCATGACTAGAAAGAAAGGGTCTCAAAGTCAACATGACAAAGACTAAGGTCCTTGTAAGTAGACGAGAAAACAGAACCCAGATCCCCTCAGGAAATGGCCTTGCTCAGTATGTAGGAAAGGTGTAGGTAGGAACTCCATTCTCTGCCCCAAATGCAAACAATGGGTACACAAGAGATGTAGCGGGATCTCAGGAAGCTTAATTAAGAATGTAGGCTTCACATGCAGCAGCTGTGCTGGGACAGCAAGCAGCAAACAGCCACAGGAAACAAGTACCACCAATCTCAGGGTGGGCTGTGTAGAAATAGTAGACAGCTTCTGCTACCTAGGTGACCGAATTAGCAGCGGAGGTGGGTGCTCAGAAAGTACAATAACTAGGGTAAGAACGGGATGGAAGAAGTTTAGGGAACTACTACCACTGCTAGCTGCAAAAGGCTTCTCCCTCAAAATGAAAGGCAGACTGTATGATGCGTGTATCCGAACAGCGATGTTGCATGGTAGTGAGACCTGGGCGCTGAGGTGGAAGACTTACGTAGATTAGAGAGAAACGAAGCCTGCATGCTCCGATGGATGTGTAACAGTAATATACGCGAACGACAAAGCATAAATGAATTGAGAGAGAGACTGAGCATAAGAGGAATCAAATGCTGTGTGCAGGAGAGGCGGTTGCGTTGGTATGGACATGTGATGCGTATGAAGGATGACAGCTGCATAAAAAGAACTGCAGACACTAATGTTTCTGGGTATTACCCTTCATCAGTACAGCTCACTGTTCACCTGCCAAACTGTCAGAGCTGGTGAAAATATATGCTATTTTCAAAAATACACAATGTAGCTACTGACATGGCTATAAAATTGAGGCTTGTTTGCATAGTTGGAAACGAATCAAATGTTATTATTAATATTCGAAAAACTCAGATTACATTTATATATATATATATATATATATATATATATATATATATATATATATATATATATATATATATATAGAGAGAGAGAGAGAGAGAGAGAGAGAGAGAGAGAGATGACGAGACAGAGGCACAGTTCACCATAGCTAGAAATAAGATTAAACAAATAGTAGACCGGTATACTAAGAGACAAAGCAGACCAGAGGCCCAACAACTTGGGAGGAAACCTGTAGAAGGCTTGGTTAGCCTCAAGCAGTGCACAAGGGATGGTGAGGTAGTATGTCTACCCACGGATAAGTCTGGTAGGATGTCAATAGACAGCATGCCGAACTACATCAAGGCTATGCAGCCCCGCATCACCAACACGAGCGAAATTGCACAGCAAACACATGAGGAGAAAGAGAAAATCCTCAACGCTCACATGATGATGTGGACCGACATCCTAAAGCCAAGCGGACACACTGCCAACAACTTCCAGGCGTCTAACAATGGCATACCACCCTTATATGGGCTCCACAAAGACCACAAGACAGTCGACGACCCGACAACGGGACCATCAACAAGACCTGTATGCGGAGCAAATATAGCTAGCAACTACAGGATCTCCTACTTCCTCTCAATGGTTATACGCCCCATAATCAAGATGTCCCCAGATGTATGTGACAGTACAGAGGACCTCCTCAGCAGAATCAGTGAGTGCAACAAAAACAAAAACCTATCCAACTGCATAATAGGCAGTATGGATGTGGTATCACTGTACTACTTAGACTTACATATGACACTGACTACCTAGACAGCCATGACCTTAGACGTTTCTGCCCCAGTAGACCCATAAGAGGTAGACCCCCACCATAACCTCAATGGCAAAGAAGACTCCCATGAGAAGGTGGATTGGGTGGACCAAAGCTATACGGACCCCCCCAAAACATTGATCAGGTAAAAAATGGTCGCACATGCAATAGGGGCTAGTATCCAAACTACCCTAAAGGGCCACATATTCAAATTCAACGAGAAGATTTACACCCAAAATGAGCGAGCAGCCATTGGCGTCACCATAGCTGGTGACGTTGCCAACCTTTTTATGGTATGGTGGGAAAGGAGACTCAAAGATCTCCTTGATGAGAGCTCCATAGACCTCATCATGTACTCTCGTTACGTAGACGACATCAATATAGTAATAAGGACATCCCCACAAGAGAGTACTAACAAGTTTGATTTAGAACGTAGCACAATGGAAAGCATCCAGCAGATAGCTAATTCCATACACCAGAGTATAACTGTAACTATCGACTACCCTTCCAAACACTCTAACAATAGACTACCTGTATTAGACACGGAACTCTCGATTAACACTATAGACGAGAGCGTCCAAATTCTCCACTCACACAACGCTAAACCCATGGCCTCTAAATACCTGATACTCAAAAACTCAGCAATGTCTGATTGCAGACTTGGTACAAGTGATGAATAACGTGTCCCGCATGTGCGACCCAACAGAAATGGAAAGACACATCCAACACTTCATCAACCGCATGCAGTTCTCTGGCTATAACCAAAGAGACAGAATCAGAGTATACGAAGGAGCCACGGAGAAGTATAAGCCCCTCATAGAACTGGACATGAAAGGAATTTGCCCATTATACAGGAGCAAATCATGGAATAGCTTAGATAGGACTAGACATAAGATAGGGAAAGCCACCTCATGGTACGACAACCAGAGATACCAGAGTGTCATGTTTGTGGACGCTATCCTTGGAGGGAAATTAGCTAAACAGTGTAGAAAGGCCCTGAGAAAAACCCACTTAAAGATTAAGGTGGTAGAAAAGCCAGGAACCACCATAAAATCCCTGATCAGCAAAACCTACCCTGTACTAATAGGAAATGTATTATATGTAAAGTAAACCCCGGATAAACTGTAAAACTAGAAACGTAGTCTATAGCATAAGATGTACAGAGGGTACTTGCAGAAACATGACAACAACATACATAGGCGAGACAGCTCGTAGCATAGGTGAAAGGATAGACCAACACTGGGGGGAACTAAACGGACGAAAAAACGGTTCAGTACTATACAAACATGCCAGACAACAACACGGCGGTAACATAGACAACATAGAGATTAGAATAATATCTAAACATAGAAATGACCCAGCAGATAGGCAAATCAGAGAGGCCAGCGAGATTGAACTTAGAAGGCCAAGACTAACCAGAAAAAATGAATGGAATAACAACAACACCCAAACAAACAATACTGACCTAAGAGAGGTATAAATAAATAAATAAATACATACACAAGAACAATAACAACAAACGCATATAAACACACACTAGTAAACTAAGATAGAATACAATAACCAATACACAGTCACCCAAACACGAACACACATCAAACACTATACACACACGCAAACGCATGGGCAGAGAAGACAAAAATAAATAAATAAATAAATAAATAAATAAATAAATAAACAGACTAAATAAAGATGGCATAGGCATACAATACAACAGGAGGAAACATAATAGCACCACTGACGATGTTGCAGATGAGCAACGAAAGAACTTTGTTAGACTATATATATGTGTTTGTGTTTATATTATATCTGTATTTTTGACCGTTGGTCAGTCAATGGTAACATTGAAGACCGAATAAATTAAATTGATCGATATAAAAGACACAGAAGCGAAAACCAACCAAACAGTGAGTGTGTTCTGTTATTAATTCTGGCAATATTATTACACAAATATGACCCTCCCCTATATATATTTATAAATATATATATAAATATATATATATATATATATATATATATATATATATATATATAGTTGCTGAGATGCTGAAGGCATCAGGGGACGTAGGTACTAAACTGGTTGCACGCATCATCAATTAAGCTATATATGGCGGTGTCATACCCAAAGACTGGTGCAGCAGTATTCTCATAAATTGCTACAAAGATAAAGGGGATGCTCTGGAGAGGAGCAATTATAGGGGTATAAAACTGAAGGATCAGGTCACGAAAGTGGCAGAAAGGATATTAGCACAACTAATTAGATAAAGGGTCAAACTAGATGAGATGCAGTTTGGTTTTGTGCCTCAAGAAAGTACAACAGATGCCCTCTTCTTGGTGAGACAATTACAAGAGAGGTTCTTAGAGAGCAATAAGCCACTATACTTAGCTTTTGTTAACCTAGAGAAGGCCCTTGATAGGGTACCCCGATCTGTCATCTGGTGGTCTCTAAGGAAACTAGGTGTTGAGGAATGGCTTGTGAGGACAGTGCAATCTTTGTACAGGGGCGCTGTCAGTAAAGTTAGGGTAGGAATGGAGTTTAGTGAGAAATTCCAGATACAAGTAGGAGTACATCAGGGTTCTGTCCTCCAAGCCATAACAGAGGAGTTTAAGACTGGCTGTCCATGGGAACTTCTCTATGCTGACGATCTGGTTCTTATAGCAGAATCAGTAGAGGAGCTAGAGAATAAATGGGTATGGAAACAGCAGTTGGAAACAAGAGGACTGAGAGTGAACCTAGCTAAGACAAAAGTGTTTATGAGAATACTGCTGCACCTTTCAATATATATATATATATATATAAATATATGTATGTACAAATATATATATATATATATATATATATATATATATATATATATATATATATATATATATATATATATATATGTGTGTATATATGTATAAATATATGTATATATGTATAAATATATATATATGTCGTTTCTGAATTTGTTTAGCAAGATTCTTTATCTGAAAACGTGTGTTGAAACCGATATTGTTATGCTTTGGGAGCGTCATGTTGCCAGTAAGAAACAGACTTTGTCCTACGTTCTGTCCTACGCCATCTTCATGCCGTAGGACAGAACAAAGGAGAGGCACAAAAACCAAGAAAAGAATCCCCAGTCACTGAAGAGGTCACAGAATGTGTGACAAAAGAACTTTGACAATATATGAACAACCGTCCGGTTATGGAACCAATCAACCAACCGGAAATTGATAAATTTTTAAATTTATAAATTTAATTTATAATAAATTGGAGTGAAAGCAACTGGTGCATGTGTTTCTTATTGGCAACATGACCCTCCCAAAGCATAACAATATATATATATGTATAAATATATACATATATATATAAATATAAATTCAGTGAGAATCGCATTTCAGCGGGTAGAAAAAGCGATATTTATATGTATTTCCGGAGAAAAGTAAAGAAAAGAAGAGTGCTCTGTGTATAGTACAGAGCTATTTGATTAGATTACATAATAAACAACACAATTAGATGGCCGTGCTGGACGTTTCTGTTAAGATGGTCTAGTTTCATGAAACCTTTGGTAATGGAATAATTATATTATGCTGTTTATTATGTATAAAATAAAAAAAATAAAAATTTAAATATATACATAGATTTAATTGACGGTAGCACTAAGACAGCACTCAAGCATAAAGCTATTTGTGAAAACATATAAACATATATATTTATCTCTATTTTTCCCCTGTGAATATAATACAGTTTCCACCCACCAAACTTCATTCACAAGGCATTGATCAACCTGAGGCTATAGTACAAATGACAGTTGCCCAAGGTACCATGCAGTAGGTCTGAACTGGAAATTCTATGCCTATGAAACAAACTCCTTAATCAAACTGCCATGCCTAAACCTATCTATTTTATTTTATTTTATTTTATTTTATTTTATTTTATTTTATTTTATTTTATTTTATTTTATTTTATTTTATTTTATTTTTATTTTATTTTATTTTATTTTATTTTATTTTATTTTATTTTATTTTATTTTATTTTATTTTATTTTATTTTATTTTATTTTATTTTATTTTATTTTATTTTATTTTGCAGTTCATTGGTCCCTGGTTTCAAGCAATACCAATTATAGGTAAGTTACATTACTGTCAGTGTGGATGACTAGCTTGTGCCACCTTACCATTTATTTTCACATCAATGCTTAGATCTTTCACCAATATACATATGCACACACAGATGTACACAAACATACATTCACATTTTATTTATATACATGCTGCAAATAAAAATGTTTAGCTCAAACCTATGCAGGTTTAGCTCCTACATTACATCTTATAGTGTTTTAATAGTACGAGAAGGCTACGTTGGTATGGTCACGTGATGCGCATGAAAGACGATAGCTGTATAACAAAGTGCAGGGCAATAAAGATAGACGGTAGCCACGGAATAGGCAGACCCAGAAAAACCTGGGACGAGCTGATAAATTCCGACCTCACACACTTACACCTCTCCAAGACAATGTCACTGGACCGAGACCTTTGGCGGTACTCAGTAATAGAGAAGACCCACCTTACCTAAATACAAAGTAAAACCTACTACAGTCAGTAGGCATCTCTAACAAAATACACCCCCATCCCACCACCCCCACCCCATCCACACCGCCCCCTTCTATGTAAAGTTATGTTGGTGCCACACCATCCAGGCCGAAACAAATGAGATCGTGTAGGTGTCACGACAAAAAACACACAGTCCACGCTGTAATGTGGCCGTGTAGGTAACACGGTAAAAACCTCCCAGCCCCACACTGTAAATGTGGTTGGTGTTAGGAAGGGCATCCAACTGTAGAAAACCCGCCAGACAGTCCTATGCGAGCAACACAATCACTCTTGCCTCAAGTGGGAAAACCCCCGTCCAAACCCATGCAAGCGTGGAACACGGACGTTAAACGTTGATGATGATGATGATGATGATCCCCAGTCCTATCATAAAAAGCAACAGGAGATAAAGCATCTTTTCTAAGAACACAATGTGCTTCTCAGTCTAGGAATTGAACTCATACCTTTAATATCATGAGTTCAGCAACCTAACCACTAGTCCATACATCTTCAAATTGCATATGATATATACACTACATATATGACATATATTTCCCTTATAATCTTTAACTAGTTACACTCATTAAACTACAATCATGCTGGGACACTGCCTTCAAAGAGTTTTAGTTCAGTACCTTTTCTTTGTTTTCTTCAAGTCTGGTAATTATTTCATCAATCTCTTTTGTCCAACTGCTAGGTTTTGGGACATAAACAGTAAATGTAATCATACACACATACACACAAATGATGCTTTTTTTTTTGTATTTATGTTATATCTTTTTCTTAGATAAAATGCTTTGCAGCATTTGTTTTCAAAACCCATCAAGATCAACTTTGCCTTTCAAATACTGGGTCAATATAATTGATTTTCTCTTCTGTACAAATTGCAGAACTTGTGCCTAGATTAGAAAGCTTGATTGTGTTTCTTGCAACATTCCTATCCTGGAAGACAAAATAAAAAAAAATGGGTAAAACAGGTTTCAGGTTGTGTGGAGAAATTTTTTTTTTTTTTTTTTTTGCTGTTCTCAGTTTGTAACTTGTCTGAGAAATGGTTCAGATTTTGGCATAGAATATTGGAACACCTACACAGATTGTATTTAGCTTATCAGCAGATGTTCCAATATTGCCGCAGAATTTTACTGATTCCAGGATTATATACGACTAAAGATTGGCAGAAGAGATTTTTTTTGTAAAGGAGGATTTTATGTCTTATCTGTGCAATATGGAGGAACTTGTCATTAAAAAATATATATATATATATATATATATATATATAGAGAGAGAGAGAGAGTGAGAGTGAGAGAGTGAGACGTATATATATATATATATATATATATATAAAATAATGGATTCTTATATAGGCACAAGGCCAGCAATTTTGGGGGGAGGGAAAAGTCGATTAAATCGAACCCTGTGCATGACTGGTACTTTATTTTATCGACCTCGTAAGGATGAAAGGCAAAGTTAACCTCGGCGAAATTTGAACTCAGATGATAAAGGGCCGTAATTCTATGTTGCAAAGCATGGCGTCCGACCATCTACTGATACTACCAATCTACTGCCCTTATATATATATATATATATATATATATATATATATATATATATATATATATATATATATATATGTGTGTGTGTGTGTGTGTGTGTGTGTGTGTGGATTTAATGCTCTAAAATAGCGATATATATGTGAAGACAAACATAGAATATTCGAAAATATTCTGTATGTTTATAATAAACATTTTGAAGACCTAATCGCTATAGAATAGAATACGTCACGTATTACAATTTGAGATTCTCGATAAAAGCAAGGGAAGTAACCTACGCGTTTCATTCTTATTAGAAATCATCAGGATTACATATCCAGTGCTTTTATCGAGAATGACACACCTAGAGACTTATAGAATACTTAGCTGTGTACAGGAACTGGTTTGAAAGAGCGGTTGCCGGTCCGGCAGAAATTAGAATTTGGATTTAATGCTCTGAAATAGCGATATATATGTGAAGACAAACATAGAATATTCGAAAATATTCTGTATGTTTATAATAAACATTTTGAAGACCTAATCGCTATAGAATAGAATACGTCACGTATTACAATTTGAGATTCTCGATAAAAGCAAGGGAAGTAACCTACGCGTTTCATTCTTATTAGAAATCATCAGGATTACATATCCTGTGCTTTTATCGAGAATGACACAGCTAGAGACTTATAGAATACTTAGCTGTGTACAGGAACTGGTTTGAAAGAGCGGTTGCCGGTCCGGCAGAAATTAGAATTTGGATTTAATGCTCTGAAATAGCGATATATATAATTTCTGCTGGACCGGCAACCGCTCTTTCAAACCAGTCCCTGTACACAGCTAAGTATTCTATAAGTCTCTAGCTGTGTCATTCTCGATAAAAGCACTGGATATGTAATCCTGATGATTTCTAATAAGAATGAAACGCGTAGGTTACTTCCCTTGCTTTTATCGAGAATCTCAAATTGTAATACGTGACGTATTCTATTCTATAGCGATTAGGTCTTCAAAATGTTTATTATAAACATACAGAATATTTTCGAATATTCTATGTTTGTCTTCACATATATATCGCTATTTCAGAGCATTAAATCCAAATTCTAATTTCTGCCGGACCGGCAACCGCTCTTTCAAACCAGTCCCTGTACACAGCTAAGTATTCTATAAGTCTCTAGCTGTGTCATTCTCGATAAAAGCACTGGATATGTAATCCTGATGATTTCTAATAAGAATGAAACGCGTAGGTTACTTCCCTTGCTTTTATCGAGAATCTCAAATTGTAATACGTGACGTATTCTATTCTATAGCGATTAGGTCTTCAAAATGTTTATTATAAACATACAGAATATTTTCGAATATTCTATGTTTGTCTTCATATATATATATATATATATATATATATATATATATATATATATATATGTGAGAAAAACCACAGACCCTCCATCTCAACTCACCTTTTGAAAAGCAGAAGAACTGCGAAACCGGTAAAGGAACCAAATACATATATATATTTTTAAAAAAAATAAGACTTCAGTTGCATTTTCGATTTCATCCCTTTTTCTTTATACTTCCACTCGTGTAGGACACCTCGGTTATTTTTCATTTTGTAAAAAAAACCTCACTTTCTAATATATATATATATATATACAGTATTTTCCGTTGTGTTGTAATATAAATATTACACACAGTAGATTATCAGCTCACGTAGAGTTTGCTCGACGGTTCCAGTTGTAGTTCCAAAAGTAATCCGGAGAAAAATAGAAAGATTTGAATGGATACAGTTTAGTTGAAAGGAATTTATTGACACGTGTTTCTATAACAGTTACATAACCTGAAAACAGCTGCTATCTACAAACTTGAAAGTTTGTAGATAGCAGCTGTTTTCAGGTTATGTAACTGTTATAGAAACACGTGTCAATAAATTCTTTTCAACTAAACTGTATCCATTCAAATCTTTCTATATATACATATATATATATATATATATATATAAAATAATGAAATTATTGTATACAGTGCTCAGGAGCACTACGCATGTGTGTAAATGAGATAGAGGGACACAAGATGAAATTTAGTGGAGTTTATCTGTCATGCTTGACTGGAGTATAAAACATGTAAAGCCTACATGGGAGTGAGCCATTTAAAGTGAAAGTGAGTTGAAGTAAGAGGTATAACATTGTAGAAACGGCATGCGTGTCACAGAGAAAAATACTATTTTATATATATATACACACACACACATAAATGTATATATACCTATATATATGTATATATAATATAAAATCAAAATATCATCATGGGTTGATATTTGTTTTTGAAATGCGCATAATACATGGAACTCTTTTAACCATCTTTTGATTTTATATTATTTATACTCCAGTCCTATAAACTGTTGAGTGCTACTTATCCGATATTTGCATTGCTTTATTGTGCTACAATAAAACTCACCTCCTACATATATATGTATTTATAGTTATAGAGGTGCGTATATGCATTTTAATTGATATTTTTAATTATTGTGTGTCTACCATAGGTTATAGATTCCATACACTGGTGGTTTTCCCTGTTTTATTGATGGCACACGATCTCTCTCTCTCTCTCTCTCTCTCTCTCTCTCTCTCTCTCTCTCTCTCTCTCTCTCTCTCTCTCTCTCTCTCTCTCTCTCTCTCTAGTATGTTACTCTTTCAACATATTGTATTTTAAAGAGCTTAGGATTCCTTTTCCTTTGAGCACATAATTTACAGGGGATAACGAGAGCCTATGGTTCCGTTAATTTATCGTGATATATATCATCATCATCATCATCATCGTTTAACGTCCATCTTCCACGCTTGCATGGGTTTGGACGGGAATTTTCCCACTTGAGGCAAGATTGGTTGTCTTGCTCGTAGAGGACTGTCTGGCGGGATTTCTACGGCTGGATGCCCTTCCTAACACCAACCACGTTTACAGTGTGGAACTGGGAGGTTTTTACCGTGTTGCCTACATGGCCACATTACAGCGTGGACTGTGTGTTTTTTTGTCGTGACACCTACACGACCTCATTTATTTCCGACTGGATGTTGTGGTACCAAAATAACTTTACATTGAAAGGGGTGGTGGGGGTAGTGGGACGGGGGTGTATTTTTGTTAGAGGTGCCTACTGACTGTAGGTTTCGCTTCTGTATTACTGTGTAGCACCAAAGATCTCGGTCCAGTGACATTGTCTTGGAGAGGTGTAAGTGTGTAAGGTCGGAATTTATCAAGTCGTCCCAGGTTTTTCTGGGTCTGCCTACTCCGTGGCTACCGTCTATTTTTATCGCCCTGCACTTTTTTATACAACTGTCGTCTTTCATGCGCATCACGTGACCATACCAACGTAGTCTTCTCTCGAGTAAACAACATCTGAACCCTCTTATTCCTAATTTCTCCCTTAGTTCATTTATGCTTTGCCGTTCACGTATATTACTATTACACATCCAGCGGAGCATGCAAGCTTTGTTCCTCTCCAGTCTGCGTATATCCTCTTCACACAATGCCCAAGTCTCACTGCCATGTAACATTGCTGTTCGTATGCAGGCATCATACAGCCTGCCTTTCATTTTTAGAGAGAACCCTTTAGCGGCCAATAGTGGCATAAGCTCTCTGAACTTTTTCCATCCCGTTCTGACTCAAGCTACTGTACTTTCAGAGCACCCTCCACCACTGCTGATTTTGTCACCCAGGTAACGGAAGGTGTCCACTATTTCTATAGAACCATCTGTGCAATGAAATAAGCTAGTATTCTGTGGGCACTTGCTGCTACTTATTGCACCAGAGCACCGGCCACATAAAATCTATATTCTTAGTTAGCTTACCTGTGATCCCACTACATCTTTTATGCACCCATACTTTGCATTTGGGACATAAAATGGGGTTTCTGCCTACTCATTTCCTACACACTGAGCATGGCCATTTCCCAGATGAGACCAGTGCCCTATTTTCCTCCCTACAAACTAGAACTTTAGTCTTAGACAGGTTAATTTTAAGGCCTTTTAATTTTAGACCGTGCTTCCATGTTTGGAATTTCTTCTCTAGTTCAGCCATTGATTCAGCTATGAGCGTTAGATCATCTGCGTATAGGAGTTCCCATAGGCAGCCGTCTTGAACTCCTCTGTTATAGCCCGAAGGGCAATAATAAATAGGAGGGGGCTAAGGACAGAGCCCTGATGAACACCAACTTTTACGCTAAACTCTTCGCTATATTCGTTGTTAATTCTAACCTTGCTGACTGTTTCTTTATACATGGCTTGTATAGCTCTCACAAGCCATTCATCAACACCTAGTTTTCTAAGAGCCCACCAGATAATGGAGCGGGGGACTCTGTCAAAGGCTTTCTCCAAGTCAACAAAAGCTAAGTATAGGGGTTTACTTTTAGCTAGGTACTTCTTCTGTAGTTGTCGTACAATGAAAAGAGCGTCTGTGGTACTTTTACCTGACACAAAACCGAACTGCATTTCATCTAGATCAATTCACTCTCTGATTAGTTGCGCTATTACTTTTTCTGTGACCTCCTAATTAATTAATGCCTCTATAGTTACCCCTATCTAAGGCATCTCCTTTACCCTTGTAGCAGTTAATGATGATGCTGCTACGCCAGTCCTTTGGAACGACCCCATTCTGTATGACTTGGTTTACTATCCGGGTGACCATAGTGTGTCCCACCGTTCCAGATGCTTTCAGCAACTATTTCCGAAGGCCCAGTCGCATTGCCTGTCTTCATATCTTTGATCGCCTTACTTATTATACTACCTTTAACTTGCACTGCTGGTCCCTCTATTGGATTGATGTGGGGGAGACTGTCTTTCTCCCATTTATTCTCCTCATTTAGTAGCTTTTCGTAGTGACACTTCCAAGCTACCTTCTTATCAGCGTCAGTGATGGCAAGTACACCATCATCATTAAGGACACACTTCTCCTCGACAATATCACGGTTTTCCTTGACATATTGCCTAACAATCCTGAACACCTCACGTTTTTGGTCCTCGCGTTGTAGAACATGCTTGAACTTTCTTTCCTCTGCTTCCCTTCTGGCGAAGTACACTTGTCTCCTAGCTTCCCTCCTGGCCACTTGATAGTCTTCTCTACTTCCCCCATCCCGCCATGCTTTCCAAGCCTGCTTTTTGGCCTTGATTGACTCCTCCACTTTACTGTTCCACCACCACGTTACTCTCCCCCTGCCTATAGGCCTGCTCCAGCCACAGATTTCATCTGTCGCCTTCAGCAGGTTAGCTTTCAGGAATTCCCACTGTTCCTCTATATTGTACGACTCTAATTGCTCTTCCTTACTATCAAAAGCATCAAGTAATATGATTTTAAATTTATTACTGGCTGTGGGGTCCTTTAGCTTCCATATTTTTTCTCCTGAGGATAGTCCTCCTCTGTTGTCGAGTACGTCTCGTCCTGACTATGAGATCGCTAATTATGAGTCTATGTTGAGAGGTGCATTCTTCATGGGAGAGGGATTTAGAGTTTACAACAGACACACTGTCACGTCTTCTGGTAAGGATATAACCTATCTGGCTGGTGTGTTCCCCTGATCTATAGGTGATCAAGTGATTGTCTCGTCTTTTGAAGTTAGTGTTACAATAGTCAGGTTATTTGCGTCACAGAATTCCAGGATTCTGGAGCCTACCTCATTTCTAGTACCAAACCCATAGCCTCCATGGATTCCGTCGTAGCCGTCACAATGTTGTCCAACGTGACCATTTAGGTCGCCAGCGATAATTATGTAGTCACTGTCGGTTAGTTAAAAGGTAGTGAGCATTAACGACTCATATATATATATATATACATATAAATATATGTATGCAAAGATATAGATAGATATATAAAGCTATACATTTAAATATATACATATATATACATACACATATATATACATATATATATATACGCACACATGTATATATACACATATATATACACATACGTATATATACACATATATACAGCTCAGCTGTCGGGGTCCTACTCGTTCCTATTACCCACTCTACTACCCTAAGTATTGAGTACTTTGGTGCGTTATGGTCCATCTGGTTCCTTACCACATTTCCTTCGTTATATATATATATTTATATATATTTAGAAACACACAGATACATGCGGACACACACATATATACATGAATGCATCCGCACCCAACTGTGAGTTAAGGGTGCCAACTTCACCGATGTTGCTCAATGAATGACTGGGACAGACCAATTCAGTTGAACTAGACTGAACCAGTATCAGAGTTAAAAATACATTATGAAGAGAGAAGAAATATATATATATATATATATATATATATATATATATATATATATATATACATATTGTTATACGTTGGGAGGGTCATGTTGCCAATAAGAAACACACGCACCAGTTGCTTTCACTTCAATTTATTACAATTTATTATAATTGATAAATTTAGGAATTTATAAATTTCCGGTTGGTTGGTTGGTTCCACAACCAAACGATTGTTCGTATATTGTCAAAGTTCTTTCGTCACACATTCTGTGACCTCTGCAGTGACTGGGGATTCTTTTCTTTGTTTTTGTGCCTCTCCTTTGTTCTGTCCTACGCCATCTTGTTTTTGTGTGTGTTGTGTGCTTAGTTTGCGCATGTGTTACATCCGGGTGTCTGTGTGTGTTTATATTTGTTTATTTATTCCTTTATTTACATGTTTCTGGTTGGTTGTTTGTTCTATGTGCGTGTGTGTTTTCATTTTAATAAATTGAAGTAAAAGCAACTGGTGCGTGTGTTTCTTATTGGCAACATGACCCTCCCAAAGTATAACAATATCGGTTTCAACACACGTTTTCAGATAAAGAATCTTGCTAAACAAATTCAGAAACGAAATATATATACATAAATATATATATATACATATATATATATATATATATATACACATGTATATATATATATATATATATATATATATATATATATATATATATATATATATATATATATATATATATATTTATATATACACCCATATATATATATATATATACACATGTATATATATATATACAGACGCATATATATACACATACATATAAATACATACACACATACACACACACACATACACACATATTATATATATAATAGATGGCTGTGTTATTTTAGTAACTGTTGTCGCTAAATGACATAAATATTATACACATATATGCACATAAACACAGATCTATGCTCACATACTTGTTAACTTAACAGATGCAAAAACACATTCAGCGACAGTCACATGAGACAAAATATAAACATCAATAAAAAAAATATATAACTCAACTAAATTGTGGCATAATGTTACCAATTAACTCCATCAAAATGCAGTTGTAGCATGGAAGTAGTAGGGGATATTTTGTAAAGTGGTTGTTGATAGGAAGGACATTGTATTGTAGAAACCATAGTTGGATATATAAAGCCTTTGGTTGCATATTTCTTCATGAATTGTGAAATATAAGAAAATGTAGCAGGTGGGGGCTTCAAACATAGCTGTTTATCAATAAATGAGCAGGCAAATACTCAAAACATACTGGTCCATCAGGTTTATTTAAATTCATTTCCTTTCTTCTGACATGAATTGCACCCAACAGGGTGAGTATCAAATCACAAGAATGGAATTCAATTTAAATAAGCTACACATATATGTATTATTATTGTTATAATATAGGGCGGTGCATTGGCAGTATCGGTAGAGGGTCGGACGCCATGCTTTCCAGCATAGTTACGTCCCTTTACGATCTGAGTTCAAATCCCGCCGAGGTTGACTTTGCCTTTCATCCTTACGGGGTCGATAAAATAAAGTACCAGTAATGCACTGGGTAATTGCTGGCCTTGTGCCTAAAGTAGAAACAATTATTGTTATTATATTTTAACTCTTCACTCTTGTGAGAGTATAGAGGATCAGTTTCCCTCAGTTATGCACCCATAGGTGACTTATCAGTCCAATTCGTGCACAAAAGAGTCAGGGGCAGTTTAGGCACTGGATATATGGTAGAGGATGGAGCTGCAGGACTTTGTTCAGTCTGTCCTCTTTCTTTGCCTCAAAGGCATGTCTCCTCATCAACTCAAAGTATGCTGTGCCCATTTTCTCCTTCACCCCCAAAGCTCCCTGTCCTGTGCATCAGATTCCTAGTTGTTGTGGTCCGAGTCACAGGTTTTGAGAGTTCACTTAAGTTGGTCTTTGTAGCATCTCTTTGGTGCACTAAGATGGCATTTTCCTTCAATCAGTTCACTGTAGAAAACTTTATTGGGTAGCCTGCATTCATTCATGCATGTGACATGTCCTGCCCATCACGAGTGTTGTACCATTATGTTGTACCATTATGCTTCGACTGACAGCTCTGTTGAGTGTCATGGTATTGCTCACTTTATACTACCACTTGATGTTCATGATGGTCCATAATGAAAGCCCTCCTCCAGTTTCTTTATATATATCCTGTACAACATCCAGATACAAGAAAAGAGCAGGGAACAACAAAGACCATTCTACATATATATAAGGAAGTGTGCTAGCAACCAAAGTGTACATTAAGTTTATATTTGTATACACACAAAGTGGATAACCGAGACTGCAACAATGTGTATATATATATATATATATATATATATATATATATATATATGTGTGTGTGTGTGTGTGTGTGTGTGTGTGTGTGTGTGTGTGTGTGTGTGTGTGTGTGTGTGTGTGTGTGTACATATATCTAATATGTAGATATGTAAACATGCCAGAAAATACGAATTTCTCTGTAAATTAAAAAAATGATAAACACCTTTAATCAATTTTTGGACTAGTTGGGCCCTCGCCAGAAGGTGTGTATGTCATCCAAATAACTGCAAGCTTAATCATCTCAGGGGAAACATCCAGTGTCACTAAGACCTCAAAAGCACACCAGGTAGCCATGTACATGTTCACATGTCATTCACATTTTTCTTGGGTGCTGTGCTTGAAAATATGGTAAGTGAGCTTATAATTGGAGTATATATCCACACAAGAGGCTGCTAAACCTTTCACTGCTAAGAACCTCTAGGAATTATGATGATATGTGCATCCATAAGCTTCTCTTTGCTCATGACTTAGCTCTAGTTGCCCACTCTCCAGAAGATATCCAAAGAATTACACATCATTTTGAATGCATTGTGACAACTTTCAGTCTCTCAATCAATGTAAAAAAAAGTCTTGTACCAACTGGAATCTACTCCCTACTCACCACCATAGGTGCTGAGCTGGCCAGCCGCAGGTGTGAGCCCCGCGAGTTGGAGTGGCTCTTCCAGCACATCTCCCTTGCCGTCCTCCAGGGAAACGCCTTCTCTATTCTGTCTGCCAGGGCTGTGGGGAGACAAGCCAATTATATTACGAATTCTGTTGAATAGTCTTCAATACTTCAATACTCTGGATAAATAGTACTATATAATTTACTGGAATCTGGAATGCCAGAACATGAACCTCCGACCATCCTGATCCCAAATCTGCCAATGAATGTAATGAAGAAGTTCAACTATTTAGACAGTACAATTTCTAATGGCGATATCCTGGCAATAAGGTGAATTGCCATATTCAGTCAGACCTATAAATCTATTGACAAAGCTGTCAACAAGGACGAAGCTGTCCATTATTCCACTGAAGTTCTCAACCGTCTGATATGCTGCCACACGACCTTGAATTGAAGAAGACCACAGACATTATGCTTCTTAGAAACATTGCTCAGCCTTGGGACACGTACGGTTGTGACTGAACTACAGCCTAACATTATCGAAGCCAAAATCCTCACTGGATGTGGTAAGGGATACATCCAATTTATACCTAGAATAATATTAATACCAACAGATGTCTTCTTTCATTTCAAACAATTGCATTTCCCAATGAGAGTCAGTCATGCAATGACCATTAACAAGTCCCAAGGTCAAACACTGCAGGTTATTGGTCTTCATCTAGAATAGGGCTGTTTCTTACATGGTCAATTGTTCCAGAGTAGGAAAACCCAACAAACTCTTCATACATGCTCTAAAGAAAAAACATTTTTTAAATTGTATATACTGAAGTTCTGTAAACGTTTTATAATTGACGTAGAATAGATTTTTCTGTTATTTTCTTTATTACTTTCTGCATTTAGTTATTCTAAATACATTTTTAATAGTATGTTATATAATGTTTAAATACATCTCTTATTTTAAGGAAAATTGGCATTATGATAGATGCCAATAGGAACCTTATGAATAGATTTGAGCACAGTACAGGGAGGCCATTAGTATATATATTCCATGTGTATCTGGTTTAGAATAGGTACATCAAGTCCCTGCATATCATAAGAGACTAAACGGGCTAATGTCAGGAAGAGCATCAGGCTTTAAAACATTGCATGAAAAATCAAGCCCAACCCATGCAGGCATAGTAAAGTAAATGTAAAAACGATAGTTTGTCAAAATTTATTTATTGTTTCAGTTGTTGAAAAAGTTGCATTAAAGTAAAGAAATATTATCTCACTGGCTGGATTATCAGTGTGAGAAATCGATAAATGAAAGCTGGTTGTCACAAGCTCCTTTTCATTGACCAACAACAACAGAAAGAAATAAGAAGAATCGACATTAATTCATAAACAGGAAGAATGACTTTAGTTAGTTGAGGAAAAAGATATGTTACAATAGAGACCAGCATGGTGACAGAAAATTTCAAATAAGATAAAATAGATTAGATAGAGAGAGAGAAATAAATAAGAAAAGAAAACAGCATAAAACAAAAATAAAAAAATATAGTACTGAGTAGTGTGATAGAGGTGGGGCCTGGGGTGAAGCAGTGGGGTAGGTGCTATAGTTTTTTTTATTTAATACATTATTACTTGTCTGTAATATAAAGTGTGTGAAAGGATTTACTACAAGAGGATTAAGGCTGGGGTTTCTTCATCTGATATGGATTAATAACCATTGTTAACCACTGCTAAAGTTAATTTAGTTTGTAGTTGTTATTCTTTTATTCTTTTACTGGTTTCAGTATTGGACTGTGACCATGCTAGAGCATCACTTTCATTCTTTTATTCTTTTAATGCTTTCATTAAAAGAATTTTATTAGACTATGGCCATGCTGGGGCATCACCTCGAGGAGATTTTAGACTTTTACTAGTTTTAGTCATTGTGTAGTCATGCTGGATTTGAATTGATCATATTATACATATGATCAATTAAATTGATCGTATTATACATATGATCAATTAAATTGATCATATTATACATATGATCAATTAAATTGATCATATTATACATATGATCAATTAAATTGATCATATTATACATATGAAGAAACCAAGCCAAAATAGAACATATAAACAATCATAGTCACCTGACTGGTCTCACTCATGCAAGCATGCAAAATAGATGTTAAACAGTGATGATAATGATATCAACTGTAGTACTTATGCTTCCTAGGAAAAATGTGGTAATTTAATCAATTTAGAAATCAACAAGGCAAGTGACTTGGCAGAGTTGTTCTGACTCTGTAGATACTAAGTTCAAATCCTGCTAAGGTCAACTTTGCCTTTCCTCTTTCTGATGTTGTTAAAAGAAAGTAAAAGTTAAGTACTGGAGTCAATATGATTGACTTGCCTCATTCCCCAAATTGCTGGCCTTGTGTCTAAATTAGAAAGCATTATTATTGTTCTTTTTAGGGCGGTGGATTGGCAGTAGTCGGTAGAGCGTCAGACGCCATGCTTTGAATCATGGAGTTACGGCCCTTGCCATTCTGAGTTCAAATCCCGCCGAGGTTAACTTTGCCTTTCAACCTTACGGGGGTCGATAAAATAAAGTACCAGTAATGCACTGGGTAATTGCTGGCCTTGTGCCAAAAGTAGAAACAATTATTATTGTTCTTTTTTATTTTTATTGTTGTCGCTTTTGTTCACAAATACATACTTAATGACATGATAGAAGTTATTGAAACAACTGAAAATGTCTTTCAATTAACATACAAACAATGAAAATGATGACAGCAACAAAAACAACAGCCATGACAATCAGGGGTGAGGGGAACAGGGAGTCATGGATCCCCAATAATTATATTTTTCTCCCCAAACTAACAAAACACATCTATTTGTATATGTGCTACAATTTATGTACATGTTATGTTTATTGCATATCGAAAATTTTTTTAATATCATGTTTGATATTTTATAATATATTATGTTAACATTCGAAACAAATTTTTTTTTGTTGTGTCATAACTTTTTCTCCACATTTCACTATTTGCCAATTGTTAGTATGTGTATTCAGAGACAGATTTCATAGGTCATTTTGCTATAATCACCTTATAATTATTGAAAGCTGTAAATGTAATATGACCTGCTTGAACTCAAATTGCATTTTCTGACGATTTTAGAGTGCAAAGAGCTAAATTAATCACTACAACTAAATTGTCCAAATTTGGCCCCACCAATTCAGAAATGCTTCCATCACCCTTGTAATGATTTCTGATTTAGGTACAAGGACTACAATTTTTGAGGGTAGGAGAAAGTCGATTATACTGACCCCAGTACTTGATTAATACATTATTTTCTTGATTATGTGAGGATGAAATGCCAAGTTGATCTCGGTGAAATTTGAACTCAGACTGTAAAGAGTCAGAACAAATGCTGCAAAGTATATTGTCCAATGCTTGAGTGGTTCTGCCAATCCACCACTCTAACAACCACAATATAATAATAATAATGATGATTTCTACTATAGGCACAAGGCCAGCAATTTGGGGAAAGGGGAAAGTCGATTAATTCTACCCCAGTGCATTACTGGTGCTTTATCTTTATGACTCTATAAAGATGAAAGGCAAAGCTAACCTAAGAACATGAAGGGCCATAACTCTATGCCATAAAGCATGGTGTCTGACACTCTACTTATATTGCCAATCCACTGCCACTTAATAATAATAATGATTTCTTTATTAACCACAAGGGTTTACATAAAGTAGACATTAAGGACAGTGCAGGACAATGCAGGACGGTACAAATGGGCATTTCTGCGTGTAAAAAACAAAAACAGAGGATGTAACAAAAATAACAATGAAAATAACAATGAAAAATTCCCCAATAGGGGGGAGACTTCGGAGGGACATTTGTGGTGAAAGCCCAGTAAAAAGCCACAATGACCCTGACCACCAAGGCAAGTGCCCTCTCCCAGTTTTCCACCTTTAATTTACAGATATATACTCAGAGTAGGCCCATTCACTCGGGCCATTCTTGCTTCTCTCACCCATCTTTCAACAAAATGCTGGGAAGAGAGCACTTCCCTCTCTACTCTGATTTTCCTTTTCAAATGAAATTTGAAAAAGTCAATCAGAGCATCACCGAAGAGGTAAGTGCTCGTCTTCAGCCCTTTCAAACGTGTCCACCATACTATCTCTTTCACCATGGCTACCAGGCAGATAAAAACTGCCTGCCCTTCCCGGCTAAAGGAGGAGGGCGGGGCAATCCTCACGATGGACTCAGATGATAGCCGGATCCGTCCTAAACGCGACAGCAGGTGTTCGACATAAACCCACAAGTCAGCAATTTTCGGACACTGGACGAGTGCGTGCAGGACGGTTTCGTCGCCCTGCGCGCATCTCGGACATGCCCGGCTGACGGCACCTCCATGCCTGTAGAGTTTATCCCGAACTGGCAAGGCTCCTCGGTAGCACTGCCAGGCCAGAGATTTCTGGAAGTTGTCCATAGGCCCTGTCCCGAAAGTTCTTCCGAAGAGATTGGCTAGTTGATTTTCGTCGACGCCTAGAGTTTCCCCAAGTACGTCATCGCTCTTCCCCTCCACTAAACCTCTATAGAACGCCGAGGTGGAGTTTCCACAGATCACATTGCCCGATTGGTCGAGGGCTGTGAGCGCCTGAAGACATTCCAGTCTCCAGGCGCTCCCTCTCGGTCTTCGCTTGACCCAGGACTGCAGCTCCGTCAAGGAAACGAGCTGGGGAAACACGCGCCTAGCAAACGGCGACCACACCTGATCACCGTCGAGGAAGAGGTGGAGATGTCGTAGCCTGAGCGCGTGCCTGCGCATCATCAGCCACGGCATGCCCAGCCCTCCACGTAGCGGGTGTTGACAACAGATGGACCGCCTGACCATCGGAGCGCGTCCCTTCCACAAAAAGCGAAAGAGCAAACGCTCCAGCGCAGTCAGGCGAGGCTTAGGACAAGGTACGACGGTCAGACGGTAGCAGATGACGGACGCGATGTACGCGTTAGCCACCTCCGCTCGACCTTTCAGGGATAGCTTCCTCTCCGCCCATTTCTGGGTGAGAGAAGCCACCCTGCTCGTCACTTCGTCCCAGTTTTTGTCCGTCTGGAGGTCCGGACCGAACCAGACCCCTAGCAATTTAACCGGTCCGTCCGTCCAGCGTCCGACGACGCTGTTGGACGGCATGGACCTGCCTCTCCAGGTGCCGAGCTGCAGGCCCACTGACTTTTCCTGGTTGATCATTGCTCCTGTCACCGCTTCGTATTCTCTTAGTGTAGTGCCGATCGCCTCGATGTGTTTGGAGCTCGACACCACTACGGTGACATCGTCCGCATATGCTGACACTGATCTTCCGCATCCTAGTTCGCGCGGGACTCCCCTCAACGTCTCCAGTTTGTGCAGTAATGGCTCGAGAGTCAATACGTACAAGAGGGACGAGAGGGGACATCCTTGGCGGACCGAGCGCATGATGTTGAACGGTTCCGACAGGTGACCGTTCACTCTCACCACAGAGCAGATGTCGCTGTGCATGGCAGCGATCCAGCCTCTGAAGACGGGCCCAAAGCCAGCCGCCCTCAGGACTGCCGCTAGGTAACGATGGTCGACCCTATCGAAAGCTTTCGACTGATCTAAATTGATCAAGGACCCACCCGTGCCAGGTTCCCTAGCTACTCTCTCTACGATGTATCGCATGAGGTGGAGGTTGTCGTGGATGGATCTGTCGGGAATGGCGCATGTCTGCGCCTCTCCCACCAGACCACCAACGACAAACGCCAACCTCTTTGCTAGCACCTTGGCCAAAATCTTAAACTCTGTGTTTAGCAGAGTTATGGGCCGGAAATTGTCTATGTTATCCCCCTTGTTCGGATCCTTTCTCAGCAGTGCCACCGCTCCTCAGCTCACAGAACTGGGAATTGTCCCGTTCTGTTGCCAGTTGCAGTAGACGTCCGCCAAGAGGCCTCCGAACAAGTCTGGCATCTGTACGTAAAGTTCATAGGGCAGACCATCCAAACCAGGCGATTTACCCCTTGTGCAGCCAGTCATTGCCTCCCTTACTTCAGCGGCTGTTATCGGCTTTTCGCAACACTTCGCCTCAGTGGCCGAGAGCCGCGGCAGTCCGTCGAGGTAGACACTAAAGTCCATCCCTCTACCCGGCCCCCCGCTGCCCCCGAACAGCTGAGCGAAGTGTCGCTGAAAAGCTTCACACATTTGCCCGGGATCGAGTAGCATGCGCCCGTCGTGGTCCACCAAAGACCGGATCGTGGCTTTGTTGCCACGACGCGCCTCCGCCACTCGGGCCCATTGAACGGCTTTCGTCCCCTCGTGTCTGAGAGCACGCACCCTAGCTCTGACAACGCAGCCTTCGTGCTTTGCATTGAAGAATTGGTCAAGGGCCAATTTCGCCGCAAGCACGTCGGTCGCAATGCCTTTGCTAAGCGCCTCGTCTAATTTTTTAACTAGTTCTCCCTCTGCTCTATTTTTCTCTATTGCTAAAGCCTTACTAAACCTAATCGATTCTATTCTAATCGCTCTTTTCAGAGCAAACCACCACTTGTTGTTGACGATGGCCCCCGTCAACGCCCGCTTAACTAGTTCGCTAATCCGGTCTCTGTAGGCCTTGCGCGCTGGTAAGGACGCGTTTAGCTTCCAGTAGCCGGGTCCTCGTCTATGAAGCCTATCTAAGTCAAGCACACAGGTCACGAATTTGTGGTCCGTGTAGCTGACTATCTTGAATTGTGGACAGCCTATGCTAGACCTATCTATTTCCCTACAAAATACTCTATCTAGATATGATCTGGATGACCCTATGCGGTTTGTCCAAGTCCACATTGGCACATTCGGGAAATCCAATCGGTACCTGTCAGACAGTTCAAAACGCCTGAGCAGGTTGGTGAGGCTCTTGCACCCTCCACCCCTATCCGCTAATCCCACACAGTCCCAGCGTGCATCTAAGATCCCGTTCCAGTCGCCCACTAACACTAAAGAGCGGGACGTTCCAAGAAAGGTCTCCAGACGCCGGAAGAAATCAGGCCGCCCTGCTCCTGTCGGGGCATAGACGGCCACTAGCCTGAAAGCTTGCCCGTCTCCGCTGGTCATGTCCAGTACCACCAGCTTACCCTCTGGGTCCAGGAAGATGGCCCGTATGGCGAGATCCAAACCTCTCCGAAAAAGCACAGCAACTCCTCCACCCGATCCAGGACGGCTGGGAGATGCGTACACATCGTAGCCGCCGAAGATCGGTGCGAATGCCCGTGCTTCGGAGATTCTGGTCTCGCTAATGGCCACTACATCTATGTTTAGTGACCTGAGGTCGTTGAGCAGGTGACCCTGCTTCCATGACGACCCCAAGCCACGCGCATTTATGCTGCCTATTCTGAGTGAGGTCATGTTTAAAATAGAGTGGAAAAGATGGGAAAGACCACTTACCGTACTTTTGGTAGAGGAGGGATGGTTTTTACATCCCTTTTCACTTGATCGTCTGGTGAAGGGACCGTTGAATCGTCCCTTCGGCTGGTCGTCGGCTCTTCTAAGAGAATGTCTGAGTATACTCTTCGATTGATGGTTCCTCCTAGGTCCCTGAAATCACCAACTGCGTTGGGGAATTTCGTTTTAATGTTTGTGTATTGTTTCTGTGCTATTTTTAGCAGTCTTATGTTAGTTGGCGTTTTGATTGGTGCTGGTATTATGTAGTCCTGTTGTGAAATGTCTGTGTGTTCAATTATGTAAGTCATTAGTTTCTTGTTGTGTGTATTTATTGCCGTGCATTTGTTTTTCTGGGGGTGGGGTGTGGTTCTACTATTTTCTTGTCGTTGTTGCTGGGTGTGTGTGTTTTGTTGTTGTGTTTGCGATGTTGGTGCTTGTGGTGGTGGTGTTAAGGGTGTTGCTGGCGGTGGTGATGGTGGTGCTAGTGTGGGTGGTGATGGTGTTGGTGTTGTTGCTGCTGTGGGTCTCTTTGCAGTAGACTTTACCCTTTTCTCATTTCTTTCCTCCCTTTTCAAAGGCGACGATGCGCTGCTTCTGCGTTTGTGCCTTCTTACGACCTTTTGCCATCCCTCTCCCACCTCACACTCCATGTCTGATTCTGTGAGGTCGGGGAGGGGTACCAGCTCCACTCTTTCACTTGTTGTTGGTGATGTTTGCACTGGAGTCTCTGTTGCAGCTGCATTTGGTATTGCTGTTGTTGTTAATATTTCCACTGCTGCTGCTGTTTTTGATTTCCGTGGAGTGGGTATGGGTGCCACGGACCTATCGTTCCTGGTTGCCGCTTGTCCTGTTGCTGGTAGCCGTGGAGCCGGATTCGGAAGGAGGGGGGTTTTCTCCTTTCTCAGGGTCTTCTCGTTGCAGAAGGCCCTGGGGTGAGTCTTCGATCCACAGCGAAAGCATTTCGGGCGTTTGCCCTCAACACTTATGGGCAGTTGAGTGCCGTTATCGAAGTCTATCACATCCGGGATAGCTTCGATGCACTCCTGGTTGGTTTGGATTAGCATCTCAATGGAGGAGCCGACCCAATCTTCTCTTACTTTTTTCTGTACTTGCAGTACAGTTGTTTTGTCCTCGATTCCGACGAGGACAGACGCGGCCAGCCAAGAAGGGGTCATTCCGGGGGGGACGTGGGTTAGTTTGACCCTCACAATTTTTTGCCCACAGTAGGAGGGCACCAACACCATTTCCTCGCTCCTTAGGGTCACTACTGATTGGGCCTTTGCCTCCTGGGGTGTGGCAAAAAGTACGTCTACGGTGGCATATTTTTTGCCTCGGGTGATGTGCGTTTTCCGCTGCCACACAGACCCCAAGGCTTTTTGTATTTGGGCCTCTGTGGCTCTTTCCACCCTACGGGATTTTGTACTTACTGTACGGTACGTGACCGTACAGTGCTCTTGGGTTTCGAAAAATGTTTCCGCTGCCTTGCAGATTGCTCGGTGTCCGTTCTTTGTAACCATCTTCTTCGCTTCCTCTAATTCCTCATTTGTTATGAGGATTGTTTCCAAGTTTTTCGCAATACCTGCAAATGAGATTGGTTTTTCTCTGCTGTTGTTGTTGTCGTCAGAGCTGCTGGTACTTTTGTTGTTGCTGCAGGTACTACGACTACTGCCTCCGCCGCTGTTGCTGTGGTTGTTGTTGGTGTTGCTGCTGCTAATGCTGTTGTTGTTTATGCTGCTGGTGATGCTGTTGCGGCTGCTACTGTTGTTTTCATTGTCACTGTTGCTGTTGTTATTACGGCTGCTACTGCTATTATTCCTGACGTCAGACGAATGAACTGGGTTTTCGTATTTCCCGCACACCTGTTTCGTCGCTGTCGTCGTCGTCGTGGAGAAACTTTGCACGCTTTGCACGAGACTTTTCTTTTCTTTCGTCACTTGCGAAAGAGAAGGGAGGGAGAGAGACAATCTTCTCTCTGCTGTAGTGATGATTGAGGAAGAAGACGGAATGAGTGGGAGTGACGTATGAAATTTCTTTTTCGTAGCCATGTTGTTTTTTGTTTAAAATGAATATTGGGTACAAAACCCCAATAACTGGTTATTTAGCCCCGAAGGGCCAAATAACGTACAGAAAGACCCCTCTCACGAGGAGGAGGGTGTCTTTATCAACAATTTGGTTCAAGTTTTAAACAATTTACAATTGTTTTAACGGTTAAAAATTACTATACCTTACAGAGCCGAGCCTCCGTCAACCATGGCATTCAATAATAATAATAATAATAATAATGATTTCTTTATTAACCACAAGGGTTTACATAAAGTAGACATTAAGGACAGTACAGGACAATAAAGGACGGTACAAATGGGCATTTCTGCCTGTAAAAAAACAAAAAAACAGAGGATGTAATAAAAATAACAATGAAAAATTCCCCAATAGGGGGGAGACTTCGGAGGGACATTTGTGGAGAAAGTCCATTAAAAGGCCATAGTGACCCTGACCACCAGGGCAAGTGCCCTCTCCCAGTTTTCCACCTTTAATTTACAGACACATACTCAGAGTAGGCTCATTCACTCGGGTCATTCTTGCCTCTCTCACCCATCTTTCAACAAAATGCTGGGAAGAGAGCACCTCCCTCTCTACCTTGATTTTCCTTTTCAAATGAAATTTGAAAAAGTTAATCAGGACATCACCGAAGAGGTAAGTGCTCGTCTTCAGCCCTTTCAGATGCGTCAACCATACTATCTCTTCCCATGGCCACCAGACAGATAAAAACTGCCTGCCCTTCCCGGCTAAAGGAAAAGGGCCTGGCAATTCTCACGATGGACTCAGCTGATAGCCGGATCCGTTCTACACGCAACAACAGGTGTTCAACATAAACCCACAAGTCAGCAATGCTCGGACACTGGACGAGTGCATGCAGGACGGTTTCGTAGCCCTGCGCGCATCTCAGACATGCCCGGCTGATGGCACTTCCATGCCTGTAGAGTTTATCCCGAACTGGCAAGGCTCCTCGGTAGCACTGCCATGCCAAGGATTTCTGGAATTTGTCCATAGGCCCTGGGCCGAAAGTTCTTCTGAAGAGATTGGCTAGTTGATTTTCGTCGACAACTAGTGTTTCCCCAAGTACGTCGTCGCTCTTCCCCTCCACTAATGCTCAATAGATCGCCAAGGTGGAGTTTCCACCGATCACATTGCCCAACTGGTTAGGGGCTGTGAGCGCCTGAAGACATTCCTGTCTCTAAATGCTCCCTCTCGGTCTTCGCAGCTCCGTCAAGGAAACTAGCTGGGGAAAGACGTGTCTAGCAAACGGCGACCACACCTGATCACCGTCGAGGAAGAGGTGGAGATGTCGTAGCCTGAGCGCATGTCTGCGCATCATCAGCCATGGCATGCCCAGCCCTCCATGTAGTAGGTGTTGACAGCAGATGGACCGCCTGACCATCGGAGCGTGTTCCTTCCACAAAAAGCGAAAGAGCAAACGCTCCAGCGCAGTCAGACGAGGCTTAGGACAAGGCACGACGGTCAGGCGGTAGTAGATGACGGACGCGATGTACGTATTCGCCACCTCCGCTCGACCTTTCAGGGATAGCTTCCTCTCTGCCCATTTCTGGGTGAGAGAAACCACCCTGCTTGTCGCCTCGTCCCAGTTTTTGTCCGTCTGGAGGTCCGGACCAAACCAGACCCCAAGCAATTTAACCGGTCCATCCGTCCAGCTCCCGACGACGCTGTTTGACGGCATGGACCTGCCTCTCCAGGTGCCGAGCTGCAGGCCCACTGACTTTTCCTGGTTGATCATTGCTCCTGTCACCGCTTCGTATTCTCTTAGTGTGGTGCCGATCGCCTCGATGTGTTTGGCGTTCGACACCACTACGGTGACATCGTCTGCATATGCTGACATGGATCTTCCGCATTCTAGTTCACGCGGGACTCCCCTCAACGTCTCCAGTTTGTGCAGTATTGAGAGTCAATACGTACAAGAGGGATGAGAGGAGACATCCTTGGTGGACCGAGCGCCTGATGTTGAACAGTTCCGAAAGGTGACCATTCACTCTCACCACAGAGGAGATGTCACTGTGCATGGCACTGATCCAGCCTCTGAAGATGGGCTCAAAGCCAGCCGCCCTCAGGACTGCCACCAGATAACGATGGTCGACCCTATCGAAAGCTTCCGACTGATCTAAATTGATCAAGGACCCACCCGTGCCAGGTTCCCTAGCTACCCTCTCCACGATGTATCGTATGAGGTGGAGATTGTCGTGGTAGGATCTGTCTGGAATGGCGCATGTCTGCGCATCTCCCACCAGACCGCCAATAATAATAATAAAGTAAACAATTTACCACATTCTGAGAAGTGGTATGAACATAAGCCAGAGTCGGTGATAGAAAACGATCAGGTGAAGGTGCTATGGGATTTTAGGATATAGACGGACAAGAAATTAGAACACAATAGGCCTGACCTGGTGGTTTTGGACAAGGAAAAAAGATTGTGCCTGATTGTAGATGTAGCCTGCCCATTTGACACGAGAGTGCAAGAAAAGGAGAGGGAGAAAATTAACCGATACCAGGATTTAAAGTGGGAGTTAAAAAGGATTTGGAACTGACATGAAATCTAGGTCTCCCGATTGTCATAGGAGCACTAGGTACTATCTAAAAGAGTTTCCAAGGATGGTTAAAGAAGATTAGCCCAGCCCTGCTTTTTGGAACACTTAAAAAGGCATGCTTGCTGAATGTCTGAGGCATATGTCATGAATGTCTGAGGCTGCAGGTAGTGGCTTGATATTCCTTTCAACAAACTTTCCAGTTAAATAACATCAATGACTGAGACTCAAAGAATAACAATAATAATAATAATGATAATAATTTTTTCTACTTTAAGCACAAGGCCAGCAATTTTTTTTGGGCGGGGAGAGAGTCAATTAAATCAACCCCAGTCCATTACTGGTGCTTTATTTATCGACCCCGTAAGGATGAAAGGCAAAGCTAACCTTAGCAGGATTTCAACTCAGAACATAAAGGGACGTAAGTATGTCACGAAGCATGTTATTTCACACTCTAACAAGTCTGCCAATCCACCAACCTAATAATAGTAGTAAGAATAATAATAGTAATGTGCTTTGGAGAATAATTTAAAAAAACGCACACACAGAGATAGATAACCAAAACCCCAGGACCTATAAATATATACAACATACAGAAAATAGTACTACTAAGCACTGCATACCTATTACGAAGAGTAATCTCAATAAAATTGGAACAAAAACATCAAAAACAACTCTGCACATACAGAGCTGGAGTTATTAGTAGGGAAGATGGGGCATTTGCCCCCTCCCCCATCATCAGCTGGGTGCCTTATCAGCTGTAGTGGAGCCTAGTAAAATAGATGCACCTAAAGACTACCAAATGCATGCCACTGATGGTTTTATTTTTTAGACAACTTTTCATTTTTATTTTTGGTTAGATTTTTTTCATTTAACATCTGTATGTATAACTTAACAATTCCAATTACATGTGCCAAGCAAACTTTGAAATGTAAACTTGAGGGTTGCATTATTTAATTATTATTTTTTTTTTGTATGAGGGCCCCCCACAAACCTGAGCCCCAGGGCTCCAAAACCTTACGTGCCTGCCTCATTTAACCTGAAATAACCCAGCCCCCAACTTTTAAATCCAGTCATGTGCACTTACCCAAGGTACACACCTGTGCTTGGTAATGCAGTAATGACATATAATAATAATAATAATATAACTTTTTTTTGTAAGGTTTCTCTAGCAATTGTTTGCTAGGTGAAGCATTAATTGCCTCAGATCAGTTCCTGATATCAGAGGCTCAATATATAGCACAGAATTCTGACAGCGCTAGTGATGGTAGTAATTTAGGCACTGCCTATGAAGTCTGGGATCCCAAGGCTTTTGATAAAATACATAAGGCATTTAGGTACCATGCCTAGTGACCCAATGATGATTGGCTTGGCTTCTGTCTCTACATGGTGATCTAATAGCACCTGAAAGGTCTGCATACTTATTGATCTTTTCCAGTTCCTTTTCAGCCACATTGGGGTCTTGAGGGACTGCAATATAAATTAGTGTCCATTTGGTGTGGTTGTTTGTTTTTACAACAATATCCAGGCAGTTGTGTTGGACTTTGTTTGTGATCTTGATCCCGAGGTTCCAAAATAAATATAATAATAATTGTTTCTGCTTTTGGCACAAGGCCAACAATTATCCCAATGTATTACTGGTACTTTATTTTATTGACCCCGTAAGGATGAAAGGCAAAGTTAACCTCGACGGGATTTGAACTCAGACCATAAAGCGCCGTAATTCTTTGCTGCAAAGCATGGCATCCAACCCTCTACCGGTACTGCCAAAAAGAAAGAACTACTAACTATACCTTAAGTTACCAAAATAGCATTTAATCATATAATACTATTTCAATTATCAAAACTATTTTGTGGAGAAGATACAGAGTGCAGATTTTTATACTTAGCTGAAATCATTTCATACAGAAATAATATTGTTGACCATTTTCTATAAGTGTGCTCAACATAGCTATATTAACTAATAACATCATGTGCCACATCACACTGCATTAGCAAATCATCTTTGAATAGTGTAAAACAGCACTATGAATACACCACATCAAAAATTGAAGTCTCTACTTTAATGCTGTAAGTTTTTCCCAATGATCTGTAAAGACACTCTAAACATTTGAATTAACAAACCTTTTTTTAAAGTAATTTTCTTTTAAATAATTACAGAATGTTAAGAATTAAAAGGAAGACAAATCTTTTGTGGTAATCTTTTTACCTGAGATATTTAGGACAGATTTTGTGGTGCAGGATCAGAGACTGGCGGGAGAAGAGAGATCTGCAATGGAGATGACAGGCTGATGAATGAACCAAGTCAACAGAGTACAGAGGAGTCTCTGCTCTTGTGAAGGACACAAAAACCTATTTAGTGCTGGTGCCACAATAAAAGGCACCCAATACACTCTGTAAAGTGGTAGTGTTGTTATCATGATAAAACAACAACAGCTACTATTACTACACCAACAGTAACAAAGGTAACATCAAGAAAAACAAGACACCAATAATAACAGCAACAGCAGTATCAAACACCACCATAACTTATATATAACCTCAGCTGTATTCTGTATCAGCTGTGTATTTTATCATCTCTGCTGTAAGGAATATAGACATGAATGTGCAATGTCACTGATGAAATTACAGCAAAATATATCATGTTCTGTACTTATTCAATCTTTAATATTTATTTGGTAGTTGTTGATTTGGTTAAGAATGAACCTCCAACAGTTTCGATGATGAGTGTTCCAGCTGCTCGATCAACAGAACAGCTTGCTTGTGTAATTAGTTTACAAATGGCTAAGCATTCCTCAGATATGTGTACCACTTAATGTTAATTATCAGGGAGATTCAGCATGACATCATATGTGAAAAAGCTGGTCTGTTGAATTACAGGTACTATCCAGCTTGTATTGTAGTGTAAGTGGTTAAGTATTCTGCAATCATATTTACCACTTAACATGATTATCAGAGAAATTCAACATGACACAGTGTGTGGCAAGGCTAGACCTTCGAATTACAGGAATTATAGATAGGTATTTAGATAGATAGATAGATAGATAGATTTCTTTATTTGCCACAAGGGTGAGATAGATAGATAGATAGAGGTAGATTAGTTAGTCAGTAGATAGATAGACAGAGAGAAAGATAGTAGATATATAGGTAGATAGGTGGATACAAATATATAAGGAGAGAGAGAGAACATTTAACTTCAAAGTTTGCAGTTATAGAGACTGGGCAGTAAGAGCTAATCAGCTACATTCATAAACAAACCTTGACTCATGTAAAGAGTAGAGCACAACAAAGAGACCTGCCATTTGAATTTTATAGAAAAAACCTGACGTAATCAGTTGTCGCATCATGAGAGCTGTTTGTTGGTGGTTTCTTATTGGTGGTTGTATTGATGTTATTGCTATTGCCTGTATATTGGGTGCAATTCCTGTTATTGCTGTTGTTTTTGTGGTTATTACTGTTGTTGTTGAATTTGTCATCCTTGTTGTAGTTGTCTTTGTTGCTCTTATAATAGTAGTTATTGCTGTTGTTGTAGTTGCCCTCAATGCTGTCAGTGTTGTTGTTACTTTTGTTGCCATTGTTGTTGTTGTAGTAGTGGCTGCCTTAGTAGTAGTAGTAGTAGTAGTAGTAGTAGTAGTAGTAGTAGTAGCAGAAGCAGCAGTTGTTGTAGTAGTTGCAGTTGTCATAATCATCATCATTGTTGCTGGTGTTGTTTAACCACAGGTCAGCCCTGATTGATTAGACCTATAAACAACCATTCTTCCCCTGTATTTTTTCCAACTTATTAACTATCAGTTGCATTTTTGTCCTTGCAGGGTTCCAGTGAAGCACTGTTGATCATGCGATTGCACATTACATCTGATTCCTTTTGTATCCAGTTTTTCTCTCAATTCACCCATACCTTGTCATTCATGTACACTAACATTGCATATCCAATGAAGCATGTTCGTTTTATTTCTCTCCACCCTTCTCATATCCTCTACATTTACAACCCATGTCCCACTGGCATAGAATATCACATTCCTCATGCAAGGATCATAGAGTCAACCCTTCGCTCAGAGAGAAAATACTTTTGTTATCAACTGAAGCTGTAGCTCATTTCACTTTTACTATCCTGTTATTATTCTAGTTACTATGCTTTGTCTAGAGAAATCAGATAGTGTGTTCAAAGGTGGGTAAAATTTAGGACTTTGTTGGGTATAAATATTGAAATCCAAAATGATTTGTGCATTTATATATATATATAATGGAGGCACATGGCTTAGTGGTTAGAGCATTGGCCCTTGCAATCGAAAGGTTGTGAGTTCAATTCTCCGACCGGGTGATGTGTTGTGTTCTTGAGCAAGACACTTTATTTCACATTGCTCCAGTTTACTCAGCTGTAGAAATGAGATGATAGGGACTGGGGTCGTGGAGGTGCCACGGCAAAAGGGCACCCAGCACTTACTGTAAATGAGGTTGGTGTTAGGAAGGGCATCCAGCTGTAGAAATCAGGCCAGAATCAGTTCCCATCCCACCCTTGCAAGCAGGGAAAAGCAGACGTAAAATGAAATGATGATATAAGTATTAAAAAATTCATATATATGTGTGTATATATACATATATATATATCATCATCATCATCGTTTAACATTCATCTTTCATGCGAGCATACATATGTATTTATACACACACACATTATATAGATATATATACACACATATATATGTATTTATATACGCATACACATTATATACATGTATATATATATACACACATATATGTATTTATATACGCACACACATTATATACATATATATATATACACACACACACATATATAGCAGAATCAGTAGAAGAGCTGGAGAATAAATTCTGGCTATGGAAAAAGCAGTTGGAAGCAAGAGGACTGAGAGTGAACCTAGCTAAGAGAAAAGTGTTGATGAGTAGAAAAGAGGACAAAACTCTGATTCCGTCAGGGAAATGGCCATGTTCGATATGTAGGAAATGAACTGACATAAATTCTATAAAATGTACACAATGCAGATCTTGGGTACACAAGAGATGTAGTTGGATGGCAGGCAAACTAACAAGTAGAGAAAAATACGTATGCAGTAGATGTACAGGGAAATTTGACAGTAGAAGTCGCAGTGATAGACACATTTTTCAAATGTAGGTGGGTTCTATAGAAGTGGTTGATAGCTTCCGGTACCTAGGTGATCAGATTGGCATGGGAGCGGGATGTACTGAGGCCATAGTATCTAGAATAAGGACGAGCTGGAAGACGTTTAGGGAGCTGCTTCCTCTACTGATGAAGAAGGGTTTCTCCCTGCATACAAAAGGCCGGTTATATGATGCCTGAGTGAGGTGCGCGATGCTGCATGGTAGTGAGACATAGGCAGCAACTGCAGAGGATATGCGACGGTTGGAGAGAAATGAGGCTAGCATGCTCTGTTGGATGTGCAATGTCAATGTGCGTGAACGGCCGAGCATGGATGTGTTGAGAGAGAAACTGTGTTTAAGAGGGATAAGTTGTAGTGTGCGGGAGAGAAGACTGCGATGGTATGGACATGTGATGCGCATGGAGGTTGACCACTGGGTAAAGAAATGCCAAGAAATGCCAGTTGAAGGAAGACGTAGTAGAGGAAGACCTCGAAAAACATGGGTGGCGGTGGTGAGAGCAGACCTCAGATCGCTGAAGCTTACGGTGGAGATGACAAAGGACCGTGACAAGTGGAGAGATGCTGTGCTGAATAGGACCTGTCCCACCCTTGCAAGCAGGGAAAAGCAGACGTAAAATGATGATGATGATGATGATGATATATATACACTCATATATATACTAAAAAAAAATATATATTTTCTCCTGTCTCAAATTCCAGCAGACATCAGGGGAAGCACCATCCAGAGCCATAAACACATTGGCTGTTGCCCCCCCCCCCCCCCCCCCCGCTAATTCTGCTGAAACCCGCTACAGTCCCCCCCCCCCCAATTCTGCTGGAATCTGCTAGACAGTGTTTGCCGTAAACATACTGTATATCATTAGATATACAACATTGAAATACTTATATGTGTACAGCTATGACAGAGTGAAAATTTTAATTCTACTATCAAGCTGAGCCGGCCTGTATAGCTTCATATGCAAATGAGGCTAATCAGCCCATTTACATAGGCGAAAAAACTATAACAGAGGAGTTTACAACTGGCTGCCCATGGGAACTCCTGTATACAGAAGATCTAACCCTTATAGCTGAATCTATGGCAGAATTAGAGAAGAATTTCCAAACCTTCAAGCATGACCTAGAATCAAAAGGTGTTAAAGTTAACTTGCCAAAGACCAAAGTTATAGTATGTAGAAAAGAAACAGAGCCCAGATTCCCTCAGGAAAATGGCCTTGTTCAGTGTACAGAAAAGGCGTAGTTAGACATTCCATCCTATGTCCCAAATGCACACATTGGGTACACAAAAGATGTAATGAGATTTTAGGCAGGCTAACAAAGAAAGTATGTTTTACATGCGGCCATTGCACAGGTGCAGTAAGTAGCAAGAGCCCACAGGATACAAGCTCCTTCAGATGCCCAGAGGGTTCTGTAGAAGTAGTTGCTAGTTTCTGTTACCTGAGTGACCAAATTAGCAGTGGAGGTAGGTGTTCCGAAAGCACAGTAGCCAGAGTGAGAATGAGTTATTCAGGGAGTTATTGCTGTTATCTTCAAAATGAAAGGCAGATTTTATGATGCCTGAACATGAACACCAATGTTGCTGGGTAATGAGACCTGGGCACTGTATGCAGAGGATCTGTGAAGACTGGAAAGAAATGAAGCTTCCATGTTTCGATGGATGATTAATAGTAATATATATGGACAGCAGAGCATAAATGAACTAAAAGAGAAATTGGGCATAAGAGGGATCAGATGCAGTGTGCAGGAGAGGAGATTGCATTGGTATGGACATATGATACATATGAAGGATGACAGCTGTATAAAAAGGTGCAGAGCAATCAAAGTTGATGGAAGCTATGGAATAGGAAGACTGGAATGAGGAAGAATAGGAAGACTGGAATGAGGTGATAAAAGCTGACCTTGCACAATTGCACCACTCAATGCGATGATGCAGGACCATGATCTCTGGTGTTATGCAGTAATACAGAAGTCCTGCCTCCCGTGTGCAAGGGCTGAGGCATGCATCTAGTATGCACCCCATACACCTCCATCACCCTTCCCATGTTGTAATATCCTACCCTCGTCCTAACACACCACCCCTCACCCATGTCCCTAGATCTACCTCCCCAATCCCCATTCACCTTCTTGACCCAAGTCCCTATTCCACACTGAAAAGTGATTGTTTTGGTGCCACAACATCAAGCACTCAGTCTACACTGTAAAGTGGTCATGTAGGTGTCACAAAAAAAAAAATGCCCAGCATACACTCTAAAGTGGTTGTGTTGTTGACACATCAAAAAGTGCCTAGCTCTCACTGTAAAGTGGTCGTGTAGGCATCACAACAAAAGGCACCCAGTCCACACTATAAAGTGTTCATGTAGGGGTCATGACAAAAAGATCCAGTACACACTGTAAAGGTGGTTGGCATTAGGAAGGGCATCCAACCATAAAAACCAAGCCAAAATCAGTTTTGTATGTATCCGACCTGGCTTGTCACACAATAGAACAGCTCGTCTAACCTATGCTAGCATGGAAAAAAAACGTTAAAAGGTGATGATGGTGATATAGCCAGCTAGATGGGAACAGGATCTATGCAGGCAACTCCTATTGATTAGCTTTAGAAGTTGGTTGTTTTTATCTCTAATGAACTCAGGCTGACAGTTACATGGTAATCACATCACCTAGTCATCAACCCAGAAAATTATGTATAAATGCTGAGTAAATTTATTCACAATTTCATATGGCCTTCACTAATACTTACTATATGTATAGTATGCCCTGCACTACCAAAACACACTTAGGTTGGTACATGTCATGGAGTGCTTTATTCTATCAACAGCATCACCATTGACTGATTGGAGTGTGGATTGCACAACTCTAATCAGTTAACACATTATGAAAATTATATATATATATATATATATATATATATATATATAATCCTGTAATTAAATGGTTTTCCTGGGCACTTTAAAATACAATATATAGAGGGGAAAGACACAGAAGAGTGTGTTTTTCATTAGAGGAATTCAAACCACCAGTGTGAAGAGAATATAAGCTACTAGAGGCATAGGTAAAACATTAAAATTAAAAGTATAAATTGAAATGAGAAACCAACCTCACCTAAATCACACATGTACACACTCACCAGGAGCATGTTTCGCCATTTTAGTGGGTCCAATACGGCCCGGTGGGTCATCAGCATGTGGAAGGCCGATATTATCCGCACTACAGAACAAGCTGCTAGAGATGGCAGCCTATACTATTCAATTTATGGTACTCAACAGCAGAGAGAGTGCAAGGAGCAAATATCAAGTAAAAATAAAATATTGTATTTCAAAGTGCCCAGGAAAACTATTTCCTTTGAGATCATTTAATTACAAGATTATACGCGAGTCCTTTGCTCCGTTATTTTTACTTGATATTTGCTCCTTGCGCTCTCTCTGCTGTTGAGCACCATAAATTGAATAGTATAGGCTGCCATCTCTAGCAGCTTGTTCTGTAGTGCGGACAATATCGGCCTTCCACATGCTGATGACCCACCGGGCCGTATTGGACCCACTAAAATGGCGAAACATGCTCCTGGTGAGTGTGTACATGTGTGATTTAGGTGAGGTTGGTTTCTCATTTCAATTTATACTTTTAATTTTAATGTTTTACCTATGCCTCTAGTAGCTTATATTCTCTTCACACTGGTGGTTTGAATTCCTCTAATGAAAAACACACTCTTCTGTGTCTTTCCCCTCTATATATTGTATTATATATATATATATATAAGTTAAAAACAAAAAACAAAAACAATAACAAAGAGTGCAGTACAAACAGTGTAGGTTCATGCTTGTGATATACACACACATATATATATATATTGGGTTGTAACAGAAGTTTGTAGAGTTTTTCTATTGGTTGTTTTTAATCATGTGATTCAGTTGATCATGTGACAGAAGCATATGACATATTTTCTGAAAGAGGAGATCTTAACGCATTTTTCTATCTAAATATTATGTGGATTATTTACTTCTCCTGTGTTTACAATAAAATTGAAAATGGAAAGAAAAGAATATTGCACAAACAGTGAAAATGATAAGTGGTGTTTATGGAGATAGTACCATAGCAGATAGTACTATTCACAAATGGTTCACTAGGTTTATAGTTGAAAATTATGAACTCAAAGATTCAGACAGGCCTATAGTCATTGATAATGAGCAAATTGAAACTTTAACGAAAAATAATCCAGTTAAAACAACGTGAGACATGAGAGAAAAACTTTACATATCTCATATGAACATTACAAGATATTTGAAAATATTTGGATGCTCTGATGTTTGCCCCATAATTTAACAAAAAAAAATTGATACAGCACACTTCCATCTGTGAACCTTTGCTCAAACGAAACAAAAATGATCCATTTCTGAAAAGAATGATCATGGGCGATGAAAAATGAATTGCTTGCAGCAATGTGGAGAAAACAAAATGAAACACCTTCAACCAGTCCAAAATCTGGTCAGTATCCAAAGAAGGTAATGCTCTGTATCAGGTGGGATTGGAAGAGTGTTACATATTATGAGCTCCTTCCATGAAATCAGTCATTACATTCAGACTATTATTGTTCTCAATTAGACCAATTAAAGGAGGTAAGCAATGAGAAATGTCCAGAATTGGCAAACCAGAAAGGTGTGGTCATAAATGGGGACAACGCTGAACCACACGTTTTTTGCAGACTTAGCAAAAATTGGTACATCTTGGCTTGGATGTCCTACCACACCCATTGTATTCACTTGCCCATGTATCTTCAGATTATCATCTATTCCAATCCCTTCAACATTTTCTTAATGAGAAGAACTTCGATTCTTCAGAAGATTGCAAAAACTTCCTAGACCAGTTCATGACCCAGAAAGATGCCAAGTTCCAGGTGGATGGGATCATGAAGTTGCCTCAAAGATGGCGAATAGTAGTGGAACAAAATGGAAAATATGAGGTTGATTAAAGGATTAAAGATATGTACAACTATTTAAATATTAGTAATGAATTTTACTTTAAAAACGCTATGAACTTTTGTTACAACCGAATACACACACACAATACATTCACACACATATGCATATATACATATGTATATGTGTGTGTGTGTATATATATGCATGTGAGTATGTATGAATACACTCACACACACATATATATATATGTATGTGTATGACCATGAGACCATGATTGTGTTTATATTTACTGTTTACTCCATAACTTTGTGGTTTAGCAAAAAAGAGGTCCAAAAAATAAGCACCAAAGTAACCCCACCTCCACCCCAAATACTACTGTGATTGATATGATTAAATTAATCTTTTCAGGCCAGTGCCCCAGCATGGTTGCAGTTTTAAAAATGAAACTAGTAAAAGAATAAAATAAACTGAAAGGTGAATGAAATATGGTGATAATCAGTATTCCAAACAAGTTGCTGTCCACTCGATTGGTGGAGTTATAATTACGGAGCTAATCCAAATTATGAAGACACAACTACATACAACAACATGCACCAGTGTATTAATCACTGTGGTAACATGAGTTCTGATGGTTGCAATTATGATTCTTTAAAGCATATAATGGTGTTCTGGGATTGTTGCATGTCATGTCTAAAATATCAAAAGATGCTAGAATGATACTAAATGATAATAAAAGAATCATTTTGCAATCATTGCAAAATGAGGAAAGAAGAAAAGCTAAAACAAACCCAAACAATGATCATGTTTAACAACAATAACCACAACAACAACAACAACAGTGAGAGCCACAACAACAGCCACAACAGCAACAGCCACAACAACAACAGTAACAACAGCGACAGCCATAACAACAGTGATAACCACAACAACAGCAATAACCACAACAGCAATAACCACAACAGCAATAACCACAACAGCAATAACCACAACAGCAATAACCACAACAGCAATAACCACAACAACAGCAATAACCACAACAACAGTAACAGCCACAACAGTAACAGCCACAACAACAACAACCACAACAACAACAGTAACAACAACAACAACAGTAACAGTCACAACAACAACAACAGCAACAACCACAACAATGAGAGTGTAATGCTAACAATCAAAAGATTGGATGCCTGTTATTTTGTTACGAGCTGGCCTGTCCGGCTGACGTCCGGCTAGGTATACCGGCATTTTATCTTTTCAGGAATCCCCTCCTCCACTCTGGTGCAAAGATACCGCAGGCCCTCTCAAGTCAGGGAGGGGGTGGGGGGAATGTGCTCTGATGTTGGGTTTGAATAGTTTTTAGGATTCCCTAGTTCAGCAGTCAATACGTTAAAGAAAATTGATAGTTACAACAATAAAGGCTGAACAGAGAAGACATTTTTAAAAAACTTAACAATAATTTATACAACCATAATGGAAATTCCAAGTAACAGAAAATACATAAATTACATTGTTAGAGCCTCAGAGTATACAATATTTTTTGTTCGGCCCTCAGGAGCAAAGATGAAGAGATTGTTTGGCGAGCTCACCCTAGAGCATCCTACATACAATTGACTATGGGAGAAGCATGGTTTTCCCAGATGAAGGGTAGCCACTTTTAAGGTTTGACCCTGAGCTTTGTCGATGGTAATCGCGAAGCTTAGTCTCTCTGTTGCTTTAGTAACATTTTTTCTTCTGGAAAATCTGATCTTGCGGCCAGGTTGGGACTTTTTGGGTGGCATATCGGCAGCAACAATGACGATAAGCCGGCTATGCTTTCATGAAATAAATACATTTGTTTATAATTTGTTTTTGTGATGCAAAAATATCTGTACACGAATATATAATTATATATATATATTAAAATAACAGATTAAAGTTTAAGCAAAGAATCGCTGCTTTCACCCTTAATAGGATCTTCTGAAACTAAAAAAATCAATCTCTGAATGCAAAAGTAAATATTTCGAAAAACGTTGCAACCGAAGGAAAACAGGAAGACGATATTTTGGTTCATGAAGACACACAAATATTATAAGCATGCGATGTTATAGCTATGTATCTAATGCAGACAGCCAGACATACAGAGATATATTATAAGGGTGCAGCGTTATAGCTATGTCTAAAAAGACAGACTAAGAAAGAGAGGGGAATGTCGTATAACTGGAAGTGGTGACATTTGAAAATTTTAAAGAAGTGAATATTTAAATAAACGATAAAATATCTTTAATCTTTTAACGAAACTTTCTTACTTGGAAAAAGTTACATCTATGGTGCAAATTTGGTGCTGTTTGGTCCAGCCATTTGGCGAAAAGTTTGTTACATACATACGGCCGTCAGCTTTATAATATAGATGGGGGTGTAGCTTGTTTCTCGTGTTATTTTACTGTTTGTTCTATTGTGTATATTATGTGTAATGTATGTTTTTTTATTTTATGGGGTGGGTGTTGTGGGAGGAGATTGTTTTGTGCTATGAATCGATGTCTTGCACAAAATAAGGGCTGTTTTTAATATCATCAGCCTCATTATTATTATTATTATTATTATTATTATTATTATTATTATTATTATTATTATTCTTTGAGTCTCAGTCATTGATGTTAGTTAACTGGAAAGTTTGTTGAAATGAATATCAAGCCACTGCAGCCTCAGATATTCAGGACGTATCGGAGGGTTCTTGCTGTTCCCAGCAAGCATGCATTTTGAAGTGTTCCAAAAAGCGGGGCGGGACCAATTTTCTTTAACCATCCTTGGAAACTTTTTGAGATAGTACCTAGTGCGCCTATGACAATCGGGACCACTTTGACCTCATTGCAGTTCCAAATCCTTTTAACCTCCCACTTTAAGTCCTGGTATCGGTTAATTTTCTCCCTCTCCTTCTCTTGCACTCTCGTGTCGAATGGGCAGGCCACATCTACAATCAGGCACGATCTTTTTCCCTTGTCCAAAACCACCAGGTCAGGTCTATTGTGTTCCAGTTTCTTGTCCATCTGTATCCTAAAATCCCACAGCACCTTCACCTGATCGTTTTCCATCACCGACTCTGGCTTATGCTCATACCACTTCTCAGAATGTGGTAAATTGTTTACTTTGCATAGGTGCCAGTGGATCACCCTGCCCATCACACCATGTCTCCAGACTTTATAGTGAGTCTGGGCTAGGTGTTTACACTTGGATACAATGTGAGCCACAGTTTCCTCTCTCTCTCCACATATCCTACACAGTGGGCTAGCCTCCTTGTAAATATGGTGTTTCAGCCACTTCGTTTTGAGGGCCTGCTCTTGCGCAGCCATTAGCATTCCTTCTGTAGCATTTTTAAGGTCTCCTCTTTTCAACCAGTTCCATGTCTGTGGATTTCTAAATTCAGTTTTCTCAAAGAAGGTACTATGAACGGATTTTTCATGAAGGTTGCTCTTTCTCCTTGTTGTTATTTCCTCCTTGGACATCCCTGGTCTATTGTCCTCTCCTTCAGTACTATTCTGGGCATTGGCTCCCTACTATCAGTCACGTATTTGTGTAGGTTATTTTTCTCCATCTGAACACAGTCCTCTATGCTGATAAGACCTCTTCCACCTTTAGATCTCCTTAAGTAGAGTCTATCGACATCACTCCTAATGTTTCTGGATCAAATGATCATAGATCATTATTGATCTGGTTCAGTTGAAGATAATTAACTTAGGAAATATTGGAGCAGTTCGTCGGAACTTCAAAAGGAATATAAATTAAGGTAAAGAAAGATGGTTACATGAATGGTTACATTATATGGAGTAGCGAAACAACCAGAAACAGACATTATGGTTACTACCATTATTATTATTATTATTATTATTATTATTATTATTATTATTATTATTATTGTTCTTTGAGTCTCAGTCATTGATGTTAGTTAACTGGAAAGTTTGTTGAAATGAATATCAAGCCACTAACTGCAGCCTCAGATATTCAAGATGTATCGGAGGGTTCTTGCTATTCCCAGCAAGCATGCATTTTGAAGTGTTCCAAAAAGCAGGGCGGGGCCAAATTTCTGGAAACTCCTTGAGATAGTACCTAGTGCGCCTATGACAATCGGGACCACTTTGACCTCATGGCAGTTCCAAATCCTTTTAACCTCCCACTTTAAGTCCTGGTATCGGTTAATTTTCTCCCTCTCCTTCTCTTGCACTCTCGTGTCGAATGGGCAGGCCACATCCACAATCAGGCACGATCTTTTTTCCTTGTCCAAAACCACCAGGTCAGGTCTATTGTGTTCCAGTTTCTTGTCCATCTGTATCCTAAATTCCCACAGCACCTTCACATGATCGTTTTCTATCACCGACTCTGGCTTATGCTCATACCACTTCTCAGAATGTGGTAAATTGTTTACTTTGCATAGGTGCCAGTTGATCACCCTGCCCATCACATCATGTCTCCAGACTTTATAGTGAGTCTGGGTTAGGTGTTTACACTCGAATACAATGTGAGCCACAGTCTCCTCTCTCTCTCCACAGATCCTGCACAGTGGGCAAGCCTCCTCCTTGTAAATATGGTGTTTCAGCCACTTCGTTTTGAGGGCCTGCTCTTGCGCAGCCATTAGCATTCCTTCTGTAGCCTTTTTAAGGTCTCCTATTTTCAACCAGTTCCATGTCTGCGGATCTCTGAATTCAGTTTTCTCAAAGAAGGTACTATGAAGGGATTTTTCATGAAGGCTGCTCTTTCTCCTTGTTGTTATTTCCTCCTTGGACATCCCCTGGTCTATTGTCCTCTCCTTCAGTACAATTCTGAGCATTGGCTCCTTACTATCAGTCACATATTTGCGTAGGTTGTTTTTCTCCATCTGAACACAGTCCTCTATGCTAATAAGACCTCTTCCACCTTCAGATCTCCTTAAGTAGAGTCTATCGACATCACTCCTCTTGTGGAACATGTTGTAGATATATTTCTGTTGTAGATAGTCAATAGCTTCCTAGTCTTCCTATCCATTTCTTTTTGTTCAGCAACATTCCATCTCAGAATTTCCGCACTGTACCTAATAATAGGCACAGCTCAGGAATTTACTGCACTTATGGCATTCCTACTGTTCAGATGTGACTTTAATACGCTCCTTACTCTCCGAATGTATTCAGATCTTATCAATTCCTTCATTTGTTTGTTCTTGATGTCATCAGCCTCCAGAACACCCAAACACTTGTATCCTTCTTCAGTGTCAATTTCCTTTATCATCTCACCTGTTGGTACCTGGATTCCGTTGCTTCTTCTCAATTTACCCCTCTTCATCACCAGGACTCCACATTTACTAATACCAAATTGCATACATATATCATTGCTGAAAATACGGACAGTGTCAACAAGTACATCCAACTCCTTCTCACTCTTCCCAAAGAGCTTAAGATCATCCATAAAGAGGAGGTGATTGATGGTAAACTCTCCCTTTCCCAACTTGTATCCTGCTCTCACTTTTCGCAGTATAATGGTCAGGGGCATCAGGGCAAGGACAAACAACAGAGGGGACAGACTATCTCCCTGGAAGATACCTCTCTTGATCTTCACGCCTCCCAAGGATTCTCCAGCTGATGTTAACTCTGTTTTCCAGTACTTCATACTTTTGCTCAACAACTGTCTGATGTTATCTGCCACCTTGAAGATCTCTAGGCTTTTGGTGATCCAAGAATGAGGCACCATGTCAAATGCCTTTTTGTAGTCTATCCATCCCATGGCAAGACCAGTGTGTCTCCTCTTGCAATTCCTCATTACCATCTTAACAATAAGTAACTGGTCCTTTGTACCACGGGACTTCTTTTGACATCCTTTCTGTTCATCCGGTAACAAGTTGTTTGTGTGGAGGTGATGGTAGATTTCCTCAGACACAATGCTTGTCAACAGTTTCCACATTACGGACAGACATGTGATAGGTCTATAGTTGGTAACATCATTACCCTTGATTCGGTCTTTCATTACCAGAACTGTGGTACCTTTTGTCAACCACTCTGGTACCTCACCTGACATCAAGCAGTCATTGAACATGGTTGTCAGTTTCGGGTGGAGGGATGTTATATTTTTAATCCAATACCCCTGCACACCATCTGGGCCTGGTGATTTCCAGTTGGTTAGTTTTTTGGCCTGCCCCTTAAGAGTTTCAACTGTGATACTCAAATCAGTTTGTTGGTGTGCCTGTTCACTAATCTCCTTCTGTACTGTCTCAATCCACACTGCCTGGTCATTATGTTTAACATCCTGCTCCCATATTCCTCTCCAGAATGTTTTAGTTTGTTCCGCCTCAGGGATCAAGTCGTTGCCTCTTTGTTTCCCTTCAAGCTGTCCAAACAGCATCTTCTGGTTGTTGTCAAACATGCGGTTCTGTCTATACTGACTGACTCTACTCTCGTATCGCCTAATTTTTGCACTCTTTGCTACTATGCGTTGCTTCAGTTCCTCTATGATAATATTTAGCTTTTTCCTCCTAGTTTTGTACTTTATTTCCAGTCTATTTTTAGTGTCTATATTTTGTAGTGTCCCATTCAGTAGGGACTCAAGCTTTCCAATGTCATTTCTCATTTCCCTGATTTGACCATTCAGTCGTTTCTTCCACCAAGGCTCTGATCTTTCTTGTTTGTTGTTTCCTCTCGCTTTTATACCAAGTAATTTCCTCACCGCATTTGCTGTTGCTTTGAGGATATTGTTGCACTGGTGAAGGCTCCTCGCCTCATGGTATGGGATGACTTTGTTTACCTTAGCTGTTGTTTCTTTTAACTTTTTCCTGTCTACAAATCTTAGGTTCATAGGTTTCCCACTATCGTTGTTCATTTCATCTACCACTAAGTTTAGGATATCAACCAAATCTTGTCCTAGCCCGTCAGCATTCATCTCCTCAATGGCCGTATCTTTGTTCCAGGTATTATTTATTTCAGCATTCAGATCATTGTCTGCTTCGGATGGTTCCTCCGTTCTCTCAACCTCTTCACCTTCATTTCCCCTTGGCTCGTTTGCCTGGCATACTCCACTCTCCATTTCCAACCTAATCTCTCTGCTCAGTTCCTCCAGTTCCAGCTCGCTTATCTACCCATTAGTTCTTATTACCCGAGCCTGCCCGGCCAATTTTTGTTCATCTAATTTAAATAGACCAATCTCGTTCCAGATGTTATGCATCCGTTTCCTATAGCCTTTCTCCTTGGGGTTACTCTTCAGGTAACATTGCATAACAGTTCTATTCAATTCTTTCGTCCAGTTGGTTCTGGTCCCTTGCCTTCTTCTTCTTCTTCCTCCGACACCAGCAGTATTTGGTTGACAGCCAGGTCCCTGCTGCTGAGCCAGGGAGCACTTGCTGGGTGAGAGTCTGTCACATGACATTCTAGTCTCCACTTCACCGTTATTCGAACTGTTTAGGTTCGACATTTAAACACTCTTATCGAGGATTGGTGAGTGTATGGTTACATAACCACCAGTGATTTCATCACTCCCGGTGATTTTTGTGTGGCATTATCACGCTGTAGACAAACATAAATAAACAAACAAACAAACAGGCAAAAAAAAAACCAAAAATGAATAAGCATAAGTTTCATTGTAATGTAATGTTTGAATGTCTGACTTAGTTTTTCCCTTCCCTTCTCTGTCCGTCTGTTTGTTTTTCTCTTCATTTTTCTTTTCTTTACGTTTTTCGTTGTTGCTGTGCTGCTTTGATTTTGATTTTGGTTTTTTGATTTATTATTATTATTATTATTATTATTATTATACTTTTACAGTCTCCACACTAATGAAGGATTGAGCAACTGAAAATCCCCAAACTTTGATGAAATCAATAGATTACAAAAGCTGATTTATAAGCCTTGAATTCTCTGTGGAATTGTTAGAGAAACAAAAAGATGCAACAAATAATGAAATAATTCAACCACAAAGTATCAATCATCTGATTGCCTTTCTGTATCAATAATCTAACAAGGCAGAGAGAAAGAGAGAGAGTGTGTGTGTTATTGCTTTAAGTAATCAGGATAAAAGAAAGACATTAAGAAAGGGAATTGTATGTATGAACCTGGATCTCTATGGATTTGTAGGGATGCTATAGTGACATACAGGATACCATGGGTTTTTAAACCTGGTATGTGTTTACCCCTCTCCAGGTCTGAACACAGCTAATTTCTTTCAGAGAAAGAGAAAGTGTATGAGAAAAAGTGAAATAGAGATATAGAGGAAGAATCGACCCCAGTACAAGACTGGTACTTTTTTTTACTGACCTCAAAAGGACAAAAAGAAAAGTTGACGTCGGTGGGTTTTGAACTCAGAAAGAAGAGAGCCAGAATGAATACCACAAAACATTCTATCCAACATTCTATACCAATTTTCTGCCTATACAAGGGAACTACATGCTATGTATTCAGATGCCACTAAGAAATACAACCATCTTATGTTCTTTGCAAAACATCAGGTGGGTGTTACCTCATGATCCCAGTGGACAAAAAGGAAAATACATTACTCTGAAAAACGAAGGAGATTCATTCATGAAGATTGCCATTTCCATATTGATCACAATAAGTAGGAAAATGGTTCTAGTACCCAGGATACCAGATGTTTCCACTGTTTTGAGTTTGATGATAAACCTCTCAGAGAGTATCCAATACTATGACAGCTTGCAATCTTTGGATTGTCAGGCAATGGAGTTTGGATCTGTTGAATTTGCCAGGTTACTGCTGAATAAAGTATCTCTCTGCTTCTGAAATTATCATGCCACTAGCTGAGCATCCCACAGACACATGCACACATAATGTAATTCTCAGTAAGATTTAATGTTACAGTGTGCAACAGACTGGCCTTCTGAATTAGAGATACAGTCCATCTAATGGGCTTTCAGCAGGTTCTGCCTATCTATTTTCACTCATATATACATACCAACATACACCTATTCCTGGCATTACTGTAGCTTATAGTTTTGTATTCTTTTCATTATGGTCCTCACTTCAACCTCACACCCGATCAGATTAATTGTAGTATGTGGGCAATCTCACATGAATCCCACCAATACTTAATATCACATCCAGGTATGGTCAAAATACTATATATAGGCAAGTTTGATGCCTTACACGGGTGAATTTACTCAAATTATGATCTCCATTGAGTCTGATGAACAAATCGATCCAGACTCAGGGCTGAATATAATCAATTAAGGCTATGAGCTGATCATTTGCAAAACACATGTGACACATGAGTACAAATAAAACATCTTAAGTTAAAACATCGATCTCTAATCAAGCATCATTCAGTGTATAGGTGACAAATTGACTGAGCCATCAGAATGTCAGATATAATGCTTTATGCTATTCGTTTTGGCTCTCTGCACACTGAGTTCAAATCCTTCGAAGGTCAATTTTGTCTTTCATCTTTTTGAACTTTTTTTACAAGTACTAATTCAGTACTAAGGTTGATTCTTCCTCTATATCTTTTTCTCACTTCCTCTCTATCACACACAGTCTCTTTCTCTGAGAGAAATCAGCTGTGTTCATATCTGGAGTGAAATGGGCTCTGCCAGGTTTAAACTACATCAGAAACTCTGTATGCTACTTTGGCATCCCTACAATTCCACCAGTTCCATACATACAGGCTTCAGTGTATATATATCTTCTGGGCAGTAGAAAAAGAAGACATCCTCAAACTGGCAACTTGGTCTGAATACATGCAACAGATCATGCTTAACTAAAGGCATCCAAGAAAAAGATGGTGTTGTTGTTAGACCAGATGACAAAGTCTACCACCCAATTAAATCTATCACCCATCATTACCCCGTGTTGTACCATGCTCCAATTTCATACCCAGAACCATTTAGTTACAAACTGAGCTTGTTAAACAATACCAATTGTTCTGTAAGCAAATCTTGCACATAGCATTACAGCTGTTCATTTTGATTATCTGAACAAGACACCATCCTGAAGCCTAGGTGGAAAAATCATGATATTTTAAGTCGGTCAAGTGCAAGACATATCTCATATTACCCAACAAAACTTTCCGAAGGATTTCTTAAAAAGTTCCACCAACGCATCCCAAGAGTAGCTTTTAAAATTCGTTTAGCTGTCAGAGCGTGAATATATTTTTTCTTCTTTGTTTTTGTATTGTTTTTAATCCTTATATTTTACTGCACAAATATGTATGTGTGTAATCTACAAACATTGCTATTGCAATTACAATTTGTTTGAAGAAACTATATTGCTTATTCCTTTCATAAAACAGTGAATTATGTATTAGTATTTATAAAAATAGTTTTTTTTAAAATATAATTAAAATTATTTCTCCAGATATACTATCTGCATGAAAATAGTTAAGTTAGTCTTAACATATTGAATGCAGTAAGAAGCATCAACAATTGATGAGTAGAAGACAACATTAGCTCTCTGAAAACTGTTAACACAGTGAGTTTGAACCACAAATCACCACATTTTACATTGAAAGCACTTTTCTGATTGTTTAGTAAATAATTCAGTAGATTCCATCATATGTAAACTTGGAAAAGTTAGTAACATTGATTAAACCAGTTGCACAAAACGTTAGATATTTTGCTAGTTTTTTCATTTCATCCATTAATCATCATCACCATTTAACATCTATTTTCCATACTTGCATGGGTTAAACGGCTTATGTTATGAAACCAGCCAGGTTAGGTGACCATGTGTTGTTCATACAAATTTGTTTTTGGTTTGGCTTTCTATGGCAAGATGCCATTCCAAATGCCAGCCATATTACAATAAATATTGGTAGCTTTTCTCATGGCACCACCACTACAACTTACAGGGTGGATTGGGTGTTTTTTGGCCATGGCATCAGGATGACCACCTAGCAGGTTGGTCTGAGTGCCTTTTTATCATGGTACCAACACAGCCACTTTACAGAGTGGACTGGGTGCTTTTTACCATGGCACCAGAACATGCACCTTACAGAGTGGACTGTGTGCTTTATTGTGGCACTTGCATGACTACCTTACCATTCCACTGAGTGCACCAGCTCTACCATTGTACAAGTTGAACTGGCAATTTTTGTCAGGACAACAGCACTATGGGAGAGTAGATGTGGAACATATCTGGCTTTCCATGCATGCATATTTGGGTTGGACAGGAGAGTTGTAACAGGGCTATAGAATGGGGAGGGGTGTACATCAACAGACATCTACTTCCCACCATCTAGAGACTATGCCAGGCAGAAAACCCCTTTTATGCTCAGTTTCGCTCTCAGTTCCTTGATGCTTTGTCATTCATGTACACACTTATTACACATCCACTGGAGCATACTTACTTCATTTCTCTCCAATCTTCATAGGTCATCTGCACACAGAGTCCATCTTCCTCTCAAGCAGTATTGCTATTCACACACAAGCATCATACAATCTGTTTTTTATTTTGAAAGAAAAACCTTTTATAACTAGCAGTGACAGTAGTTCCCTTGATTTTTTTTCCACTCCACTCCATTTTCACTCTAGCAGCTGTACTTAGAGAACACTCATCTCCAGTGCTAAATTAGTCACCCAGGTAAGAAAAGCAGTTGACTACTTCTACAGAGCCCACTGAGTATGTGATTGAGCTTGTTTTGTGTGGGTTCTTGTTATTGCTCCTGTGCACAAAGCCTACATTCTTTACAAGCCTCTTGAGATCCTGCTACATTTCTTGTGTACCTATAGTTTACATTCAGAACATAGATGGTATTTCTAACTACCCTTTTCCTCATACTGAGCAGAGCCATTTCCTGAGGACACCAAGGCTGTTTTCTTTTCTACTTACTAGGATTTCAGTCTTTGCCAAGTTGGCTTATAAACATTTTACTTCCAGATTTGAAATTACTTCTCTACTTTTGCCACAGATTCAGCTATAAGAACTAGATCATCAATATGCAGGAGTTCTCATAGGCAACCATCTTTATACTGTTATGGCCTGGAGGATAATAATAAACAGGAAAGGGCTGAGAACAGTGCCTTTGTGGATATTCAATTTCTTTAAATGTGAACATAGATTTCACTTCGTGATTGAAGGTCTTTTCAATAAGTTCTTCTTTAAGAGAGATACTACATTTGCACTTCCCACATCAATATCAAATGGAAAAATAATCCATTAGGGAACTTTTATGTTTAGAAGATGCTTGAACCAAGTTTTAAAATCTTTTTGCAAATTCTCAATATCACTTGTATATCTATACAAGTTATATTGATTATTTATAGAGGGTTCTATAATACTGGAAGTTGTGTTGCTCCAAAGTAGATTTGTATAAACCAAATTTAGCCTGAATCTTAAAATAACAGTGTTTGCCTCAATAAATGTGACATCGTTTCCTTGTATTCTATTTTGGATTTCATTAAATTTACTATATAAGTTTGCCAGATAAAAAGAGGCTTTTACATTTATTTCATTTGCAAGTGTAAAAAAATCCATTGTTTTAAATCTTAGTAGAATGCAGGAATATATGTAAGCAAGATGCTATTCCTCAGTCTGTCAGAAAGAGTGTCAAGTATTGGGTACAGTGTGAGAATGTAAGCAAAATGTGGACATCCCTGAAACTTACCTGAGATGTCAGTAGCTCTGTTAGAGTGCTAACATGGACTGTGATGACCCAGTCAACCCTTGCTAGCAGGGAAACAGATTTTAGCTGATGTTGATGGGGATTTGTATTCTTATTAAATAATCTCTTTTTTACTAAAAACGTCTCAACAAGGTCATTAAGCATGGCTTGGACGCTGCAGGCTTCCCCTCTCAGCTCGAACTGGTAGAGCTGGACTGAGGTGAAGGCAAAAGGGCAGACGGTAAGCCCATCTTCCCATTCCACGGTGGCAAACCCCTCGTCTGGGATGCTACTTGCAGCGACACTTTCTCCAGCCGCAACCTGGTGCAGTCTGCGACTAACTCAGGTGCTGCTGCACGTCGGGCTAAGGAGGCCAAACTCTCCAAGTACTGGTTGCTCTCTGACAGGTTTGCGCTCATGCACTTGGTAGTGGAGTGTTCTGGTGTCCTTGGCCCTAGGGCTACCTCCCTATTCACCACCATAGGCACTGAGCTGGCCAGCTGCAGGTGTGAGCCTCACGAGTTGGAATAGCTCTTCCAGTGCATCTCTCTTACCATCATCTGGGGAAATGCCTTCTCCATCCTGTCTGCCGGGGCTGTGGGGAGGCCAGCATGTGGGACCCCATTTGCTCACCATACGGATTAATAACTTACAGTTAGTAACTATTTCATCTTCCATACATCAGGTATTGCAGATACTTTATTTAATTTCACAGAGATGTTGATGACGATGTCCATGACGACGAAGATGAAGGTGATTATGGCACGGACGATAATGATGATGATGCTGATGATGGTGCTGATGATGATAAAAATGATGATCGTGATGTTATTAAATTGAATGTTGCACGAAAACCTACCACAATAAAGGAATGTTACAAACTTATTTGGTTATGGTACAAAAAGTACAATTAAAAAACTGGTTACAGAAAGGAATATTTTAGAATTTAGTGTTTTTATAATTTAATTTGTTTAAAATATAGTTGTTTTTAAATGTTTTCTTTTAGGAAAATAAGGTTATATGCATTGTTAATGAAGCTGAAAAGATCTGGAGCTTTTCAGTTAGAGTATAATTGTTTGTTCATTTTAACCACCCATTCGTTTTGAATGGGTTGTTCAGGAATGACATTAGTAGCCATTACACCAAATCAGGCATTTTACTATGGGTAGTTAGTCTACATGATCCAGTGATTTCTGTTCCCTTGTTGTAAATGGATTAAAAAATGCAAACTACTAAATCCACCCCTGTGGACCACTAACCTTTTATTTATCTCTAGGAGTCTGTGTAGAATGCTTTCACAAGCCATGCTCTAAGCAAACAATTTAGTATCATAGAACCAGGGTTAATTTCAGACAGTTTCATACAAAAAGTAGTTCAAGAGGGTGCTTACAGATCCTTGAAGACATAGAAAGACTCAGGAGAGATACTGGAAGCTATGGAGTGGTGAGGGAGGAAAGGGACAAGGAATACAAATTAGTAGTTGCTGTCACCTTTAGTTATTCGATAAATGCTTAAATAAAATAAAATAAAAAAATTATTAGAATTTAATTTTTATTTTTATCAGCTTTACAGTTAAAATATTTTCTAAAAGGTGTATGGGAGGGGGGGGATGTTAGGAAAAATGACCTAATCCATGGAGTATGACCTGGGGTTAAACAACAGCAGGAACAGCAAGTGTAATATGCAGAGGAAACAATGTGGGTTGTTAAGTGGATTTTAAGTCAAGTTTCATTTTTGTGTGTATCAAATTATATATTAGGCTTAAAGAAAAATATTTACACATCAAGCTTCAGCATAATAAAACACTCATACTGGTGTATTTTAAATACATTTATCATATTGTAAACATATGTTTAGTTAGAGAGGAAAGCACAGTGTACATGATCATTCTCAGGGACATGAAGACTATTAGAATGGAGAAAGCGGAGACATCTTGAAAACGAAGATCTGGTCTGAATGCATGCAATGGCATAAACTCTGTTAAATGTACCACATGGCTGATCCATAGTCTTAAACAAGCTGGTAGATTATGCCTACCAAGAACAAAAGAGTGAATTCTGCTACAATCAACCTAATACAATGTTGTGGTGTTAAACCAGGCGATAGATTAAATCTACTCCTTAAAACAATATTGACTCCTGAAGTTCATACCTTGTAATTCATAACTAATTTGAATACACATAAAATCTATTATTCAATGGCTCTTCATATATGATCAGGGTCAACCTGCAGGTATTAGTAACCATATATTCTTTAATTCAGAATTAGTTCCTTTAAGACAGACGCTGGTCAAAAACTTGCAGCACTTTAAACACTGATTTATTTTTTAAAATTAAAATAATAATTTCTGATTTAGGCACAAGGCCAACAATTTTGGGGGAGGGGAAAGTCGATTAAATCGACTCCAGTGTGTTAGTGGTACTTTATTTTATCGACCCAGTGAGGATAATTGCAAAGCTAACCTCGGCAAGATTTAAACTCAGAACATAAAGGGTTGTAACTTTATGCTGCCACCAATTGAAATAATATCTGCAAATCATGGCCCAGACATTGAAACAATTTCACATAAGATTTGAAACCCAAAATCGTATTTAGTAAGAAAAAAGTCAGTTAGATTTTCTTGCATGTATTTTTATCTGTAACAAATTATATGATGAACAACATTTTCACCAACACTAACACTACCACAAACAACAACAGCACCAATAACAACAACACCCTCCACAACAACACCATCATCACCAACAACAACACTACCAACATCATCACTACCAACAACAAAGTCATTACATTACAATCAACAATAGCAGTAATTCTAACACCATTGATAGCAGTAATAAAACCACCTCTCCCAATCAACAATACGAGCCCCGGCACTCACCACTACCACTAGTAAGCAACAACATTACCACCAACCATTATCACCAACAACACTATCAACCACAAACTATCTCCACCCACCAATGCCACAGACCATCATCCATTACCACCCACATCACTATCACCACCATAAAACAACAACAGCCCCGTAACACCATCCGCTACCAACATCACTACCACAATTCTACTGAACCACCACTAGCAGTGTCACAGCTATATAGAATCTCTATTGTTATTGTTCATGCTTGTCACCCAATATTAAACCTCATATAAAACAGAAGGGCTTGACTACCAATGTGTAAGATTGTTAACTGATTTTATCATAGTTTTTCTCAATGACAACACATTCCTTTCATAGTTTAATTTCACGTAATTAATTCCCCTTTGATTCCTTAGGAGTAAACAAATCTGGCGGCCCGATTATATATACTAAGATAGTGCAGTGTAATAAATACTAGCATATGTATGTGTGGGTGTGAGCGTGTATATATATATATATATATATATATATATATATACACACTCACATATAAATACATATATATATATACATACATATATATACATACATATATACATACATACATATATATTTATTCATGCACATATATAAATATATATATATATATACATGCATGTATATATATATATATACTTGCATGTATATATATATATATATATATATATATATATATATATATAAATTACTTCTACAGGACAAGAACTGTTTCATTTCATTTGAAATCATCAGGGCTTTCTATATGAAATAAATATATACCTTCTCTATTAATGTTTTGAGTACCTTGTTTAATTGTGGTTCCCTTCTCATCCTCTATTAAAAATATATACATGCATGGCTGTGTGTGTAAATGAACACAGTAGCAATGAAAATTTAAAGATTGAATTAGAGCTTTTGATTTATTTTGACTATAGAGAATAGCCTGATAGCAGAACATATAAGACCCTATAATGGAAAATAATTGTTTCTACGTTAGGCACAAGGCCAGCAAATACCCAGTGCATTACTGGTACTTTATTTTATCGACCCCGTAAGGATGAAAGGCAAAGTAAACCTCGGCGGCTTTTGAACTCAGACCGTAAAGGGACGTAACCATGCTGGAAAGCATGGCGTCCGACTCTCTACCGATACTGCCAATATCAACATGCAAGGCTTCAGTACATTACAGCCATCTAACACATGCAAGCATGGAAAATAGACACTAAATGATGATGATGATATACATACACACACAAACATTATGTATATATGCATGTATGCGTGAATTTCATATATCTAAAGGTATGTTTAATAAATAAACATTTTGAAAGCCCAGCTATAAATATTGAAAGGTTGATGGCCAACACCGTCTGGCAGATTCCAGCAGAAGTAGCTAGGGATAATTGCCTATATTTCAAGCTGATGGCTCTCATCGGGACGGTGTCATCCCGCTGCTTTGTGCTGGAACTTGAGAACAGGCGAGAATATATAGTATTTTCGCCTGTGTAGGTAGGCTGATCAGCCTCATTTGTATATGAAGCTGTGTAAGTTGGCTCAACTTAAAAGTGCTGGAATCTGCTAGACAGCGCTGGTTGCCAGCCTTTCAATATTCACAGCTAGGCTTTCAAAATGCTTATTTATTAAATATACCATATATCTTTATATATATGAAATTCACATACATATATGTATACAGCTATGTTGAAGATACATTTTAAATATATGTGTGTGTGTATCCCGGGTTCAATCGGGGGTAACCACAATAAGTAAGGTACTCAATACATTGTAGAGTATATACAATGTTTAATATAGAAATGGCTTCTACAGGACTAGAAAAGTTTCATTTGAAAGAAATCATCAGGGAAGCCCTTATATATATATATATATATATATATATATATATATATATATATATATATATATATAAACCCACGGACTCCAAACAGTACCTCCTCTTCACATCAAATCACCCAAAACATACAAAACTTAACATTCCTTTTAATTTAGCCAAACATATATGCCCATAGTATCAGACCCAGCTAAACGGGAGCAAAGACTAAATGAACCAAAAAGCACACTTACCTTAAGACCCTTCCCACTTGACATAATTAATAACGGAATAGACAGAGCAAAACATGCAAATTTTCATCAACTCAACAACCCAAAACACAGTGCCACAAACAATACCTTACCATATGTTTCCATCTTCAACCATAGAAACACGGAAATGTTCGACCATCTTCACAAAAATCGCCCCATTCTATATAAAGATGAAAAAAATTAAAAGAATCCTAGAAACACACAAGATCATTAAAAGTGAAAATCAACCCAAATCACTAAAACACATTCTCACTGGAACAAAAATACACAAACCAATCTTCAACCTTACGGTAACAATATACAGATGAACAAACTGTGGCACATGCCTATACTTAATTGAAGGACAAAAATTCACATTTAAAGATGGCCAAACTTTCACAGTAAAAAAAAACTTCACTTACAACTCAGAGAACCTGATATACGTAATCACATGTGGTGGTTGTTGACATAACTACATAGGACAGACAGGTGTGTCATTATGCAAAATAATGACCATCCATCGCCAGCCAACAAACCTGAGACGTAAACACAAGAAAAATCCCCTTAAGTAGCCACATTGCAGATTGTGCAGGAATGACCCTACCCAACTTTAAAATCTTTCCCCCTTTACAAGTGCTTGGATTATTTCACACAACAACAAAGAATAAAGAAAAACTATTTATTAATGGATTTAAACCCAAGTTAAATATGTAATCGCCCCCATTAGATTCTGCCCCCCCCCCCTCTCTCTCTCTCACACACACACACATACACACCACGAAATAAGAAAGAAATTGCTCATACACATATTTTCCAAATATTCCTGTTTGAAAGCCACCACTGATACTTTGCCCTGTTGTTTTTTTTTATTTCCCACCACAAAGGAATCTGTGACAGATGAACTAAAGCACATACATGCACACCACACTTCCACACGCAAACACATGTGTGTATTTTTATATATACACTCTCACACATACACACTCATACTCTCTAAAACCATATTCCAAAAATAAAATTTCTTTTATAACCCTACTTTTGCCAATCCTATTTACCTCCCTCACCCATTGAATTTGTCTCTAGCTTACATTTCCCCTCTTCGCCACCCCCATCTGAACTCTTGACCAGTCCATTACCACAATTGAGATACACACACATATTTACAGAAAATATCCCTCTCCCTAAAAATAATTTTGTTCTGTGTGAAAAAACACAACTACCACCACTGCTACTGCTACTACTACCATGACTACCTCTCTCTCTATACACAACATTCCATTTTTCCAGTCTTCTTCTCAACAAGAAAGATGAACAAACTTGCCTCTACACTTAATTTTAAATCTTTAATTTTTAATTCTTTTTTATTGTAATATGAATAAGATGGATTTCACTAATACATCGAAACTGGTTACATTTTATACACATTTTATATACATTATAAAAATCTTTTTTATAATGTATATAAATGTATATTTTTTCAATAATGTCACTTTGATGAATCAAAGAAAGGAAAAAAAAGGAAAAACAGATCCTTAAATATGTTTTCCGTGCTATTTCCAATTTCACCTTCTCCCTCTCTCTCTCTCTCTCTCTCTCTCTCTCTCTCTCTCTCTCTCTCTCATATATATATATATAAGAAGCTTCATCAACTTTTTTTTTATATCTATAGAAAAATAGTCTTAAAAATAGGTCACATAATCTCCCTTAACAGAAAAATAGCCTATTTTTCTCTAAAAAATGAAATTCAATGAAGCTTCTTTCTCATAAAAGTTTCAAATTCCATCATTTTGAAACAGTCATTTCTTTATCTCTCGCTATTTATGTATAGCTTCAAAATAATTGTTTCTACTTTTGGCACAAAGCCAGCAATTACCCAGTGCATTACTGGTGTTTTATTATTTTTATTGACCCTGTAAGGATGAAAGACAAAGTTAACCTCGGCAGGATTTGAACTCAGAACGTAAAGGGCCTTATCTCTATGCTGCAAAACATGGTGTCTGATGCTTTACGATACTGCCAATCCACCGCTCTAATAATTATTTCTACATTTGGCACAAGGCCAGCAATTATCCCAGTGCATTACTGATCCTTTATTTTATCAATCCCGTAAAGATGAAAGGCAAAGTTGACCTCGGCAGGATTTGAACTCAGCAAATAATGTTTCTACTTTTGGCACAAGGCCAGCAATTACCCCGGTGCATCACCGGTGCTTTTATTTTTATTGACCCCATAAAGATGAAAGGTAAAGTTAACCTCGGCGGGATTAGAATTCAGAATGTAAAGGGCCATAACTCTATGCTGCAAAGCAAGATGTCTGACAGAAAATGAGACACTCATTTTGGTGTAATGGTAGCATTTCTACCTGGTATGCAGAAGGTATGGGTTCATGTCATGCAAGTGCTAATGTCCATTTTTCTACTAAGGCGGCTTCTACACCCTATTATCTGGATAAACCAGGCATGTCAAACTGAGGGTTCTCCAGGGACCACATATATCACATATGTGTTGTCTGAGGACTGCACATGACAACTAATTGTGCACATTACAACCAATTTTTTAAATTTTATATTACGAAGATAAAACATCCTCCCACTGTAAAAACCTTTGTGCGGGCTGCAGGTGTGCTTGTAAAGAGCCACACGCAGCCTGATCTAGATTATTTTTCTATAGTAAAATATATACATTATATGTATTGTAATTGTAAACAATGGAGATAGAACTCAATAGTGTGTATGTATATAAGTTCATTTATTTAAAACATACCTGATACATCTTAATTATGTTTCAAAGAGGTGAGGACAAAAGTCCAAGATGATTGGAGAGATGTTGCACTGGAAAGAACCCATCCAACCCATGCAAACAGGAAGAAGCCAATCTAAAACAGTGATGATGATGATTATATATATATATATATATATATATATATATATCCACCATCTGAGTGAGTTTCTTGGTCAGTGTCCAAGTCTCAGACCCGTACAGCAGCACAGACTCCACTACAGCAATGAAGAGGCGGATTTTCAGGTCTTTACGAAGGTCCGACTTCCACACCGATCTCAAACTGTGGCACGCCGCCCAGGCTTTGCTCTTCCTCTCAACCACATCATCTTCCATATTCCCAATCTTTGCTCCCAAATACAGGAAGTCCTCAACCAATTCTAGCGGCTAGGTGCTACGAGAATGTTGAGGATGGCTCTGAATATTAATCAGTATACACTGAAGATGAAAAACTCAGAGCTGTATGGGAGCCTCCCAAAAGTCAGCTCAAAAGTGACACAGCGGAGACTGGGGTTAGCTGGACATGCTCACCAACATCCAGAGTTGACATTTCACTCAGTGCTCCTGTGGGAGCCCCTACATGGACACACTGGAAGAGGAAGACCAAGGTTAACGTATGTTGATGCCCTAAAGACAGACACTGGTCTGTTGTAGATGCAGGACATGGCAGCGATAATGAGGGACAGAGACCACTGGAGAGAACTCGTCCATGGATCTCGGGAATTTTACCCGCCCTAGAAAAAAAATATATATATATATAAGAATAACATTAAGAAAGATGCTGATGTTACATAAATCGTTTATTCATAATAATTATTTCAACGGTTCTCCCATGCAATCCAAGATGTAATTCATCTATTTGTTGTTGTTATGAGAATGGTATCTTCAGATGAAATTCGATTTTGTGATATGCCACAGGCAGAAAAACATGTCCTTCTGTTCATGCGGCTGGCAGACATATAAGTTCCTAAAAGGGTCTTTCTCAGCTGTCGTGTTTTCATTTTCTGGAGTGAAATGCTATCTATGTGTCAATTAGCAAATCTGGACTCATGTACCCACCACAGATTTAGTGTCGTAAATTACCAAAAGGATAATCCTTCAAGTGTTTTGTGGTGATCTGCACCAGACAATAGTCTATGCATAGCTAGATTTCAACAAATAGTGGAAGCAATAAATGGAACTCTGAGGGAAGGTGATATAAACAGTTTGATGACAGCTACATTCAAGGACAGCAGCAGCAGCAACAACATCATCAACATCAACATCAATAACAGCAGCAGCAACAACAACACCGACCACATCGCCTACACTGGCCATTGTAGTAGCAGTGATAGTAATACCCTGCTAATGGCAATAGCTATATCTCTACCTGATAGCCAAGCAGTGGCAACAACAACACTAGTAATGAATCTGTCACGATGACAACAGCAACAAAAAAATGTTCTGGTGGTATCGGTGGCTGTAAATAAATTCCTATAGTAATAATAATAATAATAATCATTTCTACTGTTTGGCACAAGGCCAGCAATAATCTGAGTGCATAATAATTAGTAACAACAATAGTAGTCAGTCATAACTACATTGGTATTAATAATAACAATGACAACAACAACACCTGGACAAAAAGGGACTGCTAGACTGTGGATGTGAGTTGTAGGTAGCGAACATAGGAACAAAAAAAACATACATATTGGTATACAGATATAAATGCAGGTATACATATGGAGAACATAGGAACAAAAGGAACAAAAATATACATAAATACAAATGCAGATATACATACGGAGAACAAGGAACAAAGGGATATAAAACACGGACCCTCATGTCGCATGCATACAATGCTAAACATGCATAACAGAATGGTGGTAGTGTGATTCGGGGGGGGGGGGGGGACACCTGAGATCTCTGGTGTTATGCAGTAATACAGAAGATCCAACTTCCTACAAGCACAAGCCAAAGCTGAAGCATATATACAGTATGCCCCACCCCACACTGTAAAGTGGTCGTGTAGGTGTCAAGACAAAAAGCACCCTGTCCACACTGTAAAGTGGTCGTGTAGGTGTCACAACAAAAAGCACTGTAAGTGAAGCCCCTGATGATTTCTCCCGAATGAAACACTTCTAGTCCTGTAATGAAAGTGGGTTACCCGAGTGACATAGCTAGGGTGTATTACCCAGGGCAGCCCTTCAATATACTAGCTACCTCTCTGACCCCTGCATACGCAAATATATACAACAATCCCAAAAGCACCACCATCATAAAAGTGTTGTTTCGAAGGCAGACTGAAACCCCTATATCCTCTCTTTCCCACTTTAGCTATTTATTCTACAGGTTTAGACCACATGCATTATCTCCCCATAATCTGAAAAAGAAAATCAATTCAACTGTGATGTGAGGTGTGTTCACCACATTGTTGTTGCTATTGTTATAGGCTGTTGTTGTTGCTGTTGTTGATGTCACTGTTTGGATGTTATTGCTATTGTTGGTGTTGCTATTGTTGCTGTTGCTACTCTTGATGTTGCTGTTGCTGTTTTTGATGTTGCTGTTCCCCTTTATGATCAAATGAAATTTAACTGTAACCAAGCTATGCTAGTTTTTATACCTTGTGTATCTTGGGCCACATTATTCGATGTGCACTTTACTTCATTTAAAACATTTTTTTTTTAGATAGCAAGGAATAGTTTGAAAGTGGTTTGGTTATTTCTTGCAAAATCAAGCAACCACATAAAAGGCTCCTAGTGGTTGATGAGGTGTTATGATTTTGAGTGTCCATGTTAACAAGAAGTCAACCAGTTTAGTGTTTGGGAGCAGTTTATAAATGTATCATCTCAAATATCCCTTCTAATTCTTTACAGATGCCACAGCAACAAATAGAAAGCCATATCCATAATTAAATTTAATGAATGATGACGAAGTGAATGGTGAGAGGTTTTGTGTAGGTAGAAGACAAATAACTAGATTCTATTACATCCCATTTATTGTAAACACTTCAATATGGTTTTGAGGTTAAGGCATTTGCTTTACAATCTCTATTGTTAAGTCTCACTTTGTGGCACTTTGTCCAAGTGTCTACTACTATAGTCTTGGTTTGACCCATTACCTTGCCTTATAAGTGGAATTTGATGGATAGAAACAATAGAAGCCTATTATACATGTATGTGTGTGTGTGTCAATGCCTCTGTTTACATTTGTTGTTTGTTTATATCCTGTAACTTAACAGCTCGACAAATAGAGGTCAATAAAATAAGTACGGAAGTTAATATATATGACAAGTGATAAAAACAATAACAGAATGTATTTACCATGCATACACTCAATATGCACAACACAATATATACTGTGTATAACATACAATATATACTATATATACTATACAACATATACTATATATACCACACAACAAACAACATATACTATATATGCCATACATCACAAATTTACTATATATACCATACAACATCACAACATATACTATATATACCATACAACATCACAACATATACTATATATACCAACAACATCACAACATATACTATATATACCATACATCACAACATATACTATATATACCATACAACATCACAACATATCTATATAAACCATAAACATCACAACATATGCTATATACACTATACAACATCACAACATATACTATATATACCATACAACATCACAACATATGCTATATATACCATACAACATCACAACATATACTATATATACCATACAACATCACAACATATACTATATATACCATACAACATCACAACTTATACTATATATATACCATACATCACAACATATACTATATAAAAAATACAACATCACAGCATATACTATATATACAATACATCACAACATATACTATGTATACCATACAACATCACAACATATACTATATATACCATACAACATCACAACATATACTATATATACCATACAACATCACAACATATGCTATATATACCATACAACATCACAACATATGCTATATATACCATACAACATCACAACATATACTATATATACCATACAACATCACAACATATGCTACCTATATCATACATCACAACATATCCTGTATATACTATACAACATATACTATATAATAATGCTAATAATAATGAAATTATTGTGTACAGTGCTGAGGTGCACTATAATAAAAGATCACAACATATATCAACATCATCATTATTATCACTATTGTCATCATCTGAAGCCAGACATGTCAGACAATTATGTCTTGCTCACACTTTTCATCTTGGAATATTTTCTACAGCAGGATGCTCCTTCTAATGCCAACCACTTCAGAGTGGGCTAGATGCATTTATCATAGCCCTAATAAGTGAAGTGGATGCATTTTATCATGGCATGAGCACTACCACTATACAGAGTGGGCTGGGTGCATTTATGCTGCAACTGCATTATCAATTTACAATGTAAGCTGAGTACATTTCTGAACAAAACATCCCAATATATACTAGACACCATTCACAATGTATACTACAGCTAATACACCACCATGATATATACAAGTTGATGATAATGGTCATAGATCTTCAATGAGTTTCAACAATGAGCATTCAGATGTTCAATCAAATAGTTGTGCAGCTTGTGAATTAACATAATTTATAGTTTTCAACTAGCAATAGCCACACCTCAGATAACCCTCATTCGCTATGGTACTGCTTCTGCACAAAGCTGTAAGCAATTGGGTATTCCATGGACATGAGTACCCTTAATGTAATACTCAAGTATGACACAATATGTCACAAGGCAAAGTCTATGAATTAGAGGTACAATCCATCTGCTAGGCATCCACACAGTTTTTGTCTACCTGGGTCAACCTGAAGCCATGGCAAAGACACCTGGCTAAGATGCCACCCAGTGGTATTGAACCCAGAACCTCATGATTGTGAATTGAACTTCTTGAACATTCAACCATGCCTGCACCCACACTACTACATACACAAGCATTAAGTATATATACAGATAACACATACAGTAAAGTTATCATGTTAACACACACACACAGTAAAGTTGTCATGTTAACACACACACATACACACATACACACACACGCATGAATATATATCATTGCCACAAAACAACAAACATTGAAATTTATGTCAACTAGCAACAATCTCCGGAAATATGCAAAGTTCTAATTGAAACCGATCTCTTAATGGACAAGGAAATATCCAGAGAAGATTGGAAGTTAAATTACCAAGCTGTCAGATGAATGGCACCCATTTTTCCATTTATTATTTCCTACAATAAAGTCCATTATTAGAGTTGTTAGAGCGTTCAAACAGAATGTTGTTGCAGTGTTTTGTTCTGGCTCACTGCGCCCTGTGTTCAATAGCCAGGTTGAAATGTAATTATAAATACTCTAGAATTGTTCTTTACTTTTAACATCCTGTAAAGATTTAGTAGAAAATATCAAAAACTGGTTGTTAATTCAAATGTTTGTCATATCTATATTAGTTGACAAATCTTTGCAAATATTTGCAGAATTAGAGTAAAGATGTTAATTTTATGTGAGGCAGTCATAGTACTGTTTTGTATTTTTCTAAGTCTTTTTAATGCTGTTTCATGTGATACAAGACGTTAAGAGTTAATGATTTCTTTTGAAATATAAGCATTCTTTTATTTTTTTCTTATTGGTTTCAGTCATCTAGATTGTGGCCACCATAAAAGAATTTACTCACTCTTTTCAACCACAGTACTTATTTTTTTGTCGTGTTTAGTACTTATTTTATTGATCTCTTTTTTGTTGAACCACTAAGTTACAAGACAAACGCAGACATGGACGTAAACACATGCATATATATATATATATATATCCTGGGTTCAATTAGGGATAACCACAGTCCTGTAGAATCCATTGCTATATATATATATATATATATATATATATATATATATAGGAAAATGTATAACCCCGACGGCAGAGCTCAAGGGGTCATATATTTTCCTATTACCCACTCCACAACCCTCAGTATTGAGTACTCTGGTGCGTTATGGTCCATCTGGTTCCTTACCACAACTCCTTCATTATATATATATATATATATAGGAACGAGTAGGACCCCGACGGCTGAGCTCAAGTCGTTTCGACGGCTAATTCTGGACTAAAGGAAAATTTTTATCCTGGTATATGAATAGCCGAGCTTCTCAGGGGGTAATTCCATATATGGTAAAAGTGATTGTCACAAGGATTGGTCAAAAGTTTGTTGTTGAGACACATAATTCTATCATGGCAATTTGTGGAAGGAAGGGGTAGCTGAACCTGCCATTAGAAGAAAGAGGGAGAGGGGGTGGAGGAAACCCAGTCGTGCGTTGATAGTACCAACTACAGCAGGGCAGGAGGTCAAGGAAGTATACTAGGGAGGGGGAGAGGGAGGAAGTCGAAACAATAAGTAAAACAATATGGGGTAAATATATAGAAAAATACCGAGAATGTTAAAAAAACAATTAAATATAGAAAAAAACAATTTCTGGTTACTATAATCTAAGGACAGCTATCAAGTCTATCACTGGGACCTCAAGAATAACAATATTACCTATGATCTCACTTGGAGCTTACTGTCCAGAGCCAACTCTTACACGGGAGGACGCCGTCCGTGCAATTTATGCTCGGAGGAAACTTTACAAATGCTGTTTTCGACGGACCAACTCCTAAACAAGAAAGATGAACTGGTAACTGCATGCAAACACAGATTGCGTAGGACTTACCTCGCTCTCAAACCCCATAATGACCAGGGGGGGGGGGGTAGTCAAGGGCTGTAACACCCCACTTGCCGACTTTGTAATGGGTAACCCCTGCTTGCAAAGGTAGACGTAAGATCTTCTTTTATATCTTTTTATCGCTTCCTCTATATTTCCTTCTTCCCCCCATCCCTCCCTAGTCCTTCCACCCCAGTCCTCTTTCTTTGTCGTCGTCCTTTTCACTTTCTCGCCCACCCGAGGTAGCCCCTCGGTCCTTTGTAGCCTCAGTACCCCCACCCCCTTCCCCTATTCTATGATAGAATTGGCCAACTCCGGTTTTTATAGCAGATGTGATAGACCCCGGATACTTGCCTTCTTATCCGATGGCTGCCCCTTTTCCGTGCTTTCTACATTTCTTGGTGGTATCTTTGCTTTAATTTCTCGTATATCAGTATTTATTTTTTTTTGGGGGGGAGGGGGGGGGATTCTGAATTAATTTTCCGTATCAAATTTTTCATATACTTCGTACGAGCATTTATGTAGTTTGCACTAGAATTTTTGTATCGTAGCGGCACCCTTAGAGATAGTATTAGTATTCTTTTTCGGGATTCTGAATTATTATTTCGTATTAGTTTATTTTTTGCACTGGGTGGTTGCTGGCCTTGAGCCTAGGGTAGAAACCATTATTTCGTATTAGTCTCGGGACTCTGAATTATTATTTTGTGGTAGTTTCTTTAGTATTTTGGCCCCCCACTTGTTGACCCGTCACCGTAAGATATACTCGGTTGATTACTACTACCTCTTAAAAGGGTCTCATTATAATTCCGTCCCACCTAGTAAACCTTTCTTTAGTCTAGCAGTACCAGTGATAGACTTGATAGCTGTCCTTAGGTTATAGTAACCAGAAATTGTTTTTTTCTATATTTAATTGTTTTTTTAACATTCTCGGTATTTTTCTATATATTTACCCCATATTGTTTTACTTATTGTTTCGACTTCCTCCCCCTCCCCCTCCCTAGTATACTTCCTTGACCTCCTGCCCTGCTGTAGTTGGCACTATCAACGCACGACTGGGTTTCCTCCACCCCCTCTCCCTCTTTCTCCTAATGGCAGGTTCAGCTACCCCTTCCTTCCACAAATTGCCATGATAGAATTATGTGTCTCTACAACAAACTTTTGACCAATCCTTGTGACAATCACTTTTACCATATATGGAATTACCCCCTGAGAAGCTCGGCTATTCATATACCAAGATAAAAATTTTCATTTAGTCCAGAACTAGCCGTCGAAACGGCTTGAGCTCAGCCGTCGGGGTCCTACTCGTTCCTATTACCCACTCTACTACCCTAAGTATTGAGTACTTTGGTGCGTTATGGTCCACCTGGTTCCTTACCACATTTCCTTCGTTATATATATATATATGGTATGATACATTTTATTACTAATTATATCTAAATGTTTCTTCTCTCTTCATAATGTATATATATATATATATATATATCATCATCATCCAGTTTTTGATTATGCAGGACACAATTAATCCCTAAGTAGGGGTGGTTCCTGCCTGACAGTGCTCCTTAGTGTCCTGCTCCATGTATTTCTGTCCACCGGTCTCATATATATATATATCATCATCATCATCATCTTCATCATCATCATCATCATCATCATTTTACGTCGACTTTAGTTTTTATCAACCACATTTTATTCATAAGAACTTGCCAATGGGAATGGGAATGAACCCAAAACTATGTGATTATGAAGCTAACTAAGAAAGAAATTATTTTTTTCCCAGAATATTTATCCAATTTTGGAATCTAATGCACTCTCCATCAGATACATACTTAATATGAATAATATACTTCATCACTCAATTATGTAAATACCATATGGCTAATTCATACTATATTTGATAGGAATACATGACTAAAATGTGAAAAAAGTTTAAATTCATTTGAAACTATTATTGAATATAACATTTTATCTATTTTTGATTTTAATACTTTTTAAAAGACTTTTAAAAATTAGTAGAAGCTGGAACATTAGGAGAAAAACCACCAGTGGAACCAGCATCATTTTTATAATGTGTGAAAACCAGAGTACTCAGTAGTAATCTACACATTTGAATATTGCAATTCACTAAAAGCAATACTTGAAAGAGTTTATGCATATTAAATAAGAACACAGGATTAAGTGAAAGTGAAAACAGTTTAAATTAATTTGAAACATATTTATATTTTTTTCTTGGAATAGTTTTATTCTAAACAGTCTTTTAAACATTAAGAGAAATATGTGACAGGACATAAGCCACCAATGGGAATAAAATCATTGTTATGTATAGAAACCAAAGTACCCAGAGATAATCCATACATTGATACATTGGAACTGAACATGAGCTATACTTGAAACAATAATCAATTCTCAGAGAGAGGGTTGGAGAGATAAAGAGAGAGGTGGGGAAAGAGAAGAGAGAGGGGAAAAGAGAAAGAGCGAGGGTGAAAGAGAGAGTTGGAAAGAGAGGGGAAGAGGGGAGTGAGAAGGAAAGAAAGAGTGACAGACAGATACAGGACAAGAAAGAAAAATTAATCTAGTATTTGGCTGGTTCTTCATTTACTGACCCTGATAAATTGAAAAGCAAAGTTGACTTTGTTGACAGATCATAAAATTAAAGAATTCTGAACACAAAGAGCAGGGAACAAATGCTGCAGGGCATTTTTCTGTTGTTCTAACAATTGTACCAATCAAAACCGTCTTATCAGTAGGGCTGTCTCAAAAAGAAACATTGCAAGACACAACAAGAATACTTTCAGGGCTTGAGGGTGATGGTAAAGCAGTATAACTCAAAATTTATGAGACATGTGAATTTAGCAATTGTTAGAGCATTGGAGTAAATGGCTCAGCATTTGTTCTGTCTCCTAATGCACTGTGTTCAAATCCTAATGAGATCAACTTTGCCATTTGTCCTTTGAAGGGTCGATAAAAAAAGTATTGATAAAAAACGTCCAGAGACAGAGGATTGGCAGAAATTTTAGTGTCAGATCTGATTCTTTGTGGTATCTGATCCAACTTTATATGTTCTGAGTTGAAATCCTTCTTGTTCTCACACCTAGAAAACAGTGATGCTTCTGCCAGGAGGTGCAAGTGGCAGATAGTATCTGCATTTGAAAGGCCAATGGAAACAGTTTCTTTGGTCCAATCTGATGATCAATTTGTTTCCTTTATTTTTTAACCCTTATGACATCAACCCTGCTCAAACCAGCTCTGGTTCTATGAAAGAAATCACCCATTTTAGAGTGTTCTATTTAAACCAAAATCTTCCAACATAATTTTATGTAAGAACCATGTCATATTACTGTCTTAGTAATGAAATAATTAACAATTTCTAACTTATGCTGAAGGTCAGTAATTTGTGTGGAGGGGAAAGCTAATTATATTAACCCCAGTACTTAACTGGGACTTCATTTTATCAACTCCAGAAGGATGAAAGGAAAAGTTGACCATGGCAGGATTTGAACTGAGAATGTAAAGAGCCAGAACACTGTTTAGCATTAGTTTGATACTTTATCGATTCTGCTAATCTGGTAGCCTTCGTGATAAAATAATTTTTGTAAATCCGGCAAAAAAATTCATTAATTAATTGAATAATGTGTATTTCCTTAAAGATGCAGCCATGAATGGGTTAAATAAGTAACCCATTAGGTATTTATAGGCTTATCCTCATTTCTTTGAAACCCAGAACCAATATATTGGCTTCCACACACACTTTTACAAGTTCTGGCATTTATATAATTAGCAATTTTCTCACCATCACTTCCCCCAAATCCTTGAATCCCCACACCATACAGAACTAGCTCTACCAAGATCCCAAATTATATGGCCTTGCACCTCAGTAAGAAATCATTATTTGCTACTTTTCTAGTATTTACAATTGTTTACCTTGGCTTTGCAATTACATTACATCCTGGAGTCAGGCATCAGCCCATAGCTGTTATCATGCATGCTCTTACACAGAAACCAGCACAGAAACATGATTAATCATTATTATTATTATTATCAAGGGCGGTGGATTGGCAGTATCGGTAGAGGGTCGGATGCCATGCTTTGACGTATAGAGTTACGGCCCTTGCCATTATGAGTTCAATTCCCGCCGAGGTTAACTTTGCCTTTCATCTTTACGGGGTCGATAAAATAAAGTACCAGTAATGCTCTGGGAAATTGCTGGCCTTGTGCCAAAAGTAGAAACAATTATTATTATTATCAACAATTATTATTATTATCATCATAATTGTTATTATCGTTATTATTATTATTATCATAATTCTTATTATCACTATTATTACTATTATGTTTTCAGATGACTCAGTTGTTTACTGCCATGAGACACACCAGCTGCATGATATCTTTTGAAATACATGATGTGATGTATGTCAGTTTGGCATTACCTGGTGGTGGTGGTGATGGTGGGGGCGTCAGGTAAATAGTAATAGCAGTAGTAGTGGTAGTGGTAGTGGAGCATCAAGTAAGTAATATTAGTAGTAGCTGTGGTGGTGGTATTTGTACTTCTGCATTTGTCTAAGTCTGCTTCTCACTCCTCGTCATCACTCATAAATATACTGAAAGCTACACATAGGCACACAAACATATTCACACCATCATATACACAGACACTGACTGACAGACACAGAGTTGCACATATACAGACACACACATACATATGCATACACACACACACATACAGGTACACATAAATGCGTGGGTATTTCAAGGTGTAATTATGACTAAGTAGATAATAGCATGAATACATATGTACATGTCATGATAAGGTGGGAGTCAGGTGAGCAAGGTATATTAAGGAAGACATTTTGTTAATCCCTCTTCTCTATCCCACCCCACCCTACTAGGGACTTTAAAGACTGAAGCTACAATATTTTCTTAATGAAGCCATGAAACTGTTAGAATTTTCCAGAAACCATCAAGTTTCTCTGTGGGATAATGATGAATCCTCCACTGGTTTTATGCTGATTGATCAATAGGACCAACCCACTTGCTAAACTATCGTGTAAGTGATTGTGATATATGTGACCAAGTGGTTACGGTGTTGTGCTCATGATCCTAAGACTATGAGTTTGATTCCTGGACTGAGCGACACATTGCATCGTTGAGCAAGACACTTCATTTCACATTGCTCCTGTGCACTCAGCTGGAAAAAAGTAGTTGCAGCAACAGTGGTGCCAAGCTGTATTGGCATTTGCCTTTCCCTTGGACAACATCAGTGGCTTAGTGAAGGAATTCTGGTATGCATGTGTAACAGTTGGTTTTCTTCAAAACATCTTGTCCAAGGTTGTAATTTGGAAAGGAACTTTCCAGGCACAAATCCATGGTCAGCCATGACTGAAGGAGTCTGTTAGGTTAAATATTCCCCAGACACATGACATAATTTTCAGGCTGAGTCAGTATACTATATAAACTGTGTAATATTAGAAAGGGCATCTAACCATAGAAACCAGCAAAAATATGGAACATATGAAGAATTTGTAGTTCTCTGACCCATCTAGTCTCAGATTGTAATGACCCATTCAATAGATGCCAGTATGGAAAGATGATGATAATGTATTAGTGTGACATGATATGTGACATGACATACCATTGAATTATAGGTACAATCCATTCAACAGGCTTCCAAAGAGTTTCCCAAAATGCCCTGGAGTAAGAGTGAATGTGGGACATCATGATTGCAAAGTTAACTTTTAATAACTCGACAATAAATGTGTAACAATCATTTTAGCTTATAATATAAAGTTGTAGTTCCTGTCTGTTTATTTGTTTCTTCACAAACTCCTCCTATGGCTTTGGAGATAGACCCCTATAAACATATATATTCTGAAACTACATTGCCCAGGGTACTTGGATAAGTATATTTCATTTTAATCAAAGAGATTCTCGGGAGCACAAACCCCGCTTGACCCCGCTGAAAAGTTTTCCCTTCGAGTTATATGAAATTTAAACCATAGGTAAATGACAAGATATGATGCCTATTCACAAACTTTCAGCAAATTTCAATAATATTAAGACACCCTAATGGGGGCTAAACCCCCTATAGTGAAAATTTGGGAAGCCCATAACTTGAGTATTGGAACCTCTATTATCACAAGGTTTTTCTATTAATTAAACGTAAATCAACAAAAAAGGCACCTCTCTTTTATAGTAAAATTTGGCTAATTTAAACATTTTATCTATGGCAAAACATCACTAGAATTATGACAACAAAAATTATCAGTTAATGCCTCTACTTTTTAAACATTTTCCCTTTATTTTTTCTCCATAAATTATATCACTGATTTAAAATCAATCATCATTTTCTTACAAAAAAAATGTGTGAAACGCAGCAACGTGCAGGTAATTTGGCTAGTAATATAATAATAATGGATCTTCCATCAGTCTTGATGATGATCATTTAGCTGGTTAATAATTTGAACTTCTAACTACCAAATTTCATTTACAAATTATTGGTCAACTTCATATATACACATGCACACACACACACACACATTTATACACACACACACACACATATATATACACACATATATATATATACACACGCACACACATATATATATATATACACACACACACACATATATATATATATACATATATATATATACACACATGCACACACACACACACACACACACACATATATATATAGATTGTTATGCTTTGGGAGGGTCATGTTGCCAATAAGAAACACACGCACCTATTTTTATTTCTATGTTCTCTAATTTGCCCTTATGTTCTATTTAAAATAGAACATAAGGGCAAATTAGAGAACATAGAAATAAAAATAGAATCAATGTTTAGACAAATCACAGAGGCAATACACATAAATGAACTCCAACCAAAATTAAATAGAAAACATGAATGGAATAGCAACATCACAACTTACAATTAAGGACAAAATGAAAACACACACACACACAGAACAACCAACCAACCAGTAACATGTAAATAAACAAATAAATAAACAAATATAAACACACACAGACACCCCAATGTAACACATGTGCAAACTAAGCATGCTCCACACACAAAAACAAGATGGCGTAAAACAGAACAAAGGAGAGGCACAAAAACAAAGAAAAGAATCCCCAGTCACTGAAGAGGTCACAGAATGTGTGACGAAAGAACTTTGACAATATATGAACAACCATCCGGTTATGGAACCAACCAACCAACCGGAAATTTATAAATTCTTAAATTTATAAATTTAATTTATAATAAATTGGAGTGAAAGCAACTGGTGCGTGTGTTTCTTATTGGCAATATGACCCTCCCAAAGTATAACAATATCGGTTTCAACACACATTTTCAGATAAAGAATCTTGCTAAACAAATTCAGAAACGAAATATATATATATATATCATTTCTTTCCATTGGAAATTCTCTGGATTTCCAATCTTTTGGAATGATAAAACGGTCGGTAACAGCAATGGAACAGGTGATTATTTAAATCGTTTTTTAATTTATTTAGAGAATTGTTTAATAACCGCTTGCTTCGCTACTTTTTATATTGTTCTGGCATCTCGAATTAGTACCATTGAACCACATGTATTATAAACAACTTGAATATTTCTACAAGTACATTGTACCTGTTGAGGTATTCATCCACTTCTATAATTTTTCTCCTTATGTAGAGAACAAAACGTTGAATAATGCTGCTAATTTTAGTGGCAATATCAACATGTTTATAATATACAGCTATTATCAGCGACCTGATTTTGCGTGTGTGTCATTTTAACAGCTTGACCGCATGCGTTAGGCAGGGAGCAAAATATTTACTTACTATGAGGCTTGCAACCTTATGGTGTGGAAATAGGCTGTCTGAAGATTCATTTCTTTCCATTGGAAATTCTCTGGATTTCCAATCTTTTGGAATGATGAAACCGTCGGTAACAGCAATGGAACAGGTGATTATTTAAATCGATTTTTAATTTATTTAGAGAATTGTTTAATAACCGCTTGCTTCGCTACTTTTTATATATATATATATATATATATATATATATATATATATATATATATATATATATATATATATATATACATATATATAAGTAGATACTTGCCCAAGGTGTCACAGTAAGACTGAACCTAGAACAATGTCTATATCCATGTTGCACATTTTTGTGTGTATGTGCCTGTGTTTCCCTGTTTTAAATAAATTAATTAATAACATGCAGCTATGCAACTGAGTTTTCCACAAACATGTGTTTCATTAATGTAATTTACAAGCTAAATAAATGTGACACAATATGTGACAAACCTGAAATTTTGAATTCTAGTCACAATCTATCTGATGGGCTTCCAAACAGTTTACATCAACCCAATTTCATCTACAAGGCTTGAGTTGACCCAAGGCTATGGTAAATGATACACAAGATGTCATGTAATGAGATGCAACCTGGCACCCATGCTTGCAAAGCGAACTTCTTAGTTACTCAGCCATGCCTGTGTTCACAATATGCAAACATACATAGTCAAAAGAAGGGAAAAACAGTACCAGAGAACAACACATTACAATAATGGGATATCAGTTTAACATTTAACCCTTTAGCATTCAAACCGGCCATATCCGGCCAGAATTCTCTCACATCTTCTGTTCAAACCGGTCATAACTGGCCACTCATACCAACGTTAAAGTATTGTTCTTGAATAAATAATATCAAAATCTCATGAATCTGATATTACGTGAGATAATTATGTAAGATAAAGACTTTACTGTGAAAATACAATAGTATATCTAGAATAATAGAATAATGTAAATGTTAAAGGGTTAAAAAAAGTTATAAAAGAGTGTTGATGTTTCACATGCTAGTCTTTCATCAGAATGGAAAATGCAGCAAGAAGAGAGGATTGTTATGGAGAGATAAAACAGAGAAAGACAAACAAGAAAATGTTATGTCTTTCTCAACCATTGAAATGAGAACACAAGAAGATGAGTAAGTGAATTATATATATATATACATACACACACACACACATATATATATATATATATATATATATATATATATATACACACACACACATGTATATATACACACACACACACACATATATATACACTAACACATATATATATATACACCCACACACATATATAATTACACACACACATATACATATACATATACACACACACATATATATACGCACACATACACACATATGTATATATATATATATATATATATATAATATATATATATATATAGAGAGAGAGAGAAACACTGATCTTTCGAAGGTGTAAAAACTACCAAAAATAACAAAATGTCCTCAATATTTAGATATAGTTAAGAGTTTAGAATGTTCTGGAACATGCGTGCATGTCATACTCTGGTTAGACAATAGTAGATTTGCCCAGTACTTGTCCTGGTTTCAACCAATCTATTTTGCATGCCAAATATTCACACATCTGCCTTCCCCAACCCCTCCGAGTGGATTATTTTATATTTGTAGAAAAGCAATTACTTGGTCTTCCTTGATAATTTGAAGGTCATGATTTCGATTTTCATTTGCATATTTTCCTAACAGAAAAGGAAAAAAAAAATGGATGAAACTCATGTGTGGTTGTTTGTCAGCCATCTTAGAAAAATGTGCATTGAACACACATGCTTGCCATAAAGATAAATTAATGATTTTATTTATTACTAGCAGCAGGACCTGGCATTGCATGGGTAGGAAACGTGAAATAGCAACACACATATGCAAAAATTGAGGAATGTAGCTGTGTACTTTTTGAATTCCGATATTCTCAGGGATTGCAGAGTGACGTAGACAATTGTGTGAAAACCAAGTAGGGAGGTACATTTAAGTAGAGATATTGAGATGACAAAATCAGCGTGGCAACGCAGCTGCAACAGAGGGGGTCATAGTGTAATTAGCACAAATGCTGGGCAGCACTGGTTGCAGTGTGTTTACACAGCAACAAAGGTGCAATAAAAGGGGTCACCATGGAATTAACACAACCGCTGTTCGGCGTACTTGCACAAAGCGTTCATACTGTGGTGTAGGTGCAACAAAATGGATCTTAGTAGAAGTAGCACAGACGTGAGTTTTACGGTGTCAATAACACGGCAACGTACACAGGGCCCAGATTTGCACGTGATGAAAGCACGAAGCGTCAACATGGTGCCGACAAAAATTTTAAGGTCCTCCTCATTTCTTCAATCCCCCGAAAATGGTCCTACTTAAAAGTAAGTGTTGTGTCCTCTGTTAAATAAACCAAACTTTTAACAAAATATTATACACTACTTATGATGTTTAAGTAGCGTTTATATTGAAAATGAAAATGGCATGTGATGCCAAATGTTAATTCGTAAATTTCCTAGAAACCATTAATGGAATCGGAAATTTTTTTTGTCCACAGCAATGCGCGGAGACTAAAAATGCCTAGGGAAGAAAAAGTTAAAATCTTTTTAGCCCATTGCACTTCAAAAAATATAAGTAACGCATGTGTAAAGTTTGAAAATCAGTCGGGTACTTCTCGAGTTTTAGGGATTTACACAGACAGACAGACAGACAACATCCTCTGTTTTATATATATAGATATATTATTTACAATTTGCATGTAGGCAGGTCTCTCTGGAAATAAGGGGCACTGAGAGTATTACATGGCCATGAGGGGTCAGTGGTCCAAAAAGTTTGAGAACCTCTAGCTCTTTGTGCTTTGAGTTCAAATCCTACCAAGGTTGACTTTGTCTTTCAAGGTCAATAAATAAATAAAGTACTAGTCCAGTGCTGGTGGAGGGGTGGAAAGTTTTGGTCAGTTCTTCCTGGAATTCTCTTTCTCACTTTCTCTTTATTTTCCCCCTTCTCTCTCTTTTTCACTGGAAGGTATTGGTTGTGTTAAGATCTAGAGAAGGATGAGCTCCGCTAGGTTTAAAATACCCAATATATGTTTTATGACATAACTGCCCATTACAACTACTGCAGGAGTTCAGGACCCATGGATAAACAAATGCCTGACTGGATAAAAATACAGAAACAGATTGTAGTATGTGTCTATGCTTATGTGTGTGAGTATGGCTATATGTTAACATGCTTCTGTGAGTAATTTAGAATATTTTTCAATAAATTTTTACATTACAAAATTGTACGAGAGTGTAAATTTTATCTGTTGTTAAAATTGCATTTGGAATGACACAAATTATCTCAATTTGTAATTTCAGGGCAATTTTAAAGATTTTTTTAGTTTATTTATTTTTCATGTTTTATTTAGTCACTCCTCTAATTAAATTTTTTTTTAATTGATTGTCTTTTTTCAGTGTTTATTGCACAATTATTAAAACAATTGTTCCGTGTTGTCAGAAATTTCTTGGAATGCTCTTGCTATTTACATGCCTCCCTCCCCTTATCCAGAGCTTTAATTCATATTGGAACATGAAGAGAAGAGGTTGTAATGTCAAGTTTTAGTTTGTAGCTGTATCTTTTTCACTTTATTAATTTGAAATAAGGGCGGTGGATTGGCAGAATCGGTGGAGCGTCAGACACCATGCTTTGCAGCATAAAGTTATGGCCCTTCACCTTCTGAGTTTAAATCCCGCCGAGGTTAACTTTGCCTTTTATCCTTATGGGGTCGATAAAATAAAGCACCAATAACGTACTGGGGTCGATTTAATCAACTCTCCCTCCCCCCTAATTACTGGCCTTGTGCCTATACTAGAACTCATTAATTTCAAATAAGGAAACACAAAAATGTGCAATATAGGTGCAGAAATGGCTCTGTGGTTAAGGTGTGTGCTTTGCAACCATAAAGTTTGGTATTAATTCACACTGCATATTTGGAAAGATTTGTTCGTATAGTCTCAGGTTGACCAAGGCCTTCTGAGTGAAATTTGGTAGGCAGAAACTGTGTGGAAGCCTGTCACGTATGATGCATGTATATATAAGGATAAAGATCCCATTGCTCCATGTGGAGTCATAGAGGCACCGTCATACGGCCTGTCTAGGACACTTTTAAACCAATTTTTTTCTATAGAGGAAGAATCAACCCCAGTATTGGACTGGTACTTTTTTTTATCGACCTCGAAAGGATAAAAGGCAAAGTTGACCACAGTGGGATTTGAACTCAGAGCGTGCAATGAGATGGGATGAATACCATAAAGCATTCTATCCGAAGTATTAATGGTTCTGCCAATTCGCCGCCTATACAAATATATATATACAAATATCTATATATATGTGTGTATGTGCGTGTGCATCTGTTTGTGTTTATATCCTGTAACTGGATATTACAAACAAAGAGATGGATAAAATAAGACTGGAAAAAAAAAAGTGCTAAGTCGATATGGTCAAATAAACCTTTTTAAGGTGGCCACATTATAATGACTAAAGCCAGAAGAAAAATAAACGAATTACACAAAAACCTGTAAATCATTGTCTAAATATATTTGAAAAATCACTTTTGTCATTTTAAGAAGATATACACACAACTTTAGATATTTTAACTCTTAATTCCCCTTACCACAGAAACCACATTAACAAGACATTCTTGCAAAATACTAAACAGTCCTATGACCACATCACATTAGAAATGAAATCTTTTCTGTAATACTGCATTGATTTGCCCAATAGTAAAGATACTATATACAATTAACAAAGACATTGAGATATTTTCTTCTAAATAACTACTGCATGTTAAGAATTAAGTTCTTCATGCTTCCGGGAGAAATTAAATAAACATGAAATGAAGAAAAATAGTATTGTAGTAATTTTATGAGAAGACTGACAGTCAATTGATAGAATATTGATCTGTCTGAAGCAATCAAAACTGTAATTAAATTGTTCATTAATTCTGATTCAACAAATGTTTTTACAGGCATTTTGTTCTCCTGTTGTGAAAATGCTCTTGAAATGAAATCCCAAAAGTAATGATGGTTCAATTTATTCTTGAAACTAATTGAAATTATTGGACTAAACTGATCTTATAATATATGATGGAATATTCCAATTCCAAGTATTTGTCTAAATACTCAATGATTGATGAATTGGAAAGACATAAAATTGATCAAAACAGTGAAGATGATTTCTAATGAAAATTTAATTAACCCTTTCATTGTCATATTTCTAATGAAAGATATAGCCTATAATTTTCAAATCATTTTGAAAATTATCAAGACTTTTGAGGAATTTAGCAAAATAACTTTTTCATTATTAAGTTGGTGTGGGGTTCATAATTTAACAAATGTTCTTACATAAAATTACAACAGAAAGTTTTCAAATAAACAAGCAATTTAACCTTTTCATTGCCAAATTTCCACTGAAAGATATTGCTTATAATTTTCAAATAATAAAAAAAATAATCAAGAATTTGGTGGAATTTAGTAATATAATTAACTTTCTCAATGTTACTTTAGCATGAGGAAGAAAAGTTCTTGCATAAAATTATGATGTTATTAAATAAATATATACATGTTAACCTTTTTGTTACAATCTTTCTAATGAAATTACACTGGCTGTAATTTTAAAATCATTTTGAAAATTTCTAAAAATTTGAAAGGATTTAGTAATGTAACTAACTTTCTCTTTATTAAACTGGTTTTTGAAACATAAAGGTTCTTGCATAAATTTATAATGGAAGGTGAAATTATAAATTAGAAAGATTGTAACACTTTAACCCTTTAGCATTTACATTACTCTGTATATACTATTGTATTTTCATGGTAAAGGCTTTACCTCACATAATTATCTCACATAATATCGAATCTATGAGATTTTGATATTATTTATTTTGAGAACAATACCTTAACATTAGTATGAGCAGTCAGTTATGGCCAGTTTGAACAGAAAGAAGTGAGAGGAATCTGACCAAATACGGACGGTTTAAATGGTAAAAACAAACAGATTTGTATTATAGAACTGGTGGTGGTTTCAGGCAATTTGGTATCAACTCAAATAGTTGAAACTGTTGTTGAAGATTATTAACTGATGAGTTCATTTACGCTAATGAGTTTGTATTGATTAAACAAAAGACAAAGCATCTTCTGCTGAAATAATGAAGAAATTTCAATAAACCAATATTACACCTAAACTCAACAAAATTTTGATCGAACTACTCAATAAATTATCAATTTATATACTATTGATTATGACAAAACCAAGGATAATGGTCGTTTTGAAATAATAGACATAAAAGTCGATCTAATCATTTAATACAGATTTCTGATGCCTATTTTTCTGTAATAATATCTCAAGAATTAGTCATATATACTGTATATATATTCTAGCATGGAAAATGGATGTTAAATGATGATGATGATATTGGCAATATAACTATTCTCACCATTATTGTACACATCCAACCACACATCACTCCATCTAGGATTGCAGCCCCACACCCCACAACATCTAAATCCCAATACACAAGTCATAACTCCTTAGTAGCTGTTCACTGTACCAGTACCCACCACACTATCCAAGAACACTCACCCCTCCCAATTTCTCTCACCACCCTGTCAAATTCCACCATACTTGTCATCCAGCTATGACATACTTTCACCCTCTTTTTCTCCCCACATCACCCATTTAACCTCACTACACTCGTTATACATCCAAGGCATTATACTTGTCATCCTCTCACTTGTCACCTATGACATACTTATTCTTTTGACCTCCTCCATCCTATTACCCCATACTATCATACCCCCTCCCCCCCCCCCCCATCCACATAGATTAGAAAGTACCCTTCAGTTGAGTCAATGACTGGCAACTTCCCTAGCTCTTGTGGCACAATAAAATGTACACACTATACTCTGTAAAGGTGTTGCTAATAAGCGTTGAGAGGACCCTCCAGTCCTGTCACAATAACCTCCCTTGAGTTGGTGCTACGAAAAATGCACCCAGTACACGTTAGGTGGTTGACGATAGGAAGGGCATCTAGCTGTAGAAACCATCCTTCAAAAGGGATGAAATGACTCTTCAGTTGTGTTAAGCCAGGACAACTTCTCTAATGATGGGGATAAAATAAAATGCTTTCAGTATTCTCTGTAAAAAGGTTGGTGATAGGAAGAGCATCCAGTCATAAAAACTTGCCAAAAAAATATTGACTGACCATTTAGTTGTGTCAAAGATATGACATCCTCCCTATTGCTGGTGTTATGATGAAATTGACTGTAGGTGTGCAGGTACATATATAAAAGAAATGTAGATCCCTGTTTATCTGAGAGGTCAGTAGCTCCAATTAATTACTGACTTGGTTTGTGATAATCCATCCAACCCATGCTAGCAGGGATAAAAGATGTAAAATGATGGCAATAGAATTATCATTTTACTTCCAATTTTTCATGTTAGTATGGGTTGGATAGGTTGATTCAGACTATGTGCTTACTTAATCAGAGTTACTGTCCTTCATAGCTAGGGTCCGTATTTAGCTTGCATAAATTACAAGTGAGGCAAGGTTTCTACAGCTGGATGCCCTTCTTAATGCCAACCAGATTATAGTAGGCGCATTACATATACACACGTGCACATTAAGTATATATGTATATGTATTCACTGTAAATGAGGTTGGTGTCAGGAAGGGCATCCAGCTGTAGAAACCAAGCCCAAATCAGTATGCATGACATGGTCACCTGACCTAGCATTGCCGACAGCAGGACATCCTGTCTAGCCCATGCTAACATGGAAAAAGTGACGTAAAACGGTGATGATGATGATGATATATATATATATATATATATATATATATATATATAAGAAAAGTCAACATGGAAAAAAACATGAGAGAACAATACAATACAACGATATATATTTATTTAATGCTTCCTTGATATAGTAGAAAAACAGATTTAGGTTTTCAGATATTGATCCTTCATCAGAAGATAGAATGAGAGAGAGAAAATATAGAAAAATTACAAGAGTAAGAGAGCTTATGTGTATATATTATATATATATATATGGAGGTGGCTGTGCCAAAAGTACTATAGCTAGAGTGAGAACGGGATGGAGAAATTTCATGGAGCTACTACTGCTGTTAACCACAAAATGAAGGGCAGACTGTATGATGTGTGTATCAAACAACAATGTTGCATGGTAGTGAGGCCTGGGTGCTGTGTGCAGGGACCCTACGAAGATTGGAAAGAAATGAAGCTACCATGCTTTGATGGAGGTGTAATAGTAATATACATGTACAGCAAAGTATAAATGAACTGAGAGAGAAATTAGGCATAAGTGTGATCAGATGCAGTGTGCAGAAGAGGAGAATGCATTGGTATGGCCATGTGCTCTGTATGAAGGATGATAGCTGTATAAAAAGGTGCAGGTGGCTCAAAGTTGATGGAAGCTATGGTGTAGAAAGACCTAGGAAGACTAGGGATGAGGTGATGAAAGCTGACCTTGCACAATTGCACTTGTTGAAGGCAATGACACAGGATCGAGATTTCTCGCACTATGCAGTAATACAGAAGACTCGCTTTCCCTTGTACACGGGTTGAAGAATACATATTGTATGCACTTACCTTCCGCCTACCCCTTTCATACACCTCCACGTCCTAACCCCCCTCTTTTTCACTCCCCACGTACTAACACTCCAGCCACACCCACATGCTCCTAGATCTACCTGCCCAATCCTTACCCTGCCAAGTCCCCAGTCCACATTGTAAAGTAGTCATGATGATGACGAAACAAAAAGTGCCAAGCCCACACTATAAAGTGGTCATGTAGGTAGGTTTCACGACAAAAAGCACCCAGCACCACTCTAAATGTGGTTGGTGTTAGGAAAGGCATGCAGCTGTAGAAAACAAGTTAAAACTAGTTCTGTATGAACAAGACATGGTTATCATGGTTATCATGGTTATACTTGTCTCAATGGGGCAACTCTTTTAATCCATGCTTGCATGGAAAAATGAACATTAAACGATGATGATGAGGATATATATATATATATATATATATATATATATATATATATATACGTGGGAAAGTAAAAAATCGGAGAATAGACCGTTAAAACATGTTTATTTAAAATATCACCTACGTACGTTTCGCCCAGTTGGGCTTCTCAAGGGCATAAATAATCACAAGTGTTCCTTATATTGCTCGGAAAGAGTTTTGGGGGTTAAATCCACATCAAGGTTCATTGCTCGCAAAAATATCTTGTTTTGATTTTGCAGCAGGTCAAGGGAGGTAACTCTGGCCGGTGTTAGGGCAGTCTGTCCCGGACAAATTTTTTTTTTTTTTTTTTTTGCCGCATCCGTTTGTCTGAGGCTGGGTCTGGTATGCAAGGATTATTTTCTGGGTGTTATTTTGCAGCGCCTGCCCGCCGGGGTGTTAAGACTTGTTGCAGGGAGATCCAGTGTACTATTTCACTCTTCATCCTTAACCCATCTGAAGAAGGATATTTTTAAGCGATGTGTACAACTTATCGCTGTTTCAGCTCTGCTGTTGATGAGCTCGTGGGGTGCAGTTATGATGTGGTAGAGCTCCATGAGGCAAAGATCGCATTTCCTCTTGAAGTTGTACGGTGCAGCCCTGCCGACAATCTCCCAGTGCGTGGAGAAGCTGATGTTTAAGTCCTTTAGTGATGTGATGTAGTCCGCGAGCGAAGTGGAGTGCCTTAGTTTTCTATTTGTGAAAGAGTGGAGATGTGTTCGAAACCTAATTTTGAACGGGCCGGAGGTGGCCCCTATATAATGTTTAACGCTATTGTGGCTAGTAATAGTGCATCTATATATAACCCTATCAGTCAAGCAGTATCCTCTAAGGGGGCAGCGTCCTCTGTCGCGGCAGTTGCAATTTAAACATCAGCTTCTCCACGCACTGGGAGATTGTCGGCAGGGCTGCACCGTACAACTTCAAGAGGAAATGCGATCTTTGCCTCATGGAGCTCTACCACATCATAACTGCACCCCACGAGCTCATCAACAGCAGAGCTGAAACAGCGATAAGTTGTACACATCGCTTAAAAATATCCTTCTTCAGATGGGTTAAGGATGAAGAGTGAAATAGTACACTGGATCTCCCTGCAACAAGTCTTAACACCCCGGCGGGCAGGCGCTGCAAAATAACACCCAGAAAATAATCCTTGCATACCAGACCCAGCCTCAGACAAACGGATGCGGCAAAAAAAAAAAAAAAAAAAATTTGTCCGGGACAGACTGCCCTAACACCGGCCAGAGTTACCTCCCTTGACCTGCTGCAAAATCAAAACAAGATATTTTTGCGAGCAATGAACCTTGATGTGGATTTAACCCCCAAAACTCTTTCCGAGCAATATAAGGAACACTTGTGATTATTTATGCCCTTGAGAAGCCCAACTGGGCGAAACGTACGTAGGTGATATTTTAAATAAACATTTTTTAACGGTCTATTCTCCGATTTTTTACTTTCCCACGTGCTTACGCTCTGCTAACTCTCTAGCCCACTAAATATTAACACTTCGAATATTTAATACTGCCGGCACTAGTATCGAGCACCTTTGGCATACGCTACTTGGCAAATAACTATATGTATCACCTATCCCCCCTTTTTTTCTCTTTCTCGATGCGTAAATACTATATATATATATATATATATATATATATATATATCACAGAAAAAAGAGAATCAGTGTTGCGACGAAAGGAATTTATTGGACATATTACAATTGTTTCTCGATCGATATGGTAATCAAACCTGACTCTGAAATCGCGTGGTCCTCGGATACGTCTCGATTCTACGAACCAGATTTTCCTCTTGTCCTTTAACATCGAATTCCTTCGTTTGTTGATTTAGATCCTGTTGTCATTCCATGAGTGGTCAGGAATTGTACACGTCACCGGTATTTCTAGCCACTCTTGGTTTCCCACTGCTTGATTCTTTTCGTTCTCCACCTGTCAATCAAAATTTCTTCATGTATCAGAATTACTACTGTGGTGGGAGAGGGGCTGTAATCTTGAACGGCTGGCATCACTTCGACGTCTTCATCCGGTATCACTAGGGCGAAGAGTGTGCATTTACGTTGGTGTCTGCATGCTATGATTATTTCAGACTTGAGGTTGACTGCGTCGCCCTTAAGTTTGACTATCTCCATAGCCTCGGACAGGCATAACTTGCACTTCCTGTCTCCGGCCGAGTACGCATTCGCATGTTGTACAATACTTCAGCTGAGGTCAATTTCTATGCCACTGTCTTTGAGTCTCCTTACTAAGTCCGCCAATCTGGTGGAGTGTCTCTTGTTCCTGTCCTTGAACGAGCTCTTGTGGTTGTACATCCTCGACTTAAAAGTCGTGGATGTAGCTCCGATGTATGTGTGCCTATCGTTGTGCGTGGTAACCACACATCTGTAGACAACGCCCTTAGTCAGGCACATTCCCCGCAGGGGGCACTCCTCATGGACACGGCAGTTACATGTTCGTGCATCATTTTTGTAACTCCCGTTACGTGGTCCTGGCGTCTTATTTGGGTTCCCACCGGTCCTCGAGTGGTGCTCCTGCGGAGTGGTGGACGCAGTGTTCACCACCAGCTGGTCTCTATTAATTATTTTTTTCAGCCTGTGGCGTTCGAGACGTTTGGTGAGGTTAAGCCGCTGTCAGCAAAGTTCTTGTCATAACTGGCGGCTCGCCTTACTGAGGTGTCAAGTGATACCTGTGAGAGTGTCAGGTATGACTGTGAGGATGCCTGGTAGTTTCAGTACTTTAGCGTCACCATCACCCATGTTAATGCTCGCATCATGTCTTTAGATAAAAATAAAATAAAAATAGCGGAGATAAGGTTTCATTTATAAATTGTTTGAAAACCATATGCTGTGTCTTTCGTTAGAAATATGTTAACAAACAGGTTAAATGAATATTAAAAGAGAACAACGTACAAACTTAACATCAGTTCGATTTAAACTAAATAAAAACCAGAAAGAAAAAGCCTCTATGTCAGGAGTTGAGGACCTGCAACTCCTTAGCCTATATTGGGTGGCTCTTTATCACTCTAAAGATTTGAATTTTTTTATTTTATTAAATCTGCAATCTTGTATTAAAACATAAGCTACTATTTATAACCCAAATACTGAAGCAGTTTCGTATTGAGGAAGAAAAAAGTTAGCTAAACACAGGTCTTCTTATATAAATCGTATATATTTGTTTATGACAAATTATACGGCTCTAACAGTCTGAATTATTTTATTTCTTTTTAAAATGGCTGTTCAGTTCGAAAAGTGTCACCTAAGTCTACTTTACATAATTACTTGATCTGTTAGAAATAGAAGCCAAATCATTTTGAAATAACGTTAATAAAAAAGAAAATTCATAGTACAAAATCCCTGTTGATCACACAAACGACTTCCAGTTTGGTTCAAGTTGTCTTCTTCAGAAAAAATCAATTAAAGACTTGTTTTCCATGTGAAAGCTACAGGTAACAAAGAGATGTTATGTAATATCATAAAGTAACTATATAGTGCTCCATCCATTCATTGACTATTAAAGTTACACACACACAAACACACACACACACACACACACACATATATATATATATATATATATATATATATATATATATATATATATATATATATATATATATATATATATATATATATGTGGTGGGGGGGGTAAAGAGGTGAGGCTGTGTGGTTACTAAAAGCGAAGTGTTACAAGGTAATCGGGACGTAAACAAGAGAAGAAAAGTTTCCCTTCGTCAGCTGTTTACTACGGATCTTAGATGTTTCGGCGCTTAAAACAGAACATTGATCCGTAGCGCGCCCTTGGCCTTCT
>OZ024741.1:74934356-74996856 GCA_964016885.1 Eledone cirrhosa | reverse complement strand
GTCCCTATTTAAGTCGGAGTTACGCATTGCGAACGTAAGGGCCTTGTTGGGTAGAACTGGTGAGATAGAAGAATAGTAGTCGTCTATGCCGAACTGTATCAATTTTTATGTTGGTTTGTCATCTATTCTAATGAACCAGTTAATTACCTCGTTGGTGTTGTTCCAAAGTCTAATCGATAGTGTATTCCTCATCTGATTTAATATTCTATCTAATATATTTTTTACTGATATCACCAATGTCTGATTTAGAGGGGCAGACACATCTAATAGAAGAGTTAGATTCTAAGTTACTTTTATGAGTAAAGTCGGCTGTCTAGGTTCAAATGGTTCGATACAGTCAGCTATACATAATCTATTCACTATTGCTAATCTTTCTTTGCTGATATCGTAAATGGTTGACTTATCCGTTTTCCTTAAACATAAATTTTTTATAAGTGTTGATGTCTAGTTTTGTCGGCTCAGATGAGTACACCGTCCGTTTTCCTCAGTTTGTCCATAATTGAGCGAAGATTTCTTTGGAATTTGTTGTGGTATCCACACTCGTCATACTTAATATTACTGACCAGATCCATTAGGTCTTGTTCGAAGTCTCCAGGTTCTCATTATGTGGTGGGCTTTTGTATGATTTAAATCCGAAATTGTTATGCTCGTTAGAGTTCCAGTTGTCATTTAGATTAGTTCTCTTGCTTTCAAAGTGAAATGCCTTCCATTTGACACGGAGAATGAAAGTCATTTTTTTAATTTTGTTTTTATTAAATCTTTGAAGTAGTCATTCTTACGAGGAAGTGGGATATTTTTCACAGATATGCTAGAGGTAGGTGTCCCATCTGGGAGACCACAGTCAGTTACTTTTTTGCTCCCTCCCACATCAAGGACGCCGCGGTAAATGTAGGGGTCATCGATTCCGTAGCCGAACGGAATAAAATTCGGAAATACCTGGATTTATCTACTAATTATTTTTCCCAGCCTATAGCATTCGAGACGTTTGGTGAGGTTGGGCCGCGGACAGCAAAGTTCTTGTCGTCACTGGCGGCTCGCCTTACTGAGGTGTCAGGTGATGCCCGTGAGGGTGCCTGGTTGTTTCAGCGACTTAGCCACGCCATAACCTGTGGTAATGATGCGAGCCTATTGGCTTGCCTCAAAGTGTTTAGTTAACTCTTATTATCTGATGTGCAGCCGATTGTCGCACTTGGTGGTGTATTGATTGACGTTTTTGTTTTTGCTCCGCGTCTTTTCTTCTTTTTTCTCTCTTTTATGCGTTTATATTTGTGTCTATCAACGACATTATATTTGTAATGTTCTTCTGAATGAATTGCACGCAATGTATAATGTTATTTACGCATGTGTAGTGTTATTTATACAACTGTGCACAGTGTTTTACCATTGTGTATTGATAAGCTGTTGGTTTACCTCAAACTTCCGGAAGCAAAATATGAGAAGTAGAAATATCCATTTTATGTTGGTTAATTCGCGTTTCAGTAAAGTGAATATGCGATACAAAAAAACGCAAAGGGCAGTTTACCAGATAAATGTTCTCAATATGGCTGGTGGAGTTATTGCACTGAAACGTGTGTTAGAGACCCTATTGTATAATATAGCTTTCTTCAAACTTCAACAAATTTTGCCGGCTAGGATGCCACAAGTTCGGGGGAGGTCTTGCCGGAAGTGAGGAGACAGTGACGCCACATGAGATTTTGCGAGCACTTTTCCAGGGCCCAGTTTTGTGTGAGCCTGTTAAGATTGAATGTGAGAGACTCTGTATTTTGGGGCGGACGTAAAATAGGTAAACATCCATTCAGTCCGGAATCAAGTGGAGACGCAAATATGTATAAAGGGTGGTGTATAAGTTCGGAAGTAAATTGTTGAAATTTGATTTCTAAAAGCGTTTTAAGTAGATCATTAATCTTCTTTTATTTCCTGTTTATTTCCCATTAATCTATGTAAACATATTGGACTTTGTTTGAATTTCTTAAAGAATTTGAATGTGTCATCCAATAGAGAAAGGATACTTAAACATCATCGCACAAGGAGGTCAGATTTGGATATTGCCAAGTTACTTTCGGTTGCATGATCTATGGTTTGGGAAGCTGTGAAGATTTGTCAGATAGACACAGAAGTGGAAGACCGCAAACTAAACGGACTCCTACTCTCATAAAGCCGTTTGAGAAAGGATAAGAAAAAATTCGAAAAGATTCAAGAGAAAAATGGCAAAAGATGTTCGAGTAAGCCCTGGGGCAATGAGAAGGATCATCAATGAAGACATTGGAATGTCTTCCTTCACCCTTCAGAAAAGATAAACTCTTTCTGAAAAGACAAAACAAAAAAGGCTAGAGAGAAACAAGAATTTGCTTAATGAAATGAAATGTGGTATGGCGGGATAAATTGTCTGGTCAGATGAAAAGATTTTCACTGTTGAGCAGACACACAACCAAAGAAGTGTTCGAATCATTGGAAAAAAAGCATCAGTAATAAATGTTGACCAAAACATCAGTATTCCATAGAATGAAACCAGCTTCTGTTATGGTCTGGGGGGTTGTTTCATCATCTTGGAAGTCCACTCTCATTTTTGTGGAAGAAAGGACAAAAGTTAGCTCCCAATCTTACATAAATAGTATTCAGGAGTTTATGCTTGCTTCTACAACTAATCATTTAAGCAATGATTATCTGTGGACTTTCCAACAGGATGGAGCCACCTCCCATACAACAAATGTCACACAAGCTTGGTGCAGAGACCATCTTCTGAGGTTCTGGTCAAAGGGAATGTGGCCTCCTTGTTCACCTGATTTGTAACCTATGGACTTTTCAGTATGGTTTATCCTTGAAGAAAAAGCCTGTTCAAAAGTCCATCAGACAGTCAATGATTTAAAGGTATCTTTACTGAGCGCTTGGAAAGAAATTCAACAAGAAATTTTGCGTGCTTCGGTGAAAGATTTTCGACGGAGTTTAGAGGCTGTTATTGTTGCACGAGGGGGTCATTTTGAATAAGCTCTATTCGTTATATTCTAAAGATATTTTTGTATAAATACATATATGTTGCTATAAAGTTAGTAGTTTTGTTATTAAAAGCATTTTTACTTGCTTCCAAAGTTACGCTCCATCCACTATATATATGTATATATATATATATATATATATATATATATATATATATATATATATATATATATATATATATATATATATATATATATATATATATATACGAAATCCCATGTAACTCACATCCGTAGGGGCACCCACTGATGAATTATAGGAGCCCACTTGAATATATATCTATTGATGGTATACAAGATCCTACATAAATTGGTATAATTTAACCCAAATTGTAGGAATCCTATAATGAAACGAGACGTCCGTCTGGGAAGAGATATATTCGATATGTCTCATATGAAATAATACACCCAATTTTCCACGCAATACTTTTAGTTAGCACCCCGAACGCATAATTGGGAATATAATCACTTATTTCCTAATGGTTGTTGAGTGAGTTGGAATTTGGCCGGAGTATCGCTAAAAAGCTTTCTCCGATATTGTATTTATTTATATATATTATATATATATTTATATATATATATATATATAATCAAACATTTACAAATACCTATGTCTCTCTAAAGAGTCACCTCCCTTACACCCTACCTAATCCTTTTTCTTAAATAAATTAAATATCATCCAGCATGAATTACCCCCCACTGCATATTAACTCTCTAAAAAGGGAAATCATATCAAACCCCAGTTCACCATTTGCTTCCATCATGGATCAACTAAGCACTCTTGCTATATTAACACATTTTGATCTGCTTATCTTCAAGCACTATGCCTGTAAATAACATCATTTTTTCTTTCACATTGACTTTTTATGCTCCACATTACCCTCCCCCCCCCTTTTTTTTTCTTTTCACTTCATAAACCTTGTTTGTAAATAACATTATTCTCTCTGCACCATTTCTTTAACATGTCCACCACCACCATTCTACACCAATACATATTACTATCATTTGATAATGCATAAAAATGCTGAAACCGGTAATAGACAATTATTAAATATATAAATAAATAAATCCCATTGTTAATTAATAAATAAATCAACTAATACCTTAACACTTCACACAAAGTAAAATATTTCGTTTTAATCATTTTCTAATCCAGAAAAAAGAGAGAAAGAAATAAAAAGGGAGAAAAAAAATATTTTTCTTCCTAATAATCGTCTTTTTCTCCCTGTTTTCACACACACACACACACACACACACACACACACACACATATATATATATATATATATATATATATATATATATATGAGTGTGTGTGCATGCGAGACAGTGTTATAATGGTGGTGACCCAGCATTGCTGAAGTTTATCGAACGGAATATGGAAAAGAGTATATGTGTGTACAGAGAGAGATTGTGTGTTAATTTCATGATATGCTTAAACTCTTAACATATCTACTCTAAGAAGAATACGATGTGAAAGAAAGGTTAAGGTTTATGTTTGGATATTTTATAGCGCCTCACTCGTTAAGCTGACAATTGAGTTACTGTAAAAATGTGTAGTTTACGGGGATTTTTCAGCCAATTCTATTATTGAATTTGACGTTGTAAATATACTAAGTGCACATGCCAAAAATGTTGCATTAGATTTCGTTGCTTCGGTTAACAGAGGCAAACGTTTGCGTTTTATTAATTTATGTGTGTGTGTGTATGTGTGTATATATATATATATACACATTCATACATATGTTCGTACGCATGTATATATATATATGTGTGTATCTGTATATATTATATGTGTGAGTGTATATATATATATATATATACATGTATGTATGCATCATCAGATGTGAGCACATATCACTTAATGTTCATATTTGTGTGTATGTATATGCTGCTGCTGTGTGTGTGTGTGTGTGTGTGTGTGTGTGTGTGTGTGTGTGTGTGTGTGTGTGTGTGTGTGTGTGTGTGTGTGTGTGTGTGTGTGTGTGTGTGTGTGTGTGTGTGTGTGTGTGCATCCGTAGTTATGTGAAAAGGAAAGCTGTTAAGCGCAGTACATGTCACGTAAAATTGTCAAGAAGAAAAAAGAAAAGAAATTTATGATTGTAAATAGTAAAAAAAACACTTCAATGTATGCTATGGAAACCTTTAGAATTGCTATATGTTTTTGCAAACGCTGTCAAATAGTGTATATATAAATTCCTCACATAGTGTGTGTAAATATAGTGCATATGTAACTCTTTTACATTGGTGTGTGTCTATAATGCATATATAGTGTATTATTACCATCATCATTTAACACCAGTTTTCCTTGCTAGCAAGAGTCATCACAGACAGGGTTAGTTTTCAGAACTATTGACCTCTCAAACTGACTGGGGGCCTGCATCTTTCTTGCATATATTCTCAGACTTTAAAGAGTGTAATGGGTGCATTTAAACAAGGCACCAACAGTTGGAAGGTTGTTATGTCTGACGCAATTGAAGAGTACTCACAACACTTTGCTTGGCAAGTTTTCTATGGCTGAAAGTCCTTCATAACACCAACCACTTTATCGGGTACTAGACCACTCGTGACCCATTTCGTAACGTTCAAAATATTTTTTTAAATCATATTCACTTAAAAATAATTTTTAAATAATTAAAATATACATAGACATGTATAAAATGAAAATTAATTTGGAAGGCCCATACATATATGTGTGTGTGTGTATACCTATATATATATATATGTGCGTGTGTCTATATATATATATATATATATATGTGTGTGTGTGTGTGTGTCTGTATATATATATATATGTGTGTGTGTGTGTGTGTGTGTAGGGGGTGCATGTGACCTACATACACTGGTCACTGAGACACACATATACACACATACAACAACACCACCACCTCTATCTCTTTCTCTCTCTATTTATGAAGGTACCTGGAAAAAAAAACACGTATCTCAGGAAACCGTGCTCCGATTTACGCGAAACTAGTTTTATTCCATTTGTATTCACATGTCAGGGGCAACTTCCTTTCAAAGTAATTTCCCATTATGCGCCGTTTTGACTGTATTAAATTACAGACTAGCACACAATCACATAGTGTTAGTAGTATATAGATAGATAGATACTGTGTGCATTTTCTATGTCAACAGCACTAGAGAGGTTGCAGTAGAGTTGACACAACTAAAAGGTTCTCTCAACCCTTCTTTGACATGTTTTCTATGGCTGGATGCCCTACCTATCAAGAAATACCTTACAAGGGGTACTGGGTGCATTCTATCATAAGACCGAAACTAGAGAGCTTACATCTGTGAAGTGACTGTAGAGTCCTCACAACCTTTTAGAGAAAATTATTGCAGAACCATCACTAAAGTTGTTTGTTATTGACTCAAGTTTGGAGCCCTCTCTCATGAAATTGCATTGCTCAGGGAATGACAAAAGTGGAAGATGGATGCTTTTGTTCGTTCATCCCAACTGTTGTTTTTTTTTGTTGTTTTTTTTTGTACGTACAGCTTTGCTATATAAATAAATATGTATATAAATACACACACATATATATTTGTGTATATAAGGCAGTGTGGATATGATATGGCATTAAAGAAGAAATATGTGTGTGTGGCCAAATATTTTTTCAAGAGAGTATGATTACACTTTGGAATATATATTTTATGGTTAGCTGGACATGCTCACCGACATCCAGAGTTGACATTGCACTCAGTGCTCCTGTGGGAGCCCCTACATGGACACACTAGAAGTGGAAGACCAAGGTTAACGTATGTTGATGCCCTAAGGACAGACACTGGTCTGTTGGAGACGCAGGACATGGCAGCGATAATGAGGGACAGAGACCGCTGGAGAGAACTCGTCCATGGATCTCGGGAATTTTACCCGCCTTAGATAGATAGATATATATATATAATACGTGGTTTTGTCTTTGCGTGTAATTGTTCTCACCGCTCCACATAATGACGTATTATCTTCGTTTTTTCCGTTCATTGCCAGAGAACGTCTCCACGAACCACCTAATAGAATATTAGTCTACGACTTCATTTATACCATAAACGTGGTTTTATCTTTGCGTCTAATTGTTTTCACCGCTCCAAATTATGACGTATTATCTTTGACTTTATCCGTTCTTTGCCAGGGAACGTTTCCACGAACCAAAGTATCGTCTTCCTGTCTTCCTTCGGTTGCAACGTTTTTTTAAATATTTACTTCTGCGTTCACAGATTGATTTTTTTAGTTTCAGAAGATCCCGTTAAGGGTGAAAGCAGCGATTCTTTGTGTCTCTCGTTTGTTTTGTCCAACACCATCTTGTTTTTGTGTGTTGTGGACCTACATGCTAAATTCTTCACTATAGTCATTGTTAGTACTAACTTTTCTGGCTGTACCCCTTTACATGAATTGTACATTTACTTGGCACAAATCTGAACTGCATCTCATCTAGATTAACCTAGTCCCTAATCAGCTGTGTTCTTACTCTTTCTTTTACTTTCAAGTCCTGGCCCATCAACTTGATGCCTCTATAGTTTCCTCTATCTAGTGCATCTCCTTTACCATTGTAGCAGTTGATAATAATGCTACTATGATAATATTTAGTATTTCTTGGTTTACAATGCATGTGGATATTTTCTGTAAAATGCTGCCTTACAATCCTGAACACCTCATGCCTCTGGTCATCACGCTGCAAAATGTGCTTAAGTTTTTTATCTTTTGCTTCCCACCTTGCAAAATATACTTATCGTCTAGTTTCCCTCCTGCTTCCAGGTACTGTAACTTGCTTCCCCCAATCTTCCATTTTTTCCATGCCTGTCTCTGCCCTTAATTGTCTCATCTACCTTACTGCTCCACCATCAAGTTACTCTCCTTCTCTATGGAACCCTGCTCCAGGCACAGATCTCATCTGTGGGTATGGTGTGGTGTGCGGTGGCCGGAGGCTGGGGAGTGCTCGACCGGAAGATTGCTTGACCGGAAGATAAAAGATGTGGCTGGCCTCATGGCACTGTACCTCGAGAGGGACGCGTTGGCACTCTTCCTAGAGATGGATGAACACAGCCAAAGGGATGCGCAAAAGATTGAGAGGCGCATGATGGAAGCGTTCGCGGAGGGACCGTTAGCCGCTTTTGCTAAGCTGGCAAGAATTAGATGAAACAGTGAACGCGTTGACATTTTCGCAGCGGAGATACGGCGATTGGCCATGTTGGCTGGATATCAGGTGGAATGAGAACGCACGGTGCGGTTGGCGTTCATAAATGGATTTCCAGACGACATAGCGGTGAAACTGCAGCAAGTCCCGGGTTACAAAGAAATAGAGATGCGTGCACTGGTGGGGAAAGCCCGCATCATAGCAGAAGATGCCAAGAAGAGTGTCGCGGCGATAGCAATTACAGAAGCCCAATGCAGCTGGCTGCGAAATGGTGAAAGGGAGGCAACCACGGCACGTGATCGCCCGCGAATATTTAGAGGTCGCTGTTTTAGGTGCCAGGGCCCGCACATGGCGAGAGACTGTTGAGAGTCGAGGCCGGAAAAAATATGCTACCGGTGTAAGCGACCGGACGACATCGCTACTAGCTGCGACCAGGGAAACGATCCAAGGGGAACTAATGCGCCGGTTTTTGCTCCTTACGAGTAGAGGTGCTGCCCGTGGTGAAAGTATTCGTGAGGGGAAATCCACAGCGAGCCCTCGTGGACACGGGCTGTACGAGGACACTGGTGACCGCGCGGGTGGCGCAGAGGTGGAGAGGGAAGAGCAGCGTAAGGGCAGTCGACGGTAGGAAAATTGAATGTCGAGGTCGCAGCGAGGTGGAGATGGCGGTACGGGGAAAGAAAATAAGGCTTTCTGCCATCGTAGTCGACAACGTGGTGGATGGGATCGGGGTGGTTATGGGCATGGACGCAATTGGCCGTCTAGGAGGCGTCACAGTGAACAACGTCGGTGTGTCTTTCGGCGGCGCCTCATCGGTATGCGCTGTGAGTACGCGACAGGAGAACCAGAAGGCCCACGAGGAGAAATACCCCGCTTACGCTGTGCAGGACAAAGACTTCAAGGCCGTGTTCGATAGCAGCGATGGGTTGTTGAGTGGTACTGGAAGAGAGAACCACCAACACTGAAGACCAAAGTGGGCTGCTATCAACACACATTGAAGGGAGACATTAGGAGCGAGTTCGAGCGAGAGGTAGAGAGATGGATTGAGGAGGGAATACTGCTTCCCTGGAAAGAGGAGGTGAAGTGCGGAGTATTGCTGTTAGTGGCGGTGGCGCAACCCACGAAGAACAAGGTGAGGCCGGTACTGGACTTTCGGGAGCTGAACGAGCACGTGTCATGCCACACGGGGGGCGAGGTGACGGATGTCTGTGGGGAAACTCTGCATGAGTGGAGACGCATGACGAGGGGTTCAGCAATCCTAGATCTAAAGTCAGCATACTTATAATTACATATAGATGAGAAGCTCTGGCAGTATCAGCTGGTCAGGTATAAGGGCCGGCAATATTGCCTGACCAGGCACGGTTTCGGGCTGAGCTCTGCACCGAAGATCATGGCGGCGGTCCTCAAGACCATTCTGGGAAAGGCCGACAAGATGAAGAGGGCCACTAATTCCTACATTAACGACATCCTAGTGGACGAGTCTGTAGTGTCGGCGGCGGAGGTCACGAGCCATTTACAGGGGTATGGACTGGCTGCGAAGCCGTCAGAAGCGTTGGAGGGAGGAGCCGCGCTGGGACTTAGGCTACGGCGAGACAGGACGGGCGTGTTATTATTCCAGAGGGGAAATGAAGTTCCAGAACTGGACCCAAGTATGAGTAGGCGGGAGCTTTTCTCGGCGTGTGGAAAGTTGGTGGGTCACTACCCGATTGCTGAGTGGCTCCGAGCGGCATGCAGCTAGGTCAAGAGACGAGCGGGAGGGGTGACTTGGAGTGACAGAGTGGGAGAGAGGACGGTGGCCATAATGCAGGAGATCATGGAGAAGGTGAAGGCCGACGACCCAGTGCGGGGACGCTGGTATGTTCCCAAATCGCAGAGCGGGACCGTATGGTGCGATGCCAGCAGCATAGCGCTGGGTGTCACGTTGGAGATAGGAAGAAGGACGACTGCAACCACATCAATGTAGCCGAACTGGACGCGGTGTTGAGAGAGGTGAACCTCGCCCTGAGGTGGGGACTGCGCACGATTGAGATACGCACCGACTCGGCTACTGTACTCGGATGGGTGAGATCAGTGCTCACCAGTGAGAAGAGAGTGCGAACGAGAGGGGCGGCGGTGACGCTGATAAAGCGCCGCCTGGGAACTTTAGGAGAGCTGGCCACCGAGTTCGACCTGAGGCTGAGCGTAGTTTTCGTGCCCTCAGAGAAAAATAGGGCGGAAGTTTTAACCAGAGTGAAGAAAGCCTGGATGGAAAAGCCGGAGGAGGTAGAAGTGGAGATAGCTGCCGTGTCTCAGTTGACCGTGTCGGATCTGAAAGGGTTGCATGACATGCACCACATGGGAGTGGATAGGACTCTGTTCCTAGCCAGGAGAATCGACTCGCACGTTAACAGACACAGTGTTCAAAGAGTGGTTAGAGGCTGCGTCCGATGTCAGTCCATTGATCCCGCCCCGGGTGTGCACGAAACGGGAAGCCTCTCGGTGGATCGCGACTGGAAGCGAAAGCCGGTGGATGTAACACACTACCGCCAGGGAACATACCTCTCAATGGTGGACTGTGGACCGGGACGGATGGCGATATGGAGGGAGATGAAGACTGGAACGGCCGAGGAAATCATGCGGACGTTGAGAGAGGTGTTATTGGAGCGGGGCCCTGTGGGCGAACTGCTGATGGACAACAGCGCAGTGTTCCGCTCGGAGGCGCTGAGGGAGATGTTCGATGGATGGAAGGTGGACCGTTTCTTCAGAGCAGCGTACAGGCCGAGCGGAAATGGAATCGTCGAGCGACACCACCGGACGATCAAAGCAATGGCGTAGCGGAGCCACATCTCACCAATGGAGGCAGTGTTCTGGTACAACATGTCTCCTTGGGTGGGACAGGTTGAGGAATCGGTGCCACACAGAGCAGTATTCAGATACGAGTGGCGTCACCCGTGCACGCCACCACAACGGCCAGTGGGGAGAGAGAATGCATTCGTGCAGGTGGGCGAAGAAGTCTGGGTTAAGCCCCCAGATGCACGTTGCACACCTCAATGACGGCCGTAAATTCCCAGAACAATGTGTCCGTGGACAGAGTACCACGTCATGTCCTGGATGTCCGTAGAATTACTGTGTCAACGGACTCCGAGGAAGAGGAAACCCAAAGTGCCGCCCCAACACTGCGGGGATCGCAAAGAAGTCGCAAACCACCAACCTGGACAGCAGACTTTCATATGCAGCAGGACGAGGGGGAAATTGATCCTTGAGATCAAGGGGGCGTATGGGTATGGTGTGGTGTGCGGTGGCCGGAGGCTGGGGAGTGCTCGACCGGAAGAGTGCTTGACCGGAAGGGTGCTTTGCCGGAAGGGTTTCGACCGGAAGGGCCAGCAGGTCGGCCTCTCTCTAGGGTGATCAGCCAACGTGGTGGACGTCAGTTTTGCAGCTCCCGGTTAACGAGTTGGATTGTACGAAAGCGGTAAGTGAGGTAGCTTTTTCCAACCACATCATCTATTGCCTTAGGTCGATTATCTTTCAGTAACTCCCACTGCTCTTCTATATTGAATGTCTCTATTTATTCTTCCTTACTGCCATAAGCATCAAGAAATATACCTGTGAATTTGTTACTGGCAGGGGGCTCTTTCAATTTCCATATTCTTCTCCTCCAGGTTGCCCACTGTCTCCAAATTTGTCTAGCTCTGACAATGAAATCTAGGTTATGTTGAGAAGTGCATTCCTCACCAGGGAGGGATTTTGTGTATACAACCGTCACTCTATCTTGTCCTCTGGTAAGGATAAAATCTATCTGACTAGCATGCTCTCCAGATTTATAGGTGATCAGGTGGTTGTTGGGGTTTTTTAAAGTTTGTGTAGCATATTGATAAATCATTGGCATCGCACAATTTTAGAAGCCTAAAACCTTCTTTATATTTTGTGCCAAACCCATGGCCCCCATGGACTCTGTAGAAGCTATCACAGTGTTGTCCAATATGTCCATTAAAGTGCCCTGCAAGGATTAGGAAGTCACTGTCATTTGTTAAAGTACTAGTGTGCATTAGAGATTCGTAAAACCTATCTTTTAGTTCAACTGACAACCCAGATTTGGGTGCATATGCTGATATAATTGTAACTATCGTTCTATTTAGGACTAGTCTAAGTTTAATGATTCTCTTGTTCACTCTATTTACAGAGATTACCTTATTTACCTAATTTTCAGCTAATAAAATACTTACTTCTCCCAGCCTGTTATTTTCCACCCAGAAAAATTTGTTGCACTGTTTTTTTTTTTTGCGTTCAATGAGTCTGGCTGACTCTTCTCTCCATCTTGTCTCTTGCAGACAGCATTCATCAATTTTCTTCAGCTCTAGCATCTCTACAATCTCACCTGTTCTTTCTTCCATTGTGCTCACATTGATGGTGCCAATTCAGAAGTTTAGGCATTTCCGATCAGAGGCAAACAAGGAAGATGAGGGTGGATATTTGCAGGGTTGGGTGTTTGCTTTCTGTATCTGAAATAAAGAAGATTCACATGGTCACCTGGGAATGTGTGCATTCATATTTGTATTTAGGGTTGCTCCATCATTGCAGTCCATCTGTAATAAACAAAAACATCCAAGAAAAATAGGAAAGATAGTAGCAATTGGAGCAGTGGTAGTAGTTATTGTTGGAAGTTCTTTCTACAGACAGTGAGTGAAGATATATTTGATTTATCGTGGTTTGATTGATCTATGAGACTAAGGCGGTGTGTGGGGGTATGAGGGAAGGAAATGGTGAGATAAAAGAGTGATGCGACTGACTAGCATCTTAGCTGAACTTAAAAAAACAGGAGACAAGAAATAGAATAAATAGGAAAACATGAAATAGAAGCCATGTAACTACTTGGTGATAGAAAACATGAAATGAAAGCCGCGTAACTACTCACTGATAGAAAACATGAAATAGAATACAATAATATCCCAGTAAGCTGTTGGTGATTGAAAACATGAAATAGAATACACTTGGTGATAGGGATCTAGTTGAGGTGAGGAAAAAAAGAAAGACATTTGGGAGTTTTTGAATATGAACGGGCTTTGAACGATTAAAAGAGTTAAAGGTTATTACATTCTTTGATTCAGGCAATGGATTGAGATGAAATGAATTGGATTTGACTGAATTTAGAGTCTTATAAAACAGGAAGCTAATAGAGAACGAAGGAGAAAGAGCAGCATGGGGAGCAGGGGTATATACACACACACACACACACATATATATATATATATATATATATATGTGTGTGTGTGTGTGTGTATATATACCCCTGCTCCCCATGCTGCTCTTTATATATATATATATATATATATATATATATATATATATATATATATATATATATATATATATATATATATATAATACATATATACATATATATATATATAATATATATGTGAAGGCGTTGGGCTTACAATCGCGAGGTTGTGAGTTTGATTCTCAGACAGGGCTTTGCATTGTGTTCTTAAGCAAGACACTTTAGTTCATATTGCTTCAGTTCTCTCAGCTGTAGAAATGAGTTATGAAATCACTAGTGCCAAGCTATATCGGCCTTTGCCTTTCCCTGGGACAACATCGGTAGCGTGGATAGGGGAGACTGGTATGCATGTGCGACTTGTGCCTCGGAGGGGAACTTTTTTTTTTCTAGATGCAAATCCCATGGTTATTCATGACCGAAGGGTGTCTTTACCCTTTATATATATTTACTAGCAGTGGTACCCGGTGTTGCCCGAGATAAGGTATTTTGGAACGCGGGCCGCCAACAGACCTAATCGTAGAAAAACTGCATGCATGTACAATATGTAAAGAAAATAAACCGAATACTCAGATGGCTGGGTAATCTTTAAGATTTTTCCTCGATGAAGCAGGAAAAATACAGGTTTTCACCTAATGCGGGCCCTAGGGGATCAAGAAAATGAATTTTTTTATGTGCATAATATGCATTGAAATTTCTGGAAAAGCGGCTAGATGTAGCGCCTCCAAAAAGCCCTAAAAAGCTGAAAAAATGAAGTTTTTCACCTAATGCCATAAAAAAGTTGGATTTCTTTGCTCGCGGTATGAAGAAGAGACTGACTAATACATAGTTACAATTTCAAGGAAATCGGTCTGTCGTAACGCCTCAAAAAAAACCTAAAAAGCTGAAAAAAACGCAGGTTTTCAACTAATGCGGGCTCTAGGGGATCAAAAAATTGATTTTATGTGCATAACACTCCCTGAAACATAAGTAATACACATGTAAAGTTTGAAAAGAATCGGTTGGGTACTTCTCGAGTTCTAGGGATTCAAACTCACAGACACACTTTAATGTGTATTACTTATGTTTAAGGGAGTGTTATGCACATAAAAAAATTCAACTTTTTAGGTGAAAACCTGCGTTTTTTTCAGCTTTTTAGGGGTTTTTGAGGCGTTACATCAAACCGATTTCCTTGAAATTGTAACTATGTATTAGTCAGTCTCTTCTTCATACCGCGAGCAAAGAAAATCCAACTTTTTATGGCCTAGGGCCCGCATTAGGTGAAAACCTTAATTTTTTTCAGCTTTTTAGGGCTTTTTTGAGGCATTACGTCTAGCCGATTTTCCCGAAATTTCAAGGCATATTATGCATATAAAACAAATTCATTTTCTTGATCCCCTAGGTGAAAACCTACATTTTTCCTGCTTCATCGAGGAAAATCTTAAAGATTATCCAGCCGTCATAGTATTCGGTTTATTTTCTTTACATATTGTCCAGGCATACAGTTTTTCCACGATTAGGTCTGTTGGCGCCCCGTATTCCAAAATACCTTATCCCGTGCAAAGCCGGGTACCACTGCTAGTATATTATAAAATAGTAAATGACATATACATACACATAAATATCTAATGGTATAAACGTATAAAAAAATATATCAAACTTTAATAAGAGACAACAGGTATAGAATGTAAGAATACATAGCTCATTACAGTATCATATTAAAATTTAACAAAATTTTAAATATAGATACCTGATAAAAAATATGAATACATTTCACCAAATATCGGTGAAGTTATATAATTGATTCTGGATCGTCAGTGAGGAAAATCAATCTATCTAAACTTACACCCGTTAGCATACAGAAATGAAGGCGATGAGAAAAGTTGAGCTGCTTAATATGTTGAGAAGTTAGACTGCTATTTCTAGTTGACCTGAACCCTTTCATGTCATTTCGGGTGGAAAATAAGTGTATTGGTTTCTTTTAAATAATACCATGTGCTTTTCCACGATGGAATCAGAGTCTTGTCATCTTTGCTACTTATCAATACTTTAGTCTTTGCTAGGTTCACTCTCAGTCCCTTTGATTCCAGCTGCTATTTCCACAGCCAAAATTTATTCTCTAGCTCCCCAACTGATTCTGCTATAAGTACCAGATCGTCAGCATAGAGAAGTTCCCAATGAGAAACCAGTCTTAAACTCTTCTGTTATGGCTTAAACTCTTCTGTTATAATAAATAAACTGGGCTGAGGACCGAACCCTGATGAACACCTACTTGGAATTCCTCACTAAACTCCATTCCTACTCTCACTGTACTAACAGCTCCTCTGTACATAGCTTGCACTGTCCTCACAAGCCATTCTTCTACACCTAATTTCCTTAGGGATCACCAGAGGACAAATCGGGGCACTCTATCAAAGGCCTTCTCTAGGCCAACAGAAACTAAATATTGCGGTTTATTCTTCTCTAAGAACCTCTCTTATAGTTGTCTCACTAAGAAGAAAGCATCTGTTGTACTTTTCGCAGGCACAAAACCAAACTGCATCTAATCTAATTTGACTCTTTCTCTAATTAGTTGTGCTAGCACTCTTTCTGCCACCTTCATAACCTGATCCATCAGTTTTATGTCCCAATAATTGCTCTTCTCCAGAGCATCCCCATTACATTTGTAACAATGAACAAGTATACTGCTGCACCAGTCTTTGGGTAAGACTCCGTCATATGTAACTTGATTGACTATGCATGTAACTAGTTTAGTTCCTACTTCTGATGCCTTCAACATCTCAGCAACTATCACTGACGGCCCAGCGGCCTTACCACTTTTCATTTCTTTAATTGCTTCTTTGACCCTATAGTCGTCAACCTCAATAGCTGGCCCCTCTGTTGGGTCTGCTGGGGTAGTTTATCTTTCTCTCATTCGTTCTCAACATTCATCAGTCTCTCATAATGATATTTCCAGGCCTTCTTTTTCTGAGCATCAGTGACGCTAAATGCACCGGCATCATTTCGGACACACTTATCTCCAAGGACATCCTGATTTACACTGCCACACTGCCTTGCAATGCGGAACACCTCACGTATCTGATCCTCTCATCGCAGAACATTGGCAAACCTCCTACTCTCAGCTTCCCTGCATGCTATGTATACCTGATGTCTAGACCCTCTTTTAGCGGCTGAGTATCAGTCTCTATTCCCCCCATTTTCCAATCCTTCCATGCTTGTCTTTTGTCTTCAATGGCTCTATCTACTATGCTGTTCCACCAGCAAGTCACCTTCTGTCTGGTTGGCGCTTTGCTCCTGCCACAAGTCTCTTCAGTTACATGAATGGCAAAGTGTAATTAAACTGAGAAATTAGGCATGAGAGGGATCAGATGCAGTATTCAAGAGAGGAGATTGCATTGGTATGGTCATGTAATACGTATGAAGAATGACAGCTGTAGAAAAAGGTGCAGGGCGATCAAAATTGATGGAAGCTACGGAGTAGGAAGACCCAGAAAGTATTGGGACAAGGTGCTAAAAGATGACCTTGCACATCACTAAGACAATGACACAAGATCGAGAACTTAGGCGCTATGCAGTAATACAGAAGACCCGCCATCCCTTGCATACAGATTTAAACTTACACTCAGTAGGCACCTCTTAATCCAATATACACGCCCTATACCCCCCCCCCCCCCCCCACACACTCTACACTTCCCTTCTACTTCCGCCCACACCACTCTATAAAGTTATGTTGGTATCACAAATCATCCAGCCCACACTGTGGTTGAGTATGTGTCACAACAAATAGCACTCAGCACACAATGTAAAGTGGTCATGTAGGAGGCATGGCAAAAACACCCAGCACACATTGTAAATGTGGTTGGTGTTAGGAAGGGCAACCAGCCATAGAAAACCAGCCAGAAACAGTCCTATATGAGCGGGACAACTTGCCTCAAATCGGATAAATCCGTCTAACCCATGCTAGCTTGGAATATAGAAATTAAAAATAAAAATAAAAATAAAAATAAAGCATGATCAAAATAAAATGAAATGAAATAAAAATAAAAGCATGATCAAAATAAAATGAAATTAAAAAGGGGTAAAACAGGTGGTGGAAGGATGTGGGGCGTGTAGGGGTGGTGGCGGGTGGGGAGAGGGAGAAGGGGTGTCCGAGAGGGGAGGGCTGAAGGTGGTGTGTGTGTGTGTAGGTGTACGTGTGTGTGTGTGTGTGTGTATGTGAAAGCAAGGGTTGGGGGAAGAACGGGGTTGCATGTTCAGGAAGAGGTGTGTGTGGGGTGGGGTGTAGGTCGGAGTGTGTGTGCGTGTGTGGATAGAGGGGTGGGGGAGAGGAATCCGGAGGCTGAAGGTGTAAATATGTGGTGGAAAGCACGTGTGTGTGGGGTTTAAGCGTGTTGTGGGCGTAGGTGGCGTGTGGGAGAAAAAAAATTTGTTTGGGTGTGTGTGTGTGGGTGAGTTATATAGGTGATTCCGTAAGAGGATGTGGTTGAAATGTTGGTAAACTCCTATGGTGGTAGTAGATTCCACGGTCAAGCTCCACATACGAGTATTCCATGAAGAGATGGTCGAAAGAGGAGAGATGTGGGGTGCGCGCGCAACAGGAAGTGGTCAAGGGGGTAGGAGTGCTGTGTGTCTGTGTGTGCTGGGAGGTGGTCAGAGGGCATAGCAGCAGTCGGGTGGAATGGTAAAGGGGCGAGGATGGGTAGGTGTGAAAGTTGGAGTGAGGAGGGTGTGTGTATGTATTAGTAGAGGTGTTAGTGGGATGAGTGAGTGTGGAGAAAGGGTGTGGGTGGAGCGGGGAAAGAAGGGTGTGGGGGTCGATGGAGGGAGTGTAGTGTACTGGTGTGTGTGTAGTTTGATGAAGGGGGTGTTAGTGGGTGTTAGTATACGGGAGGTGGAGAAAGGGTTGAATGCAGGTGTGAGTGGGGGTTAGTGGTGGTAGGGTCTGTAGAGTTGGTGGTGTACGAGGGTGTGTGGGTACGTGTGCGTGGGGTTGGGGGTGTTAGTGATGTTAGTTGCGTGTGGGGTGGGTGGTGTAAGTGGGTGCGTGTGTTCGTGTGCTTGGGGTCAGGGGGTGTTAGTGATGTTAGTTGCGGGGTGGTGGGATGGATGTGTGGGGGTGAGGGTTAGTGGTGGTAGTAGGGTGTGTGTTTAGTGTGAGCGCGTGTATATATGTGCCGGTGGGTGTGTGCGTGTGATAAGGAGGGGGGAGGAGAAGAAGGGAGGGATGTTAGTATGTTAGTTGGGGAAGGGTGGTCGGATGAGGGGTGGAGTGGAGGTGTTAGTATTGTTAGTTGTGGGGTGGGCGGTGAAAAGGAGAGGTGTGTTAGTGGTGTTAGTGGAGGATATGTGTGGGGGGAGGGGGGCGGTCGAAGGCTAAAGGAATAAGGGTGGGGAGTTCAGGCCGGGGGGAGTGTGGGTCTGTAAGATGAAGATGGTTCTTTGTTCAACTCTGAGGAGATTGGCGGGTGTTCCGTGGCATTGGAGTAGGCCACAGACTGTGAGATGGCGTGCGGAATGTCCAGGGGCACCAAAGTAGCGGGCGATGGGGGAACTACCACCGAGCCGAATATGCCGGAGGTGCTCAGTGAATCGGTCCGCCAGGCGACGTCCCGTCTGTCCGACGTAAGTCCGTAGACTAGGTGGAGGAGGTGCAGCGGAAGGCATGCCGGACAGAGAGAGAGAGTGGCCGTTGGGACCCTGGAAGGTGGTGGTGTTGGTGATGTGGGGACAGGTGTTGCAGCGGGGCCTAGAACAGGGAAAGGAATATACATATACATATACGAACATATATACATACAAGTAAATATACATATACTAATATATATATTACTCTATTACGTGTTCCAGACAAGAGGCTGTGGCCTTCCTGGGGCACCACCACCGAAGCTACACTTTCTATAACCAGCCTTCCTTGGTTGGCCATTGATGCAAAAGAGAGTTTGCTGTTGCTACTCTTATTTGAGCTTCGCCTCCTGCTGGTTCATCCGGGATCTTGGTCATTAGAATGTCGCGATGTCTTTTGAAAACATCTACTTGCACACCATGTAGATCTCTCAGAGTAGCATCAGCCGGTTTCGTGATTGCCTGTGCTACTTTCGTGTCATCAGCCTAGCTTGTAAAGGAGGCTGTCGGTGTTACAGAGGACATGCCTGTTACCACGTAGTTTCTCCGCTTGTTATTGATGTTTGCTTTGAGAGGGCTCCGTTGGTTGCAACAGTCTGGTTTCTTTATTTTAAGAAGTGATAAAGCCATTCACCTAGTTTTACAGCTATTCGAAAGCTACTTTGTTTGTGACATATCATTCCATGATCAACCTTGTCGAACGCCTTCGCAAAGTCGAGATATATAAGTCGAGATATATCACATCTACATTATTCAGTCATAATGCTGTAAAAGCTGCGTGAGACAACTTCTACCCTAGCGAAAGCCATGTTGGGTGTCAGTTAGAAGATCACTTTCTTCTAGAAAATTGATCAGTTTCCTTCTGATGATTCGTGCCATGGCTTTGCTAATATGTGAGGTCAGGAAGACAGGTCTCTAGTTTTTAGCATCTGCTCTGCTTCCTCGTTTATGGTTAGGACATATTATTCCTTCTTTTAGTTTTCCAGGTAGTTTATCACTTGCAAGGGATCGTTGAAAGAGGATCTGCAATGGTTTTGCTAATGTTCGCTTGCATGTTTTTAGAAGGATTGCTGGGTAATCATGAGGGCCAGCTGCTGAATTTGGACTTATTTCCTCTATGGATGATATCTTTCACATTTATATCTATGTGGTTAATGGTTGCCATTTCTCTGTATAATGCAGTTGTGTTGAAGAACTAATCTGGTTTATTTATTTGCATGTGACTCATTGGAGGTGTGAAAACATTCTGTATTGTTCATTCAGTGCCTCACTTATCTCTTGGGGGTTTGCAGTCAGTGAGCTACTTTTATGGAAAAGTGGCCCTATCCTGTAATGTAACGAGGCGATCTCTTTTTCAAATTTATGAAGGCCTCGGGGTTCATTTTTATGTTTTCTGTAGCCCTAGCTTCTTTTTCTGCCTTTTCTTTTTCATGGGAGAGTTTAAGTTCATTTTCAGTTTGAATCAGTCCTTCTTCAAATGGGATTTCGTCTCGTTCCTTACTTGTGTATGTAGTCGGTTTAAGATCTTCGTTCTTCTTCTCATAAGGGGTCTCCTGTCTATAGGAATAATATCCGTGTGTCTGTTAGCCTTTCTTTCCGGGTGAAACTTAGAGTATATGTCTGGTATTATTTCCATGAATTGCTCAAGCTGTAAGTTGTATGTTGACATCTTCCATAGAGAACTGTCAGTCTAGCTTTGCTTCAGGAGCTCCTCCTGAATCCTTTTCAAGATAGATTTCTGGAAATTTAAGCTAAATAGATACCATGTGCTTCCTGTCGGCTGTAACAGTCTTTCCCGGAATATACATTCCCAGTTCTACTATGTTATGATCTGAGAAAATTGTTTGTACACTTTTATATTGTGTTATTCATGAAGCAGAGATCCAGTGTATTCTCTTTCTTGTTGGATGAAGTAACATTTGTTCCATGAAGAGTGTGTTTGTAAGGTCCAACAAGGATTCTGCCTGCCTTTGTTAAGGTGCCATAATTCCTGAGAGGGGCTGGCCTTCGGGTCATTTAGACTTGGGGAGGTTGAAATTTCCCAGCAGTAGGATGTTGCGACTCTTCAATTCTTCTGAGGCTATCTTCAAACTTGTCCTCATGTCTGGGGGCATCTTGTGGTCGATATGTGACACATATTACCATTTTCAGTGTACTATTAGCGTGTCACAGACCGAGTTGGAATGTGACAATACTAATGGTGTGACATCTTCACGGATGTACAAAACAACTCCACCATGAGTTCTCTCCCTCCTGTCAGTACGAAATACAACATACTTTGTTATGTGTATTTCAGCATCTGCAATGCTAGTTGTCAGGTGAGTTTCAGTTAGTGTCATACATATTGCTTGTGGCTAGGTTTCTTATGTAGGGAATCTTACACATGTTGGTCCATTTTACCAGGCCTCTGTCATTTAGTAGTAGCACTGGTGTGACATTTGGGGTGTCTGGGGTGGCTGCTGATATGGAATTTGTGTGGATATCAGTGGTAGCCACCCTGGATACTTTATTTGTGATGGTCGCGAGTGTTGATGTAACTGACTTTGGCCTTGTATTTGATGAAGCCACGTCAGCTGTCTTACAATATTTTCTGCTATTTAAAAAAAAGGTTTAATCGAGGCAGTACGTGCAGCCTCAGCATAATCCTGGGCAGTGACCCTGTGTGTTGTTGTTTTCCCATGTTGGTTTTGGCTTGGGTAATCATATCAAACCCCAGACTACCATTTGCCTCCATCATGGATCACCTAAGCACTCTTGCTATAATAACACATTTTGAACTGCTTATCTTCAAGAACTATGCCTGTAAATAATATTATTTTTTCTTTCCTATTACCTTATCATGTTCCACATTACCCCCACCCCCTTTTTTTTTTTCTTTTCACTTCAAAACCTTGTTTGTAAATAACATTATTCTTTCTTCACCATTTCCTTAACATGTCCAACACCACCATTCTACACCAATACATATTCCCCCCTTTGATAGTGCATAAAATGCTGAAACCGGTAATAGACAATTATTAAATATATAAATAAATAAATGCCATTGTTAATTAATAAATAAATTAACTAATACCTTAACACTTCACACAAAGTAAAATATTTTGTTTTAAACATTTTCTAACCCAGAAAAAAGAGAAAAAATAAAAGGGAAAAAAAAATATTTTTCTTCCTAATAATCGTCTTTTTCTCCCTATTTTCATATATATATATATATATATATATATATATATATATATATATATATATATATGTGTGTGTGTGTGTGTGTGTGTGTGTGTGTATACAAATATAGGTACATAGAGATATACATGTATACATACATATATACATACACATATGTACATATTTATATATTCATTTATATACACATATATACTTCGTTTTTTAATCTGTTTTGCAAGATTTCTGAAAACGTGTGTTGAAACAGATATTGTTATACTTTGGGAGGGTCACGCTGCCAATAAAAACACACGCACCTGTTGGTTTTCACTTCAATATATTATAAATATCCGTTTTTTTTTTGTTCAATAACATTCTGTGACCTCCTCAGTGATTGATTTCTTATTTTGTGTCCCTCCTTTGTTCTGTCCTACACCATCTTGTTTTTGTGTGCTATGTACTTGGTTTGCGCATGCGTTATATCGGGTGTGCGTGTGTTTATTTATTCATTTATGTGTTTATGTACTTGTCACTAGATGCTTGTTTGTTCTATCTGTGTGTGTCTGGTTGATTTTATTAGTTTGGTTTTTGTGTGTCTCTGTATGTCTTCATTTTGTCCTTAATTACTAGTTGTGATGTTGCTATTCCACTCATGTTCTCTGTTTAATTTTTGTTGGAGTTCATTTATGTTTGTCGCCTCTGTTATTTGTCTGAACATTGCGTCCTTTCTGTGAGTGGATGTAATTTTTATCTTTATGTTCTCTAGTGTGACCCCATGTTCCATTTTAGCATGTTGGTGGAGTACTGATGGATTTTTCCCATCCTGGAGTTCTCGCCAGTACTCATTTATCCTTTCTCTTATGCTACAGTCAGTCTAATCGATGTAAGTTGTGTTCTTATTCCTACACTGTCTCTCAGTAAATCTTATGCTATATACTACGTTCCTAGTTTTGCAGTTAGTTTGTGGGCCTAATTTGCAGGATATGCATTTCTTATCAGTGTAGGGTATTTTTTAACGGATATGTTCTACTAATTAGGGCTTTTATGGGAATACCTGGTCTTTCAACTATCTTAATATTTAATTTTTGTTTGTCTAGACGCCTTCTAAATCTGTAAGCTAGTTTGCCTCTGGGAGTTGCATTGACGAACATTACACTCTGGTATTTATTTCTATCAAACCATGAGTTGTTTTATTGGTCTTTTTCTTAATTATGCGAATGGGGCAAATCCCATTTGCATAATTTTCTACAATCTTTGCCCATTTGGTCCTGGCTTCTTTGTATACCCTGATCTTGTCTCTTTCATTGTAGCCAGAGAACTGCAAGCGGTGCATGAAGTGTTGTATGTGTCTCTCTAATTCTTTAGGATTGCACATGCGGGACAAATTCCTTATCACTCTTATTAAACCCACAATTAGTATGTTCACTTTCATGTTATTCGAAATGGCTGAGTTTTGGTAGATCAGGTACTTAGGGTTGGGCTAATGCAAATGGAGGATTTGTGTTCTATTATTAATAGATTTTTTACCAGATTCATGTGTCTAGTACATGTAATCTAGTACAGGTCAAATATCGAAGTAAAAACTAACAGTACACACACACACGCACACACCACACACACACACACACACACACACACACACACACACACACACACATCCACACACACACATACACATATATATATATATATATATATATATATATATATATATATATATATATATATATATACATGAATACTGTTGTTAAGGGCGGTTCAGGTAGCAGAGCGTTTCAAATTCAAAATTATATATATGTGAGTCCCGGGTTCAATCGGGGGTATCCACAGTTCTAGTCCTGTAGAAGCCGTTATATATATATATATATATGTGTGTGTGTGTGTGTGTGTGTGTGTGTGTGTGTGTGTGTGTGTGTGTGTGTGTGTGTGTGTGTGTATATATATATATACTGGATGAATGGAAAATTCCTCCTTAGTTTATTTTAGGGGATTCAGCCGGATCAGTTGGAGACGGTTGCTTCTGACAGGACCCACTGGATGAAATGTTTGAGGACTCTGCCCCCACGACCCTCTCAGGAATAAATGGGCGAGGAGGAGGAAGAAGAAGAAGAAGAAGAAGCAGAAGATATACTCACTACCATCTATGTATATACATATATATCTATACCCACATACATGTATATATATAAACTAATACACACAAACACACACAAACCCATATACACGCATATATATATATATATACATACATATACACGCATACGTGCACTTATATATACATATACGTACCTACACACTTACTTATACTTATTCACGGATACACACCTACGCAGATGCACATACATATACTTATTAAACTATGAAATATAATTTCAGTTCAAATACATAGGTTTATGTTGGGGAACAAAATAAATGTTATTAGATATTTTAGTCTAGATGCAGGATGTGAGGGATCTAGGAGACGACAATTCTATGCGTTAAGAACAAGAAAATTAACTGGAATGTAAACAGATATAATTAATCACGTTCAGGAATATTACAAAAGAAAGATCAAAAGGTTCTGTGTGGACAAGAAAGGATTATCTCATTTCTAGATTTGATAAGACTAATTTTAGAAGTTATTATTTTAAATGCTTCAGTCAATTAAAGATTATATTTACTCCTTCCCCCGCCATACGGTTTTGATGAATTAATAATTGTTTCTACTTTTGGCACAAGGCCAGCAATTACCCAGTACATTACTAGTACTTTATTTTATCGACCCCGTAAGGATGAAAGGCAAAGTTAACCTCGACGGGATTTGAACTCAGACCGTAATAGGACGTAACTATGCTAGAAAGCATAACGTCCAACCCTCTACCGATACTGCCAAATCGCCGCCATTTTTGCTGACTTAATAATGTTCCGTTTAACAGAGTATTGAATGTTATCCTCTTTTAAAGTCCAGATTAGTCTAGCTGAAGAGGTAGAATTTTTTTGAATTTTTCAATCTAAAAAGAGATGCGCATAGAACCTCGTTTTTAATTCATTAACTGTTGCTCTAATTAAATGATTTATTACAAGTCAATACCTCATACCTATATACTACATTACTTCTAAGGCACGAATCAGGGACCCTACAATTACAATTGGTTACCAGATTATTAGTATTTAGAATTCTATTATATGTATTAACCTGGTACAATAAAGAGTTATTAATATTCAATAGCATACAATAACTATTAACGTCATTATTTCGTATATTATTATTGGCAGTATCGGTAGAGGGTCGGACGCCATGCTTTCCAGCATAGTTACGTTCAAATCCCGTCGAGGTTTACTTTGCCTTTTCTCCTTTCGGGGTCGATAAAATAAAGAACTAGTTATGTACTGGGTAATTGCTGCCTTGTGTTAAAAGTAGAAACAATTCTTATCTACAATAATATTACTACTATTGTTATATTCATTATCTAAATCTGCAGAACAGTTAGATTGTTTATTATTATGTAGAGGAGTTGTATGTTCTAGTTTATATAAGATTAATTTTTTATTGTTATTCAAAGCCAAATATTCAACTAAATTAGGTGTGGCGGAGAACGATAATTTAACAGTATTTTGATTTATTACACTTGCCGAGGACTATAAAATCACATCTGAGCTTTTAATTATTCTTTGCTATGGTTGTGTTATCAACTCATCTAAATTATTATATATCTACGTGTGATACCTTCATTTAATCCTTTTCCCCTGTCACCTTGTTCTTCCAGCCATCGCTCCTCCCTATGTCTATTCTTAACCACACCACCCTCTGCCAGACTTGCTCTGGATCTCCCCACTTCTTCTGCTTCTCTCTCTCTCTCTCAGCTATAAATATGTGCTCCCGTCACACTATCTCCACCGTCACGCCCTCTCCTATTATTCGATCCCCTTGTTTTACTGAGATCACAATCACCTCCCTGACGTTGGTTTCATGATAAAAAATACCCACTACATTTTGTAAAGTTGTAGTGCTGGTTCCATTATACATTGTCCCTCATCCCCTTCTAAAGTGGTTGTGCCAGTTCCATTATACATTGTCCCTCATCTCCTTCTAAAGTGGTTGTGCCAGTTCCATTATACATTGTCCCTCATCCCCTTCTAAAGTGGTTGTGCCAGTTCCACGACAGTTCCTGTACGGTGCTTCACATTTCGAAGAGCATCCAACTAGAGAAATCACACCAAAAATGGAATGTATGTGCAAAATCTGGTCCCTTCTGATCTTGTACAGTCACGAACCGTGACAACCCATCCAACCCATGTCAGCGTGGTAAATATGCGTAAAACAATGATGACAATAGATATGTATGTAAGAGGAAGTGAAGTTTATGTTCGTGTCTATGTTTACGTTTGTGCATGTGCCTGGGTTTATGTCATATAACATGGAGGTTTGGCAAAAAGAGATGAATAAAATAAATACCAGGCTTAATAAGAAAGTAGCCAGTTTGTGCTATTTAATTAGACAAGGCCTGTGCCAATACTGGCCGAAACCAATCAAAGTTATGTCGATATGACAGGGGCGGTGGAATAATTATATTTTTCTCCCCAAACCACCGAAACACCATCTATTTGTATATGCACTACATGTTATGTTTATCGCATATCTAAATTTTTTATATCTTGGTTGATATTTGATATAACGGTGTAATATATTATGTTAACCTTCATAGTAAATGTTTTTGTTACGTCATAACCTTTTCTTCACATATCACTATTTGCCAATTGCTAGTATGTGTATTCAGGGACATATTGGTCGATGTCGAATGACTGGTACTACTAAAAGAATAAGAATTACAGTGCAAAAGTGCAGCTGTTATTTCTAGTTACCAAGTAGGGTGGACCACTTAGCGAGAGGGCTTCTCGTAGGCTTCATCATATGAGTATATCCGTAACCTTTTGTTTTAAGACCACAGACAACTGCCGGTTTTAAAAACTGACATTTTTTTTTTTTTTAAATTATAAACATAATCGTAATCCACACCTCCGCAAGGCATATATACATATATACACACACACACACACACACACACACACACACACACACACACATACATACATACATACATACATACATACATACATACATACATACATACATACATACACACACACACACACACATACATACATACATACATACATACATACATACATACACACACACACACACACATACATACATACATACATACATACATACATACATACATACATACATACATACATACATACATACATACATAAGACACGATAACTAGTTTAGTACCTACGGCCTCTTAACTTCCTTGTATAGAAACAAACAATTTTGCAGAGATATATTTTCGAAGGTACAGACTGTGATTATGTTTATGAAATTTAAAATTACTCATTTTCAATCACTGAAATTATCCGAAGCTGGCTGTGTTCTTAAAACGAAGGATTACCTGCGATCTTTAAATGCGCGTGTGTGTGTGTGCGTGCGTACATGACTATATTTGGCGTAAATGTATATATTACATGTGTGCTTATGAGCGTTGACTGAGTAAGGGAAGATATCTGAATGATAGGAAAAAGAAAGAAAAAGAAAACGTTTCAAAATTGGTGATGTGGAAAATGCGATCATAAAGTGTAACGCTTGACTGCAATTCAAGGAATTTCAGGTTAAGTAAACTTCTCGTTCATTCTGGATGGCATGATAAAAGTTACATTGTGTGTGTGTGTGTGAGAGAGAGAGAGAGAGAGAGAGAGAGAGAGAGAGAGAGAGAGAGAGAGAGAGAGAGAGAGAGAGAGAGAGAGAGAGAGAGAGAGAGAGAGAGAGAGAGAGAGAGAGAGAGAGAGAGAGAGGGTGTGTGTGTGTGTGTGTGTGTGTGTGTGTGTGTGTGTGTGTGTGTGTGTGTGTGTGTGTGTGTGAGCGTATCTGAGCAAATTTTTGTTTGTTTGTTTATTACCTGTGAGCGAGTATGTTTTTTGTGACTATGCATGTGTTTGTGAGTACGTGTATTTCTGTATGATTGTGTAGACCATTGAATCAGGAAGACTAAGTGGTTGTAAGGTAAAGTAAAATTTCGACACCTCTCTCTCCACATACATATCTAATATATATACATACACATATAACATATGTATATATATATATATATATATATATATATACACACATACAAAGACACATATATATAACATGTATACATATGTATACATGTAATGTAATATATATATATATATATATATATATATATATATAACACGCATATATACACATATAAAATGCACACACACACACACAACACACACCCACATATATGTCTGAATACGCACGTGTGTTTTTTTCTCATTTTTTTTTCTCATTCCTTCCTCTCATTCTCATTCTTTTTATTTCATCTTTTATTTCTCATTCTATCTTCTGATGAAAGACTAGTTTCTGAAACATTAAGACTCTTTTCCTATTATTTCAAGCGTTAAACTAATATATTTCTTCATTGTTCTGTGTCGTTTGCTTTGTTTAACTTTGATATCACGATGGGGTCGAGTGACTCTGCCCAGGTAACTGACCTTGTTGGCATCTACCTCTGAACAGACTTAGAGAAGAAATCCCGGCACTCCAGGGAGATTTATATAGAGATGGCGCTCTATTTACTGTAAAAAATAACAATCCCCGTAGAATTGAAAATCTTAGTAAACATATACACAAGTTCTTTAAAACAAACGGCCTTTCGGTAACCATTGACCCTAACCATAAGATAGTTAACTTCCCAGATGTAACATTAGAACTAGACATAGGCCTATACCGACCATACCATAAGCCTGGTGAAGTGCTTTCTTACATTAATAAATCATCTAACCACCCTCCTTCCATCCTCAACTCTATAGTGAAGAGCGTCTCTCATAGAATCTCAAGGCTTTCAGCCAATGGGGACATATTTAACAGCACTGCAGAGTACTATAAAAGTGCACTGATAGCGTCAGTCTATAATAATAAGATCTCTTACATCCAGGATATTAAATTTATTAATATCTCACACAATCGTAATAACATAATCGCCCGACACAGTAACATTACTAACGATAGGAATAATAAAAATAGATTGGATAACATGAATAGCTCTAAGAAATATCACCATAGTAATAAAATAGCTAGGTCCAGTTATAATAAGCAACCATACTCCACAAATAAAATCGAAGCAACCAACCTAGATATATTCCCTGTTTATAGACGCAATAATGGGGATGGGCTGCTACCTACACTTACTAATAAGTCTGGAATCACGCCTGCTAACTTTTTCAACGGTATAGGAACGAATAAGGCAAATAGGGACGGAGGGTTCAAATGGCCCGGTCTTGGTAGCAGCAGGAATAACACCCATTATGGCATTAATGACCGCGCCAACTTCAGAGCACCACGTAGAAGACACTGCCATAATATTTCATGGTATCTTCCTCCGTACTCCAAGACCGTTACCTCTAATATACCTAAAATCTTCTTCGGCATCTTGGAGAAAAACTTCCCAACCAACCATAAGTACCATAAGATCATTAACAAAAATAATATTAAAATCTCTTACTCCACAACCCCAAACTTAGCGGACCACATATCACTCAGCAACCACAGTAAGCTCTCTAAAATTAAACTCTCCTGTGATACAAACAATAGAATGCGCCTTAACCCTACATCCAGTAATAATAATAATAATAATAATAATAATAATAATAATAATAATAATAATAATGATTTCTTTATTAACCACAAGGGTTTACATAAAGTAGACATTAAGGACAGTGCAGGACAATGCAGGACGGTACAAATGGGCATTTCTGCGTGTAAAAAAACAAAAACAGAGGATGTAACAAAAATAACAATGAAAATAACAATGAAAAATTCCCCAATAGGGGGGAGACTTCGGAGGGACATTTGTGGAGAAAGCCCAGTAAAAAGCCACAATGACCCTGACCACCAAGGCAAGTGCCCTCTCCCAGTTTTCCACCTTTAATTTACAGATATATACTCAGAGTCGGCCCATTCACTCGGGCCATTCTTGCTTCTCTCACCCATCTTTCAACAAAATGCTGGGAAGAGAGCACTTCCTTCTCTACTCTGATTTTCCTTTTCAAATGAAATTTGAAAAAGTCAATCAGAGCATCACCGAAGAGGTAAGTGCTCGTCTTCAGCCCTTTCAAACGTGTCCACCATACTATCTCTTTCGCCATGGCCACCAGACAGATAAAAACTGCCTGCCCTTCCCGGCTAAAGGAGGAGGGCGGGGCAATCCTCACGATAGACTCAGATGATAGCTGGATCCGTCCTAAACGCGACAGCAGGTGTTCGACATAAACCCACAAGTCAGCAATTTTCGGACACTGGACGAATGCGTGCAGGACGGTTTCGTCGCCCTGCGCGCATCTCGGACATGCCCGGCTGACGGCACCTCCATGCCTGTAGAGTTTATCCCGAACTGGCAAGGCTCCTCGGTAGCACTGCCAGGCCAGAGATTTCTGGAAGTTGCCCATAGGCCCTGGCCCGAAAGTTCTTCCGAAGAGATTGGCTAGTTGATTTTCGTCGACGCCTAGAGTTTCCCCAAGTACGTCGTCGCTCTTCCCCTCCACTAATCCTCTATAGAACGCCGAGGTGGAGTTTCCACCGATCACATTGCCCGATTGGTCGAGGGCTGTGAGCGCCTGAAGACATTCCAGTCTCCAGGCGCTCCCTCTCGGTCTTCGCTTGACCCAGGACTGCAGCTCCGTCAAGGAAACGAGCTGGGGAAAAACGCGTCTAGCAAACGGCGACCACACCTGATCACCGTCGAGGAAGAGGTGGAGATGTCGTAGCCTGAGCGCGTGCCTGCGCATCATCAGCCACGGCATGCCCAGCCCTCCACGTAGCGGGTGTTGACAACAGATGGACCGCCTGACCATCGGAGCACGTCCCTTCCACAAAAAGCGAAAGAGCAAACGCTCCAGCGCAGTCAGGCGAGGCTTAGGACAAGGTACGACGGTTAGGCGGTAGCAGATGACAGACGCGATGTACGCGTTAGCCACCTCCGCTCGACCTTTCAGGGATAGCTTCCTCTCCGCCCATTTCTGGGTGAGAGAAGCCACCCTGCTCGTCACCTCGTCCCAGTTTTTGTCCGTCTGGAGGTCCGGACCGAACCAGACCCCTAGCAATTTAACCGGTCCGTCCGTCCAGCGCCCGACGACGCTGTTGGACGGCATGGACCTGCCTCTCCAGGTGCCGAGCTGCAGGCCCACTGACTTTTCCTGGTTGATCATTGCTCCTGTCACCGCTTCGTATTCTCTTAGTGTAGTGCCGATCGCCTCGATGTGTTTGGCGTTCGACACCACTACGGTGACATCGTCCGCATATGCTGACACGGATCTTCCGCATCCTAGTTCGCGCGGGACTCCCCTCAACGTCTCCAGTTTGTGCAGTAATGGCTCGAGAGTCAATACGTACAAGAGGGACAAGAGGGGACATCCTTGGCGGACCGAGCGCATGATGTTGAACGGTTCCGACAGGTGACCGTTCACTCTCACCACAGAGCAGATGTCGCTGTGCATGGCAGCGATCCAGCCTCTGAAGACGGGCCCAAAGCCAGCCGCCCTCAGGACTGCCGCTAGGTAACGATGGTCGACCCTATCGAAAGCTTTCGACTGATCTAAATTGATCAAGGACCCACCCGTGCCAGGTTCCCTAGCTACCCTCTCTACGATGTATCGCATGAGGTGGAGGTTGTCGTGGATGGATCTGTCGGGAATGGCGCATGTCTGCGCCTCTCCCACCAGACCACCAACGACAAGCGCCAACCTCTTTGCTAGCACTTTGGCCAAAATCTTAAACTCTGTGTTTAGCAGAGTTATGGGCCGGAAATTGTCTATGTTATCCCCCTTGTTCGGATCCTTTCTCAGCAGTGCCACCGCTCCTCGGCTCACAGAACTGGGAATTCTCCCGTTCTGTTGCCAATTTGCAGTAGACGTCCGCCAAGAGGCCTCCGAACAAGTCTGGCATCTGTACGTAAAGTTCATAGGGCAGACCATCCAAACCAGGCGATTTACCCCTTGTGCAGCCAGTCATTGCCTCCCGTACTTCAGCGGCTGTTATCGGCTTTTCGCAACACTTCGCCTCAGTGGCCGAGAGCCGCGGCAGTCCGTCGAGGTAGACACTAAAGTCCATCCCTCTACCCGGCCCCCCGCTGCCCCCGAACAGCTGAGCGAAGTGTCGCTGAAAAGCTTCACACATTTGCCCGGGATCGAGTAGCATGCGCCCGTCGTGGTCCACCAAAGACCGGATCGTGGCTTTGTTGCCACGACGCGCCTCCGCCACTCGGGCCCATTGAACGGCTTTCGTCCCCTCGTGTCTGAGAGCACGCACCCTAGCTCTGACAACGCAGCCTTCGTGCTTTGCATTGAAGAATTGGTCAAGGGCCAATTTCGCCGCAAGCACGTCGGTCGCAATGCCTTTGCTAAGCGCCTCGTCTAATTTTCTAACTAGTTCTCCCTCTGCTCTATTTTTCTCTATTGCTAAAGCCTTACTAAACCTAATCGATTCTATTCTAATCGCTCTTTTCAGAGCAAACCACCACTTGTTGTTGACGATGGCCCCCGTCAACGCCCGCTTAACTAGTTCGCTAATCCGGTCTCTGTAGGCCTTGCGCGCTGGTAAGGACGCGTTTAGCTTCCAGTAGCCGGGTCCTCGTCTATGAAGCCTATCTAAGTCAAGCACACAGGTCACGAATTTGTGGTCCGTGTAGCTGACTATCTTGAATTGTGGACAGCCTATGCTAGACCTATCTATTTCCCTACAAAATACTCTATCTAGATATGATCTGGATGACCCTATGCGGTTTGTCCAAGTCCACATTGGCACATTCGGGAAATCCAATCGGTACCTGTCAGACAGTTCAAAACGCCTGAGCAGGTTGGTGAGGCTCTTGCACCCTCCACCCCTATCCGCTAATCCCACACAGTCCCAGCGTGCATCTAAGATCCCGTTCCAGTCGCCCACTAACACTAAAGAGCGCGACGTTCCAAGAAAGGTCTCCAGACGCCGGAAGAAATCAGGCCGCCCTGCTCCTGTCGGGGCATAGACGGCCACTAGCCTGAAAGCTTGCCCGTCTCCGCTGGTCACGTCCAGCACCACCAGCTTACCCTCTGGGTCCAGGAAGATGGCCCGTATGGCGAGATCCAAACCTCTCCGAAAAAGCACAGCAACTCCTCCACCCGATCCAGGACGGCTGGGAGATGCGTACACATCGTAGCCGCCGAAGATCGGTGCGAAGGCCCGTGCTTCGGAGATTCTGGTCTCGCTGATGGCCACTACATCTATGTTTAGTGACCTGAGGTCGTTGAGCAGGTGACCCTGCTTCCATGACGACCCCAAGCCACGCGCATTTATACTGCCTATTCTGAGTGAGGTCATGTTTAAAATAGAGTGGAAAAGATGGGAAAGACCACTTACCGTACTTTTGGTAGAGGAGGGATGGTTTTTACATCCCTTTTCACTTGATCGTCTGGTGAAGGGACCGTTGAATCGTCCCTTCGGCTGGTCGTCGGCTCTTCTAAGAGAATGTCTGAGTATACTCTTCGATTGATGGTTCCTCCTAGGTCCCTGAAATCACCAACTGCGTTGGGGAATTTCGTTTTAGTGTTTGTGTATTGTTTCTGTGCTATTTTTAGCAGTCTTATGTTAGTTGGCGTTTTGATTGGTGCTGGTATTATGTAGTCCTGTTGTGAAATGTCTGTGTGTTCAATTATGTAAGTCATTAGTTTCTTGTTGTGTGTATTTATTGCCGTGCATTTGTTTTTCTGGGGGTGGGGTGTGGTTCTACTATTTTCTTGTCGTTGTTGCTGGGTGTGTGTGTTTTGTTGTTGTGTTTGCGATGTTGGTGCTTGTGGTGGTGGTGTTAAAGGTGTTGTTGGCGGTGGTGATGGTGGTGCTAGTGTGGGTGGTGATGGTGTTGGTGTTGTTGCTGCTGTGGGTCTCTTTGCAGTAGACTTTACCCTTTTCTCATTTCTTTCCTCCCTTTTCAAAGGCGACGATGCGCTGTTTCTGCGTTTGTGCCTTCTTACGACCTTTTGCCATCCCTCTCCCACCTCACACTCCATGTCTGATTCTGTGAGGTCGGGGAGGGGTACCAGCTCCACTCTTTCACTTGTTGTTGGTGATGTTTGCACTGGAGTCTCTGTTGCAGCTGCATTTGGTATTGCTGTTGTTGTTGTTAGTATTTCCACTGCTGCTGCTGTTTTTGATTTCCGTGGAGTGGGTATGGGTGCCACGGGCCTATCGTTCCTGGTTGCCGCTTGTCCTGTTGCTGGTAGCCGTGGAGCCGGATTCGGAAGGAGGGGGGTTTTCTCCTTTCTCAGGGTCTTCTCGTTGCAGAAGGCCCTGAGGTGAGTCTTCGATTCACAGCGAAAGCATTTCGGGCGTTTGCCCTCAACACTTATGGGCAGTTGAGTGCCGTTATCGAAGTCTATCACATCCGGGATAGCTTCGATGCACTCCTGGTTGGTTTGGATTAGCATCTCAATGGAGGAGCCGACCCAATCTTCTCTTACTTTTTTCTGTACTTGCAGTACAGTTGTTTTGTCCTCGATTCCGACGAGGACAGACGCGGCCAGCCAAGAAGGGGTCATTCCGGGGGGGACGTGGGTCAGTTTGACCCTCACAATTTTTTGCCCACAGTAGGAGGGCACCAACACCATTTCCTCGCTCCTTAGGGTCACTACTGATTGGGCCTTTGCCTCCTGGGGTGTGGCAAAAAGTACGTCTACGGTGGCATATTTTTTGCCTCGGGTGATGTGCGTTTTCCGCTGCCACACAGACCCCAAGGCTTTTGGTATTTGGGCCTCTGTGGCTCTTTCCACCCTACGGGATTTTGTACTTACTGTACGGTACGTGACCGTACAGTGCTCTTGGGTTTCGAAAAAATTTTTCGCTGCCTTGCAGATTGCTCGGTGTCCGTTCTTTGTCACCATCTTCTTCGCTTCCTCTAATTCCTCATTTGTTATGAGGATTGTTTCCAAGTTTTTCGCAATACCTGCAAATGAGATTGGTTTTTCTCTGCTGTTGTTGTTGTCGTCAGAGCTGCTGGTACTTTTGTTGTTGCTGCAGGTACTACGACTACTGCCTCCGCCGCTGTTGCTGTGGTTGTTGTTGGTGTTGCTGCTGCTAATGCTGTTGTTGTTTATGCTGCTGGTGATGCTGTTGCGGCTGCTACTGTTGTTTTCATTGTCACTGTTGCTGTTGTTATTACGGCTGCTACTGCTATTATTCCTGACGTCAGACGAATGAACTGGGTTTTCGTATTTCCCGCACACCTGTTTCGTCGCTGTCGTCGTCGTCGTGGAGAAACCTTGCACGCTTTGCACGAGACTTTTCTTTTCTTTCGTCACTTGCGAAAGAGAAGGGAGGGAGAGAGACACATTTAAAGAAGGGAGGGAGAGAGACAATCTTCTCTCTGCTGTAGTGATGATTGAGGAAGAAGAAGACGGAATGAGTGGGAGTGACGTATGAAATTTCTATTTCGTAGCCATGTTGTTTTTTGTTTAAAATGAATATTGGGTACAAAACCCCAATAACTGGTTATTTAACCCCGAAGGGCCAAATAACGGACAGAAAGACCCCTCTCACGAGGAGGAGGGTGTCTTTATCAACAATTTGGTTCAAGTTTTAAACAATTTACAATTGTTTTAACGGTTAAAAATTACTATACCTTACAGAGCCGAGCCTCCGTCAACCATGGCATTCAATAATAATAATAATAATAATAATGATAATGATGGCAGATAGCATCAGACAGTTGTTGGGCAAAAGTATGAAGTCCTGGAAAACAGAGTTAACATCAGCTGGAGAATCCTTGGAAGGCGTGACGATCAAGAGAGGTATCTTCCAGGGAGATAGTCTGTCCCCTCTGTTGTTTGTCCTTGTCCTGATGCTCCTGACCATTATACTGCGAAAAGTGAGAGCAGGATACAAGTTGGGAAAGGGAGAGCTTACCATCAATCACCTCCTCTTCATGGACGATCTTAAGCTCTTCGGGGAGAGTGAGAAGGAGTTGGATGAGCTTGTTGACACTGTCCGTATTTTCAGCAATGATATATGTATGCAATTTGGTATTAGTAAGTGTGGAGTTCTTGTGATGAAGAGGGGTAAATTGAGCAGAAGAAACGGAATCCAGGTACCAACAGGTGAGATGATAAAGGAAATTGACACTGAAGAAGGATACAAGTATTTGGGTGTTCTGGAGGCTGATGACATCAAGTTAAAAAAAATGAATGAATTGATAAGATCTGAATACATTCGGAGAATAAGGAGCGTATTAAAGTCACATCTGAACAGTATGAATGCCATAAGTGCAGTAAATTCCCGAGCTGTGTCTGTTATTAGGTACAGTGCGGGAATTCTGAGATGGAATGTTGCTGAACAAAAAGAAATGGATAGGAAGACTAGGAAGCTATTGACTATCTACAGCATGTTCCACAAGAGGAGTGATGTCGATAGACTCTACTTAAGGAGATCTGAAGGTGGAAGAGGTCTTATCAGCACAGAGGACTGTGTTCAGATGGAGAAAAACAACCTACACAAATACGTGACTGATAGTAAGGAGCCAATGCTCAGAATTGTACTGAAGGAGAGGACAATAGACCAGGGGATGTCCAAGGAGGAAATAACAGCCTTCATGAAAAATCCCTTCATAGTACCTTCTTTGAGAAAACTGAATTCAGAGATCCGCAGACATGGAACTGGTTGAAAAGAGGAGACCTTAAAAAGGCTACAGAAGGAATGCTAATGGCTGCGCAAGAGTAGGCCCTCAAAACGAAGTGGTTGAAACACCATATTTACAAGGAGGAGGCTAGCCCACTGTGCAGGATCTGTGGAGAGAGAGAGGAGACTGTGGCTCACATTGTATCCGAGTGTAAACACCTAGCCCAGACTCACTATAAGGGCTGGAGACATGATGTGATGGGCAGGGTGATCCACTGGCACCTATGCAAAGTAAAAAATTTATCACATTCTGAGAAGTGGTATGAGCATAAGCCAGAGTCGGTGATAGAAAACGATCATGTGAAGGTGCTGTGGGATTTTAGGATACAGACGGACAAGAAACTGGAACACAATAGACCTGACCTGGTCGTTTTGGACAAGGAAAAAAGATCGTGCCTGATTGTGGATGTGGCCTGCCCATTCGACACGAGAGTGCAAGAGAAGGAGAGGGAGAAAATTAACCGATACCAGGACTTAAAGTGGGAGGTAAAAAGGATTTGGAACTGCCATGAAGTCAAAGTGGTCCCGATTGTCATAGGCGCACTAGGTACTATCTCAAAAGGTTTCCAGGGATGGTTAAAGAAAATTGGCCCTGCCACCCTTTTTGGAACGCTTCAAAAGCATGCTTGCTAGGAACAGCAAGAACCCTCCGATACATCCTGAATATCTGAGGCTGCAGGTAGTGGCGTGATATTCTTTTCAACAAACTTTCCAGTTAACTAACATCAATGACTGAGACTCAAAGAACAACAATAATAATAATAATAATAATAATAATAATAATTGTTTCTTCGTTAGGCACAAGGCCAGCAATTATCCAGTGCATTACTGGTACTTTATTTTATCGACCCCGTAAGGATGAAAGGCAAAGTTAATAATACAAATACGTGACTGATAGTAAGGAGCCAATGCTCAGAATTGTACTGAAGGAGAGGACACTAGACCAGGGGATGTCCAAGGAGGAAATAACAACAAGGAGAAAGAGCAGCCTTCATGAAAAATTCTTTCATAGTACATTCTTTGAGAAAACGGAATTCAGAGATCCACATACATGGAACTGGTTGAAAAGAGGAGACCTTAAAAAGGCTACAGAAAGAATGCTAATGGCTGCGCAAGAGCAGGCCCTCAAAACGAAGTGGCTGAAACACCATATTTACAAGGAGGAGGCTTGCCCACTGTGCAGGATCTGTGGAGAGAGAGAGGAGACTGTGGCTCACATTGTATTTGAGTGTAAACACCTAGCCCAGACTCACTATAAAGGCTGGAGACATGATGTGATGGGCAGGGTGATCAACTGGCACCTATGCAAAGTAAACAATTTACCACATTCTGAGAAGTGGTATGAGCATAAGCCAGAGTCGGTGATAGAAAACGATCATGTGAAGGTGCTGTGGGATTTTAGGATACAGACGGACAAGAAACTGGAACACAATAGACCTGACCTGGTGGTTTTGGACAAGGAAAAAAGATCGTGCCTGATTGTGGATGTGGCCTGCCCATTCGACACGAGAGTGCAAGAGAAGGAGAGGGAGAAAATTAACCGATACCAGGACTTAAAGTGGGAGGTAAAAAGGATTTGGAACTGCCATGAGGTCAAAGTGGTGCCGATTGTCATAGACACACTAGGTACTATCTCAAGGAGTTTCCAGAAATTTGGCCCCGCCCCGCTTTTTGGAACACTTCAAAAGGCATGCTTGCTGGGAACAGCAAGAACCCTCCGATACGTCCTGAATATCTGAGGCTGCAAGTAGTGGCTTTATATTCATTTCAACAAACTTTCCAGTTAACTAACATCAATGACTGAGACTCAAAAAACAATAATAATAATAATAATAATAATAATAATGATAATAATAATGCTTTCTTTATTAACCACAAGGGTTTACACAAAGTAGACATTAAGGACAGTACAGGACAATACAGGACGGTACAAAAGGGCATTTCTGCGTGTAAAAAAAACAAAAAAACAGAGTATGTAATAATAGAACAATGAAAAAACTCCCCAATAGGGGGGAGATTTCCGAGGGCCATCGTGGAGAAAGCCCATTAAAAAGCCACGGTGACCCTGACCACCAGGGCAATTGTCCTCTCCCAGTTTTCCATCTTCAATTTACAGGCATATACTCAGAGCAGGTCCACTCACTCGGGCCATTCTTGCCTCTTTCACCCATCTTTCAACAAAAAGCTGGGAAGAGAGCACCTCCCTCTCTAACCTGATTTTCCTTTTCAAATGAAATTGGAAAAAGTTAATCAGGGCATCACTGAAGAGGTAAGTGCTCGTCTTCAGCCCTTTCAGACGTGTCCACCATACTATCTCTTTCGCCATGGCCACCAGACAGATAAAAACTGCCTGCCCTTCCCGGCTAAAGTAAGAGGGTGGGTCAATCCTCACGATGGACTCAGCTGATAGCCGGATCCGTTCTACACGCGACAGCAGGTGTTCGACATAAACCCACAAGTCAGCAATGCTCGGACACTGGACGAGTGCATCAGGACGGTTTCGACGCCCTGCGCGCATCTCGGACAATCCCGGCTGACGGCACCTCCATGCCTGTAGAGTTTATTCCGAACTGGCAAAGCTCCTCGGTAGCACTGCCAGGCTAGGGATTTCTGGAAGTTGTCCATAGGACCCGGCCCGAAAGTTCTTCCAAAGAGATTGGCTAGTTGATTTTCGTCGACGCCTAGAGTTTCCTGAAGTACGTCGTCGCTCTTCCCCTCCACTAATCCTCTATAGAACGCCAAGGTGGAGTTTCCACCGATCACATTGCCCGATTGGTCGAGTGCTGTGAGCGCCTGAAGACATTCCAATAATAATAATAATTGTTTCTACTTTTGGCACAAGGCCAGCAATTACCTAGTGCATTACTGGTACTTTATTTTATCGACGCATAAATATGAAAGGCAAAGTTAACCGCGGCGGGATTTTAACTCAGAATGGCAAGGGCCGTAACTCTATGCGTCAAAGCATGACGTCCGACCCTCTACCGATACTCAAAAGCTACAGAAGGAATGCTAATGGCTGCGGAAGAGCAAGCCCTCAGGACGAAGTGGCTGAAACACCATATTGACAAGGAGGAGGCTAGCTCACTGTGTAGGATCTGTGAAGAGAGGAGACTGTGGCTCACATTGTATCCGAGTGTAAACACCTAGCTTAGACTCACTATAAAGGCTGGAGACATGATGTGATAGGCAGGGTGATTCACTGGCATCTATGCAAAGTAAACAATTTACCACATTCTGAGAAGTGGTATGAGCATAAGCCAGAGTCGGTGATAGAAAACGATCAGGTGAAGGTCATATGGGATTTTAGGATACAGACGGACAAGAAATTAGAACACAATAGGCTCGACCTGGTGGTTTTGGGCAAGGAAAAAAGATCGTGCCTGATTGTAGATGTAGTCTGCCCATTTGACACGAGAGTGCAAGAAAAGACGAGGGAGAAAATTAACCGATACCAGGATTTAAAGTGGGAGTTAAAAACGATTTGGAACTGCCATGAGATCAAGGTCGTCCTAATTGTCATAGGAGCACTAGGTACTATCTAAAAGAGTTTTCAAGGATGGTTAAAGAAGATTAGCCCAGCCCCGTTTTTTTTGGAACACTTCAAAAGGCATGCTTGCTGGAAACAGCAAGAAACCTCCGATACGTCCTGAATGTCTGAGGCTGCAGGCAGCAGCTTGACGTTCATTTCAACAAACTTTCCAGTTAAATAACATCAATGACAGAGACTCAAAGAATAATAATAATAATAATAATAATAATAATAATTAGGGACTATCTCAAAAAGTTTCCAGAGATGTTTCAAGAAAATTGGCCCCTTCACGCTTTTTGGAACGCTTCAAAAGGCATGCTTGCTAGGAACAGCAAGAACCCTCCGATACGTCCTGAATATCTGAGGCTGCAGGTAGTGGCTTGATATTCATCTCAACAAACTTTCCAGTTAACTAACATCAATGACTGAGACTCAAAGAGTAATAACAATAACAATAATAATAATAATAATAGTGATTCCTGTTCTGTTAGAAATAGTAACAACAGAAATTGTAATTGTAAGACCCCTAGCAACTGTACACTTCAGGCTCATTGCCTAGTTAGTAATGTGATATATAAGTGCACAGTCACTACAGATAATAGTACTAAATTTTATTTAGGGGCTACTTCTAATGAATTCAAAACTAGATTTAGAACCCACTGCCACTCGTTTAGGAAAAGACAACTCAAGTTCTCAACCACTCCAGCAAACTATATCACTCAACTAATAGAATCTAACACTAGGTACACAACCCAGTGGAGTATAATAGACATTATATTATAAGCTCCTCTCACACACTAATCAACAATAGAGCTGAAACCGTAATAAATTGCCAACATAGGCTTCCTTACTCTTTCTCTAAAAGGGTCTTTGACCCCATATAGTCAATCTCTTAAAGAGTATTTTATAATCATTGGCAAACTCTATAGTCTTTATAACGCAATACCCTTTCAGAGATTCGCTGTCACGCTACGCTGGTTTTCGGCCAGGGGCAAGCACGGCTATCAGATTTTATGTCACTCCCAGTCATCGTTAAATACATCAAACAATTTGGCTCTGAATGTGTCGCTGTAAAGCAACCCTATTCTGATCACGCCTACGAACCCACAAAAGAGAGTGAGAGAGAGAGAGAAATCCCTACCACGGCACCAAGCGGTCGGGATTTTATCTATCTCTATACCAACTCCGCTTCTCTTGATGCATTTATACTCCTAGTGCTCTCTCTCTCTCTCTCTCTCTCTCTCTCTCTCTCTCTCTCTCTCTCTCTCTCTCTCTCTCTCTCTATCTATCTCTCCATATATGTACGCTGAGGTACAACTATTACTAGCAGGGAAACTTTAAGCTAGTCCCGTCAACCTCTTATTATACGCACACACACACACACACATATATATATATATATATATATATATATATATATATATATATATATATATATTTATTTTTTATTTTTTATTTTTTTTTTATTTATTTATTTTTTTTTATTTGTTTTGACTCTGATAGCTTCTAATAACTTTCATATGTCTACCCTTGCAATATCTTGTTTGAGATATAGGTAGGATAAATTTCTATAATAAATATATAAAACATATTATTTTAAGTTGAGATACTCTATAGTGTTTTAAAGATATTTAATGCTTTGATATTTCTATATTAATATATTGATATTTGATTATCTCTATACAAAGCCATATGTGTGTATTAACATGCATATAAAAGTGTTATAGGGTCTATTTATGTGTTTGTATATATGTCTGTATATATACATAACGATGCTGGAAGACTCACGCAGATATTTATTTATACATATGTATGTGTATATATGTGTGTGTGTATATGTTGATGTGTGTTGCAGATATGCATAATATTAAGTACATGAACGGAAATCATATATATGAGGACATGAATATTAATCGTATTTTTATGTATATATACTGTGAAATTTTTATAACACAGGAAATGTATAGAAGTGATCAAGTGAAATCATTTGTGTGTCTATATTATTGACTTGAGTAGACATAATTTCTTTTTTCAGGACGTACATATGTGTGTATATATATATATACATATTTGTATCCTGATTTTTATAAATAGGGTATTTTTTGAAGGTTTTAACTCAGATTTTGGTATATTGACCTCAAGTTTTTAAACTAAACATATGGTCATTATTGAACAATGTTATTTTCTCATATTATATATCTATGTCCCATTCATGAATATTGATATTTATATTTTATTATTCATTTCATATAAATTGTTAACTCAACTTAATATAACATGACGTAAAGTTGTCACTATATCCCCCTCTCTCTTGAGTTTTTCTATCTGTATGATGAATTATTATCTCTGTTGCTTTCTTTTGTTTTTCTTATTTCTTCCTTTTTTCTTTCTTTTTTATTTCCTCCTATCTATTTATATCTTTCTTTTCTACATACATTTCTCTCTCTCTCTCCGGTATTTCTCCAAGTTTTTTCTCTCTCTCCTTCTTTTTCTCTCCTTCTCTCTCTCCGTCTTTTTCTAACTGTGCTTAACACTATACCTAATAAAATAATTATAAACATCTCACTATCCAGACAGCTTCCAAAAATAATGGTTGCATCTAATAGGGTACGTCAAAACTGTTTATATATTGTATTTTGTCTGATGAAGGCATACCATATTTTAATTTGGTATCCCTGAAATATGTATAATGAAATAAATATGGTTTTATAAATATAGTTTCCATTTATTTAATATCGTATATCTACTCCAAAATCTTGTCGAGTGATTTATATCAGTTATAAAATATTTACTTGTTGTTTCCCAACAATTTTAAATAGAACTTTTGCATATATATATATATATATACAAACGGTTAAAATGAAACGAAATTTCATTTCCCACTCTTAGTACGGCTGTTACTTAAATATAAGTATGTACATACATACATGTATACAGACGTACAGTAGTATGTATATATATATATATATATATACATACATGCACACATATATATATGTACGTATGGATTCACCGAACATTTATTACAATGTTCGGTCTGTTTGTAAACAAACATCCCGTATTAAGCCGTAATGTCTAGCAACCATCGTTGTTCGTTTGTTCAACGCTGACAAAGGAACGCTGTACTAGTTTCAAGCTTATTAGCTATCGTCAGCAACGTATACCTTCCTGCCAGATTGTTGAACGTATATACTTACCTTATGCATATTAACGGCTGAGTAGCCCAATTTGCATATCGAGTGGGTTAATCGGCCGGGTGCACCGAAAACGATAAACGGAAAAAATGAAACGAAATTTCATTTCCCACTCTTAGTACGGCTGTTACTTAAATATAAGTATGTACACGTTCATACGTACATGTATACAGACGTACAGTAGTATGTATATATATACATACATGCACACATATATATATGTTCGTTTGGATTCACCGAACATTTATTATAATGCTCGGTGTGTTTGTAAACAAACATCCCGTATTAAGCCGTAGTGTCTAGCAACCATCGTTGCTCGTTTATTCAACACTGACAAAAGAACGCTGTACTAGCTTCAAGCTTACTAGCTATCGTCAGCAACGTATACCTTCCTGCCAGATTGTTGAACGTATATACTTACCTTATGCATATTAACGGCTGAGTAGCCCAATTTGCATATCGAGTGGGTTAATCGGCCGGGTGCACCGAAAACGATAAACGGAAAAAATGAAACGAAATTTCATATATATATATGTATATATATATATATATATATATATATATATTGAATTCCCTCAGTTGCATTAACTTTTTCTAGCATACTGGGCATCTAGGATAGGCTGGGTTCATAGAGCTCATAATTAGGCTACGCCATAAAATATTTTTCACCATAACTTAAGCTTAACATATGTACACAGGATAGGTTTGTTTAACCAATTACTTACTTTTAAAGTAATTATTCACTTTTTAACTAATTACCTACATTGTAATCATAACTATCCACTTTTTATAGCTCTCTAAACTTTCTTTTCACTTTTTATTGTTTTAGTTACCTGGGTGGATTAGCAGTATCGGTAGAGGGTCGGACGTCATGCTTTGACGCATAGAGTTACGGTCCTTGCCATTCTGAATTCGAATCCCGCCGAGGTTAACTTTGCCTTTCATCCTTACGGGGTCGATAAAATAAAATACCAGTAATGCACTGGGTAATTGCTAGCCTTGTGCCAAAAGTAGAAACAATTATTATAATTATAATTATGTACCACTGGTTTCCTCACTTTTATAATTATTGGCAAACTCTATATAACGCAATATCCTTTAAAAGGTTGGCCGTCACGCTACGCTGGTTTTCGGCCAGGGACAAGCACAGCTATCAGATTTTATGTCACTCCCACTCATTGTTAAATACATCAAACAATTTGGCTCTGAATGTGTCGCTGTCAAGCAACCCTTTTCTGGTCACGCCTACGAACCCACAAGCTTCTCAAGATTTGTACTGAGACAGTTGCTAACATATCCCAGTGCCCCAACAATCACAAGTATAAATCTGAAGATATAGTCAGGGTGGAGTATCTACAGATTTCTCATTAGTTCTGCATAGATGTTCTCCTTTTCGTTACTCTTTAATATTATATAGGCATCTGCTGGGCAGCTAGCTTCCACTACTGTGCATGCTTTCTTTTCTCTGTCCCATATCATTATATCTGGTCTGTTATGCCTTTATTTTATTGGGGTTTTTACTGGAACATTCCACCAGTACTCTTTCATATTATGTATGTGTATGTCTTCCACATTTCTGTAGCTTTTAATGTGTTTATTGTCTGGGCTATCTTTTCTACGAATTGCATTGTACAGTATTTTGGTCACAACATCATGCCTCATAAGTAGATAGTACTGTGATGACATCTATTGACAGTTGCTTATGACATGGGTGACATCTTCGGTGTTAATTCTGCAAAATCTGCACTTGTCACATCTAGGTGTTTTGCCTGCATCCCTATTTCTTTTGTGAATCGGGTATTTTGTGTTGATTTCCTGTTCTTGGATTGCAAAAGCATATCCTTCAAAGTGGGAGCCAATATAGCGGTTGTTGGTCCAAGATAGACTACTTTGTTTATCTATATTACTCTCACTCTGGAGCTTCCTGGCAACATATCCATCAATGCATGATTTTTTGCTGATAAGCATGTAGTTTTTCTTCCGTGGGTTCACTCCGGTATTGCTAGGAAATTTTCCTGGGTGTGAGTTTTTGATTATCATGCAGGGAGTTTCTTTCAAGGAGTTCCTTCCCAACTCCCATGATCTTATCTGTCTCATGTAGACAGACTTGCTCAATAAATGGGCTCCTACGTTTCGAGATTCGTAAATGTTGTCGGAGGGATATGATACGACACTCAAATGCTGTCTGGACAGTTTGTTAGGCCTCTGTCTCCCTGCTTACGTTTCAAGTAGAGTTGAGGCGGTCTATGTCACTGTTGACATGGAAGTTTCCGGTGCTGTTTAGAATTTTTCGACTTTTAACATCAATTGCTCGGATTTCGTCTATCGTCCACTCGAGTATTCCAAACGTTGGTGTTAGGACAGGCACAGCAAACACATTGTGAACCACAGAGAGTTCCGATGACCATATTTCTTTTAATCGGGTTCCGCGTTCCTTATTACAAATACCACTATAGGTATAGAAATTATGGGTTAAGTTCGTATTTCTGTCATCCTGTGAGCCAATGATGTATCCTTCACATTTCTTGAGCAGAAAGGACAAGGGATTTAATGACAGGATAAATAATATCACAGAGAGACTGTCTCCCTGAAATACACCCCTGTGATATTCTATTTTATCAGTGAAAATAGAGTCCTCCTTTGTTTTTAATTTTAGGATAGTAGCCCAAGAAGAAGACAGCTTCTCTATGGCTCTGATAATAATGCCTAGGACTTTAGCAAGTCGGAGGGCCTCTATCATCCAAGAATGGGGAACAGAATCGAAAGCTTTCCTGTAGTCCAGCCAGACTGTAGCCATATTTCTCCTAATTTGTCGCACCTCCGACATCACAGTTTTGTTAATTAGGAGTTGTTCAGCACACCCACAAGCACCTTTCTTTCCATCTGCTTGTTCATCTGTGATGATATTATTTTTACAGTAGAAACAATTATTTTTACAGTGATCTTTGAGAAATAGGTTTAGGCATGCTGCATACATCTTATACATCAGGTTCTGGCATGCAATGGGTCGGCAGTCTTTTTGCCAAGTGGGTGGTCTTTGATCTTGGGGACCAGTATTGTTTGTGCTAATGTCAACCATTCTGGTATATTGAGAACTTATTGGTAGAAGTCGATAAGATACATCCGATAAAATATCAGTTCTTTGTACTAGTAGCTGACAATCAAGTCTCTTCCTGGTGTTTTCTTATCTTGGAGCTTTCCTACCACAGTCTCAAGGATATCCTCATTTGTTTCGTATGTTTTTCGTTGTGGTGCAGGAACAATAGTTCTTTTAGATTTCTTTTAGCCACACTCCATCTTGGTTAAAATTCTTCTTTTCACCCCATATTTTTCTCCAGAAAGAATCTATGTCTTTCTGGGGTGGGGCCTCAGTGACATTTATTACTTTGTCCTTCATTTCTCTATAGACTGATGTTTGGTTTCGGCTGAATCGTTTAGTACTTTTTTTTCATCTACCCTTTCAGGTATCGGCGTTTCTCGCTGACAGCTCTCAATTCTTGTTTGGGGGTGATCGGCTTATATTGAAGAGTTCTGGTTGTACTGTCACCAAACATCGTTTCTATTTTATTGTTCCCTCTTTGTTGGCGAGGAGCGAAGTTTTTTTGTTTTTGTTTGCATATAAGGAGCATTGTCAAATATCTTATAGTTTTTCGTAGGTCAGCAATCTTCCTTTTTTTTGTTTGTATGTATGTATCTATGTATGTATGTCAGGTTGCTCTTGAGTGCTACTGGTAACATGTAACCTAGTACAACCTGTCGCATTGTCGGATCGTCGGCGACTAAACCAGCAACCCCACCAAGTTTACTTGGTGAGGAGGAGGATTTTGGACACCCTGCAGGACAAAAAACAAAACCTGACAAAGGGCGGAAGAAATCATAAGAGTCAACGGCCATCCAAAAGTGTGTAAATATGTCTATACACATGCATGTGTATATGTATATGCATGTGTGCATGTGTATGTATATGCGCGGGGACATAGAAATAGTCGGGCTGGATACCCGATCGCGCGGTTAAACCACTGGGAGTGAAGGACCCCTAGTCTTTGTCAGGACATTCTTCTATGAGAAGGCAACTCAGGAAAGTGGGATAACTCCGACATAAAACCTGCGGCTCAGTAGTTACCGATGATGTTGAGCTTTTCTTCTTTTTGGGTTATAGCTACTTTCACTCAGAGAGTGGATTGGCTCAGTGCACAGTCTTTCCTCACTTAAAAAAAAATCTTCACGCACAGGTATTGCACGATAGCATTAATTAATAATGTTATATCGTGCAATGGCCATATTCGATAACGAAGGGGAAGCCATCATCTTTATGAAAAGGATGTTTGTTTGTACGTTGACCGCTAATAACACTAAATGAAATTGATAACAAAGTATTATTAAAAACATCATAATCCAGATGAGTGGGAATAACTTTTATTGAACAATCAAATTAATTGATTACACTAACGGGATTTGAATAATACTATAATTCTACACACACACACACACACACACACACACATATATATATATATATATATATATATATATATATATATATATATATATATATATATATATATATATATATATATATATATATATATATATAGGCATTAGGTTTTGTTACAAAATGAATGCTATTTCGCATACTATCAATCTATATTTAGTTAACTTCTTCGCTCACCTATTCCTGAGAGGGTCGTAGGGACAGAGTTCTCAAACTCCTTCCAGTGGGTTCTGTCAGAAGCAACTGTCTCCAACTGACAAACTGGATTCCCAAGCGAGACCAGCCAAGTTCGTGGATGTTATCCAACCATCATACTTGGGGTCTGCCCCTGGGTCTCCTGTCGGTTTGTTTTGCCCGTAAAATCTGTCCAGTGATGCTTTCCTGAGACATTCTAACCACATGCCCATAATATCGGAGCTGTCTTCTTTCAATTCGGAGAAGTAACGGCTCTACCTGGAGGGAATCTTTAATCTACAGGCTACGCACCCTATCGAGTAACACTTTTCCAAAGAACTTTGGAGGGACCCCATTTGGCTGCTTGTATTTGCGATCATACACTTTCTGTTATTACCCAAGATTCGTAACCATAGGTAAGAGTTGGCACGAATACCGAATTGAAAATAGTGAATTTAGCTTTTACACCTACCTCCCTTCTTCTGATTACCGAATGCTGAAGCTGGCTGGCGCATTACTGCTCCAACCCCTGCAATTCTTGCACTTAAATCAGCCACCTATCTTCCATCGTTCGTGAACACAGCCCAGAAATATTTGAACTTTTCCACCTGCTTCAGTGGAACTCCATTCGCATGTAGAGTGGTTTGCGCAGGATTCCTTGAGAGAGGGAGTGTCTCAGTTTTTGCAGCACTGGTTTTCATTTCAGCAACGCAGCACTCGGCATCAAATCTATCAAGTGCAAGTTGGAGATCACCTTCTGACGAGTTAAGTAACACCATGTGGTCTGCAAATTCTAGCCGACTGATTTTACACCTGCCAGTCGTGATACCACTTCAAACCCGGCTCCGCATGTTAACCCTGTTCATGAAAATAATGAACAGGAGAAATGACAGTATGCATTCTTGGCGTAGTCCGACTCCCACATTGAATTGTTTCAATTTAACACCATTTACCCGAACACAATATTCGGGCATTCGTGTGGAGACATCAGGGCAACAAGAAACTGACAATCGATCCCAACCCCTGTCGAACCTTCCACAGCAGGTCCCAAAGAACGTGGTCATATGCATTTTTGAGGTCTACAAAACAAGTATATACCTCTTGGCAATTCTCCCACGATTTCTCGAAGACCTGCCTCAATGTGAATATTTGGTCAGCTGTGCTACGTCTGAGGAGAAAACCTCATTGTTCATTAGCTAGCTTGGTTAACTACCACATTAAAAGAAAAGAAAATAAAAGAAAGAAAATGCAGTAAATCCTAAGCCAGAAAACTAAAATTCACCAGAATGGAAAACAAAGCGCTTTTTAATAGGCAGTCAACAGCTGAAGCCGAATCACTCCTGTACGCAGGTAGACGTGAAGCGTCAACATATGTACGTTTAAATCACGTTCGGTTCGGTCCTAAGTGGAGCATGGTTGCATTAGTTTTTAGTCTCTCATGAATTGCAAAACGGAAACATTTCATGAGATTCATTCAATTATGAAAATTTCAGTTTTCATTGTGGATTGGCAGTATCGGTAGAACGTTGGACAACTTGCTTTGCAGCATAGAGTTATGGCCCTTTACGTTCTGAGTTCAAATACCGCCAAGTTAACTTTAGCTTTCACCCTTACGGGGTCGATGAAATAAGATACCAATAATGGATTGGGTTCGATTTAATCCACTTTCCCCTCCGCTTCAAATAACTGGTATTTACCTAAAGTAGAAACAATTATTATTATTCGGTGGATTGGCAGTATCGGTAGAGGGTCGGACGCCATGCTTTTGCAGCATAGAGTTACGGCCCTTGCCATTCTGAGTTCGAATCCCGCCGAGGTTAACTTTGCCTTTCATCCTTACGGGGTCGATAAAATAAAGTACCAGTAATACACTGAGTAATTGCTGGCCTTGTGCCAAAAAGTAGAAACAATTATTATTATTACTAGGTCGTTGCCCTCGCTAATAATGTTTAGATACTTATACAGGCACACACACACACACACACACACACACATACACACACACACACACACTCTCTCTCTCTATCTCTCACTGTACGTTAGTTAATATGATGATAACCATGCCCTTAAAATGGCTGCGTTTGCAATCAAAACTAATTAAACACACGTTTTTCCCCACCGAGAATGTCTTTTGAAGTTTGTCACGTTATCTATATGTTGAAGGACATAGGGAAACACACGCGCGCCCGTTTTTTGAAGCTGAGTTGCCTATATGTTGAAATTTTTCCACAGAGAGAGACAGAGATAGATAGATAGATAGATAGAGAGAGGGGGAGGGAGAGGGGGAGAGGGAGAGAGAGAATACATACACTTATATGAAGCGAAGTTATGGTTGTTGTAGAAGAGAATGACGTACACGACAAATACCAATAATTGTTTCTACTTTTGGCACAAGGCCAGCAATTACCCAGTGCATTACTTTATTTTTCAACCCCGTATGGATGAAAGGCAAAGTTAACCTCGGCGGGATTTGAACTCAGATCATAAAGGGACGTAACTATGCTGGAAAGCATGTCCGAGCCTCTACCGATACTGCCAATTCACCCAATAATTCAGGTTGAATATATATCTTTACTTCACTTCTGCAAAAAGGAAAAAATATGATTACTTCGAATCGTAAATATAATTGTTTATACTTTTGGCACAAGGCCAGCAATTAACTTCGGCGGGATTTGAACTCAGAATGGAAAGAGCCGTATCTCTATGCGTCAAAGCTTGACGTCCGACTCTCTACCGATACTGCCACAGTGTTCGCAAATGAATATAAGGTTCAATAAAGCTTCTGTGTTGTTCGAGGATCTCTTTGTTTAGTGACAAGTAATAGTCAGACAGTATGTACCAGCAGAGGTAGTAGTAAACTCTTATATGATGAGGTTGTGTTGTACAAGCGAAGTGGAAGTGAACTGAGTGTTAGGACCACAGGGCAGCCTATATATAATTGTTTCTACTTTTGACACAAGGCCAGCAATTATCCAGGAGCATTACTGGTACTTTATTTTTTCGACCCCCGTAAGGATGAAAGGCAAAGTTAACTTCGGCGGGATTTGAACTCAGATCATAAAGGGTCGTAACTCTATGCTGCAAAGCATGGCGTCCGACCCTCTACCAACACTGGCGTTCCTTTAATCCTAACACTAACTCTAACGAACCCTAACCCTAACTCAAAGGAACCCTAACACTAACTCTAACGAACCCTAACCCAAACTCAAAGGAACCCTGACACTAACTCTAACGAACCCTAACTCAAAGGAACCCTGACACTAACTCTAACGAACCCTAACACTAACTCTAACGAACCCTAACCCTAACTCAAAGGAACCCTGACACTAACTCTAACGAACCCTAACCCTAACTCAAAGGAACCCTGACACTAACTCTAACGAACCCTAACCCTAACTCAAAGGAACCCTGACACTAACTCTAACGAACCCTAACCCTAACTCAAAGGAACCCTGACACTAACTCTAACGAACCCTAACCCTAACTCAAAGGAACCCTGACACTAACTCTAACGAACCCTGACACTAACTCTAACGAACGCTAACCCTAACTCTAACGAACCCTAACTTTAACTCAAAGGAACCCTGACACTAACTCTAACGAACCCTAACCCTAACTCAAAGGAACCCTAACACTAACTCTAACGAACCCTAACCTAAACTCAAAAGAACCCTGACACTAACTCTAACGAATCCCTGCACTAACCATAACTCTAACTTTAACATTAACCCTAACTCTACTTTAAGGAACCCTAATCCTAACGAGTATAAATCAATGAATACAGAGAATCAGATGAGATATTTTAGTTTTCTTATTTTGTGCTCTATTGACATGGACTCTACTGAAGTAGGTAGTAGAGCGTCAAACAAACTAACTTTCTGGTATTTCGTTCACGGCCCTTTAACTTTATTCTATTTTGTTTCTTTTACACACAAGTCGACTTCCGTTCCATCTCTTGTTTGTATTAAATGTATGGACCCATAACTCCTGATAGTGTTGTCGCGGCACCGTAGTGACATACGTGTCTTCAACATTTAAACCTGACAAAGATAGAGAGAGAGAGAGCGAGAGAGAGAGGGGGGAGATACATAGAGGAAGAACGACTCCAGTACACGATGATAGGCAAAGTTGTGCTCGGCAGGATTTGAACTCAGAGCGCACAGAGCAGTATCCGAACTCAGAGCGCAAAGGATTGTATCCGACGTTCTAACGGCTGCTGATCCGCCATCTTATTACCATTCTTTACAGGGGCAATAATATGAGTAGCATAAATATGACTGTGATCGATAATACAAGTGTTTTAAAGTCATTTGTCCTGGTGAAGCAGGGGTTAGTCTCGCGGGACTCACAACAAGAGGCTTCATAAACATCACAGGGTCGTTTTTAAAACAAGGTTTTATAACCAGATGCTCTTCCTGGTGCAAACCCTTTTAGCTACAGGGATATGACGTATCTATTCTAAATTGAATACACACAGAAAAACTGCGACTGATAATTGTCTAAAAAAATTAAAACATCAGTATGCGGGACTCCAGTATGGCCACAATCCAAGGAATTAACCAGTAAAAAAATATAAGGTGTGTGTATATATATTTTTATGTGATGAACATAAACATATTCGTTGTAAACCAAATAGTAACGAAGTCTTAACGTATGAAATGAGCTCATATAGAAACGTTAGCTGTATAAGAGCTATAGCTAGATATGGAATATATTTCGGATGGATGGACAGATGAATGGATGGGTGGATTAAGGGATGGATAAATGGATGGATGAATGGACGAGTTGTTGACCTTACAACCCATTTTGACGGAAGAGTTATTGACCTAACAATGGGATTTAGCTAATTGTCTGCCGATAAAGATTTACACAATTGCTGTGGAATGATTAATGAAAATTGTTTCTGGCTTTGGCACAAATCCAATATTTTATAAAGCGTGGGTATAAACACACGACTGGGGACTTATTTCATCAATACTGCAGAATTTCAACAGAGAATATATTAGCATCGCAGCTGTGCTTAGCCATAACCCGGGTTTATTAACACCTAAATTAAATATTATCATATTAATTCACTATATTTTAGATAAATCGCTGCAATTTAATGACTGATACCAGTGTGAGCATGTATCATAAAATACATAAAATTCATGACTAGTTGATCAAGGAAGTTGTATGGTGCGTATGCATCAACACAAAGACCAAGAAAAGGAATTGAGAAATAAAAGCGGGGATAGCCCATCATCTTCCACACTCTTTTTTCTATGTCTTTCTTTAAAACAACAACATAAACAACCAAGATACGTGTTGAAAACAACAACCCTGTGGCCAGTTAGTAGGCATCACAACAGCAGCCAAAAAGAAGAAAGATTGAAAATTACGTAAACCAAGGAAAACTCAACGATTTAAGCATCGTCACATAGAACGTAATAAAGAAATTATGAAATTAAATTTCTTTTTTTACTATATCTCCGTCATTTTTAACGGGCCCTACATACCTGAAATAAAATAGAGAGCTGTTATCCAGAGGACAGTGTTGATTTGATTGAATAGAAAGAGAAAGAAAAGGGCCAGGAAAGAAAAGTAGAAAAGAAAGAAAAGAAAACAGTTCCTTGTCTAATTATACTTGTCAAATAGTCTAGTCGTGCAATGTTTTGGTTCTTTCCCTCACGAAGTACAGACATGTAAACTACATACATGCATACATATATACATACATAGCGATTGAGTGAGAAGGTGATTGAGAGAAATGCGTGTGAGTGAGGAGAGGGGGGGGGAGTGGGTGTGTGATTCTGACGGAAATACGAGAGGTCTAATCCATATTTAGTTCTGTCTGCGGGAGAGGACTTTATATATATATATGAGAGAGAGAGAGAGAGAAAATCCAGACCGCGACGCCAAGTAGTATACCACTTACTAACTTTATAAACAACATAACATTACACATCATACATAACAATATACACAACAATACACATCAACATTGCACATAGCCATATGCATTACGTTACACAACCTTACACATGAACACTACATATAACATTACAGATAACATTACACATACCAAGATATGTGACAATATACATAACATTACACATATGTGTACACAAAGGTTTCTTTTGTAATCAGTATTTTAACCCCCTCTCTTTGGTTCAATAGAGCCCTATAAATTTGCAAAGAAAGAGAGAGAGAGATAGAAACAAAGAAAAAAGGGGAGAGGCATAAAGAGAGATAGACATGGTGAAGCAGAGAGAGAGAGAGGGGGTGGTGGTAAAGAGAGATGGAGCGACAAGAAGTGAAAGAGGGAGAAATAAAGAAAGATAAACATAGTGAGAGGAAGAGAATAAAGAGAGATAGAGGGAGAGAAAGAGAGAGAGTGCTAAAGAGAGATGGAGCGACAAGAAGTGAAAGAGAGAGAAATAAAGAAAGATAAACATAGAGAGAGGAAGAGGAATAAAGAGAGAGAAGAAAAGATACAGACAGAGTGATGTGAAAGGGAGACGGGGGGGGGGTCAAGAGGAACAGAGAGAGTGAGAGAAAGAGAGAGGGTGAGAGAAGGTGAGAAAGAAGACAGCGGCAAAGTGCAGAAACAACAGCAGTGACCAAACACTCGATCGTATATCGATCGAAATATGTCAAAGCTACTTTGGTCGACTCCCATATTATTATGATTAATTATTTTCTTTTATTTTCTTTTTATTTAAACTAAATGCTTGAAAATATTGTACTATATTTTTATTAAATATATTATATTCCTTTAGTCTTTTCCGAGTTTCTGTCATTGACCACGTTAAATGGTCAATGACAGTACATTTTTTTCTTTTTCTAAGTTTTATTTTATCGATCACTTTTTACCGTACCGCTAAGTTTCAGAGATTAAATGCACACAGATAGCTTAAATAGGCTCTAATGTAATTATTTACAAAGGTGTGTACATGCTCATTTTTACATGATTTTTGTAACTGCTGCGATGTTTTCTTTTTGGTTTTATTAATTTTAATTTTGTCTTCAACTTGACACAAAAGTAATTAATTGTCACTAACGACGGTAGACTGGAATGGAATGGACCTTCGTCGGTTTCGACGACGAATGTTCCAATTGTACAGTCGACGAAACAGTAAATGAAATTACGTGAAAGTAGCCGAGCATTCCATAGACACGAGTATTCTGCTCATATAGCGGAAGTAGCTGAATATTCCACAGGAACATGTATTCTTAACGTAATTTAAGAGATTTAGAATGTCACTATGTGAGACAAGGCTGATACTTTGAATTACAGGTACAGTCATCTTGTGTTATAGTGTAACTGGCTGAGCATTCGATAGAGAGGTGTAACAATTAACGTAATTTTCAGGGAGATTTAGCGTGACACGGTGTGACAAGACTGCCCCCTTGAATTACAGATACAACCCATCTTGTATTAAAGTATAAATGGATGAATATTCCACAGAGATGTCTAATCTTAACGCAATTTAATGAAAATTCAGCGTGACGCAGTATATGACAATGTTGCCTCTTTGAATTGCAGGTACAGATCATCAGACGGGCTTCTAAACACTTTCCACTAACCCAATTTCACCACTGAGGCTTTGATAAAAGACACCCTAGCTGCCACCTAATGGGATCGATCCCAGAACCGACTCATTGCGAATTGAATTTCTTAACCATTCCGCCATGCCTACATCTACAACAACGATAAACTAAGGGAAATTTGAAAATTCGGTAAGTTTCATTTTAAAGAGAAGTCAGTCTCCAGGCCTTACGTTATCTTAAGGCCAACTAGTCAGCCACATAGGCTGGAGATTAGGCTGTAGATCTTAGAGGGGCGATTTACAGAAACTCAAACCTGCCAACCTCTAAAAACCTAAACGAGGAGTACCATGAAAGAAAGTACCCCAAAACGGGGAGAAATGAGGCAAAATGGGGGAGATTTTACATAATTGTTTCTACTTTTGGCACAAGGCCAGTAATTATCCCAGTGCATTACTGGTACTTTATTTTATCGACCCCGTAAGGATGAAAGGCAAAGTTAACCTCGGCGGGATTTGAACTCAGAATGGCAAGGGCCGTAACTCTATGCGTCAAAACATGGCGTCCGACGCTTCTACCGATACTGCCAATCCACCTTTACATAATTGTTTCTACTTTAGACACAAGGCCAGCAATTACTCAGTGCATTACTGGTACTTTATTTTATCGACCCCGTAAGGATGAAAGGCAAAGTCAACCTCGGCGGGATTTGAACTCAGATCGTAAAGGGACGTAACTATGATGGAAAGCATGGCGTCCGACTCTCTACCGATACTGCCTAGACCCGTTATCACAATAGAAGACATCTCTTACTCACCAAAAAGTGGGTGGGAGATCTCTCCGTCTGACGGGGAGAATTGACAGGTAAGGGAAACTTAAAGGATCAGAGTTTTATTCAAATTTGTATATCTAAATAAAATATATAACAATTTCTGGTGATTAATAAATAACATACAAAAAATATTTTTACTGCGTATATTTCGGAGTATGATGTGCAAAACTGAGACGAGGAGGGTATACATTGCAGGTTAGCCCATGATGCTAACTATCCATGCGCTGGTCCTGTTCAGATTAAGAAGACTTCCACCCCTCTTATCCAAAAGTTCACTATTGCGGAATACAAAAATAACACAAAGAAGGTAATTTATTTAAAACTGGTAACATATCTATACAGCTGGAATGGATCTTCATCGGTTTCGTTGATGAGTGTTCCAGTTGTTCGATCAACGGAATAGTCTGCTCACAAAATTAACGTGTAAGTAACTGAGCATTCCACAGACACGTGTATGTACCCATAACGTAATTCTCTGGAAGTTTCAGTGACACAGTGCGTGACAAAGTCGGCCTTTTGAATTACAGGTTCAGTTCATCCATTAAGCTTCCAAACAATTTCCATCTACCCAATTTCTCTTTTAACAGAAGGCTTAACAGATTATGGTAAATGATAATTACTCAAGATGCCATGCAATGGGATTGAACCCGAGTCCTAATGATTGCAAAGCTCACTTTTTAACCATTCGGCCATGCTGCCTCCACTCTATAAAGATATAAGAAAAATTAAACACTGAAAATACTTAATTTCCGGTTTAAAGACGTTTTACCTAGCTAAAATGTGACTTTTTTCCCCTCTGATTTTATTTCTGTTTACCTAATTGCTGAGAGGAAAACAGAATAAAATGATTTGTAGTTGACATGATCCCAGATAATATGTTGGTCATTTCGGCATAACATCTGTACAGTGCTCGCACCATTGACTTATTTATTTATTTATTCAATTTAAACGTCCGTATAGAGCTAGTAAGCCATGACAGACTAGGGAAGTATCGAGTATTCCTTACAGTTGGTAATCTCCACTTTCTTAACTCTTAACTCACTCCCTATGCTACTTGAAAACACATTAGCAAAACATTCTCAAAAAGTACAAAAAGTACTTTGAGAAACCACATTATCTGTCTTTTAGTAAAGATACTATAACAAGCCACATTAGCAAGGTATTCTTGAAAAGTACAAAACAGTAATAAGGCTGTATCACGTTAAAAATGATAGTTTTCAGCTAAATACTATGGGGATTCTATAAGCACCAGAATTATTAACAAACCCGTCTTTAGGTATGTTCTGCTAAATCATTACAGGAGGTTAAAAGATAGTAATGCATATTTGCAATGAAAATATTTCGAGGTACATTTTCTAAGCTGTAAATTACGATTATTCTAAAGCAAAAATTAAAAAAAAAAAAAAATTCTCTCCGCAATTTATAGTTGAAAAAATATTACGTTCCTGCAGAGAACCTATAATATTATCTTGATTGAGATAATTTATCAACAATATGAAATTGGAAGGCATGATTTTCGAGTTTACCTTTTTTTAACACAAATCTAAAATATTCGGCAAATAAAAGCATTAACGAACAGTAATATACAATAATGAAGATATTTAAAATAATTGAATTAATATATATATATATATATATAATTAAATTAAATAGCTCTGTACAATACATAGAGCACTCTTTTTTCCTTTACCTTTTCTACGGAAATACTCACACACACACACACACATATATATATATATATTTATTTAGGTTTGTTGGTTCACCACTGGATAGAATTGGTCATTCCGTATGGTCAATCTTGATGTAATATTATGGAGAGTACATATATATATACTTATATATATGTTATATATATATATATAATTTCACTAACATAATCGTAATCTATATCATGGAGAATGTATCTCTGAGAACTTTTATTTAAAAATATGCTTTCTTAAGAAGGTTACGGTGAAACCAAGCCGGGAGGGGGTAATAAACTGTAGTTATGCCATCGTTTCTCCAGAGAAATCCCCAGAGAAGAAAGTAGTTTGTAAATGAGAGGAATTCTGTTTGTTTTCCCTGCAGTATATCAGCAGCAGCAGTTAGTTGGAACTAAGAAAACTTGTGTTTAGTCTATTGTTTGTGAATTATTTTACTCTTTAATTGGTTTTAGTCATTAGATTGCGGCCATGCTGGGACACAACCTTCATTTAATCGATTATGTTGACCCTAGTACTTATATTTTAAAGTCTAGTACTTGATCTCTTTTTGTTGAACTGCTAAGTTACGTCACATGGACACAAGCACAGACGCAAGCGTAAACATAGCCACGAACACAAAAAAATATTATTATTATTTGGAGGAAGCTTCATTGGCAGAATCGTTAAAGCGTCGGACAAAATGTTTTGCTGCATTTAGTTACGGTTCTTTACGTTCTAAGTTCAAATCTTGCCTAACTCAACTTTGTCTTTCACCCTTCTGGTGTCGATAAAATAAAGTACCAGTTAAGTACTGAGATCGATTAAATGGACTTTCGATTCTTATATCCCCCAATTTGTTAGTCTTGTGCCTAAATTAGAAAACATTATTATTTTTGTAGCTACGGTTTCAGTCCTGATGCGTAGCAGGTTGTGCCCACAATTATATATATATATATATATATATATATATAAAGAGATGAAATCGAAAATGCAACTGGAGTCTTATTTTTAAAAAATAAATATATATTTATTTGGTTCCTTTACCGGTTTCGCAGTTCTTCTGCTTTTCAAAAGTAGAGTTGAGATGGAGGGTCTGTGGTTTTTCTCACATCAGATGTGAGAAAAACCACAGACCCTCCATCTCAACTCTACTTTTGAAAAGCAGAAGAACTGCGAAACCGGTAAAGGAACCAAATAAATATATATATTTTTTTTAAAAATAAGACTCCAGTTGCATTTTCGATTTCATCTCTTTTTCTTTATACTTTCACTCGTGTAGGGCACCTTGGTTATTTTTCATTTTGTAAAAAAAACCTCACTTTCTAATATATATATATATATATATATATATATATATAATATATAAGAACAAAAGATGGTTAAAAGAGTTCCATGTATTTTATTATGCGCATTTCAAAAACAAATATCATCATGCAATAATATTTGTGTTTTCATCAGATAAAACAGGAGGACATGATATGAAGGTTAAAAAACACTTGTGGATAGTTCAGTTTTAAATCAACATATGTTGATTTAAAACTGAACTATCCACAAGTGTTTTTTAACCTTCATATCATGTCCTCCTGTTTTATCTGATGAAAACACAAATATTATTGCATGATGATATTTGTTTTTGAAATGCGCATAATAAAATACATGGAACTCTTTTAACCATCTTTTGTTCTTATATATTATGTATACTCCAGTCCTACAAATTGTAGAGTGCTTCTTATCCGATATCTGCATTGCTTTATTGTACTACAATAAAACTCACCTCCTACATATATATATATATATAATATATATATGTATAATATATAATATATATATATGTATAATATATATATATATGTATAATATATATATATGTATAATATATAATATATATATGTATAATATATAATATATATATATATGTATAATATATAATATATATATATATGTATAATATATAATATATATATATATGTATAATATATATATATATGTATAATATATAATATATATATATATGTATAATATATAATATATATATATATATGTATAATATATAATATATATATATATGTATAATATATAATATATATATATATGTATAATATATAATATATATATATATCATCATCATCATCATCATCACCGTTTTACGTCCGTTCTTCCACGCTAGCATGGGTTAGACGGGTTGTCCTGTTGTGGGCAGTGTCTGGTCGGCTGACCATGCCTTGCTCATACAGGAACTGATCTGGCTTGATTTCTACAGCTGGATGCCCTTCCTAACACCAACCTCATTTACAGTGAGTGCTGGGTGCTTTTTCGTGGCGCCTACACGTCCACTTTACAGTGTGGGCTGGGTGCTTTCTTGCCGTGGCACCTCCACGACCACCTTGCGGTGGGGGGGGGGGGGGGCATATTGTTTATATGCTTCAGCATGTACCCATGGGAGGTCGGGTACCCTGTATTACTGCGTGACGCCAGAAGTCACGGTCGTGTGTCATTGACTTTGAGAGGTGTAGTTGGGTAAGGTCGGCTTTTATCACCTCATCCCAAGTCATCTTGGGTCTCCCCACTCCGCGGTTTCCATCAACTTCTAGTGCTCTGCACCTTTTTATGCAGCTGTCATCCTTCATACGCATCACATGTCCATACCAGCGTAACCGCCTCTCCTGCACGCAGCATTTGATTCCTCTTATGCTCAGTCTCTCTCTCAATTCATTTATGCTTTGTCGTTCACGTATATTACTGTTACACATCCATCGGAGCATGCAGGCTTCGTTTCTCTCTAATCTACGTAAGTCTTCCACCTTCAGCGCCCAGGTCTCACTACCATGCAACATCGCTGTTCGGATACACGCATCATACAGTCTGCCTTTCATTCTGAGGGAGAAGCCTTTTGCAGCTAGCAGTGGTAGTAGTTCCCTAAACTTCTTCCATCCCGTTCTTACCCTAGTTATTGTACTTTCTGAGCACCCACCTCCGTTGCTAATTCGGTCACCTAGGTAGCAGAAGCTGTCTACTGTTTCTACAGGGCCCTCCCAGAGATTGGTGGTACTTGTTTCCTGTGGCTGTTTGCTTGCTGTTTCAGCACAGCTGCTGCATGTGAATCCTACATTCTTAATTAAGCTTCCTGAGATCCCGCTACATCTCTTGTGTACCCATTGTTTGCATTTGGGGCAAAGAATGGAGTTCCTACCTACACCTTTCCTACATACTGAGCAAGGCCATTTCCCTGAGGGGATCTGGGTTCTGTTTTCTCGTCTACTTATAAGGACCTTAGTCTTTGTCATGTTGACTTTGAGGCCCTTTCTCTCTAGTCCCTGCTTCCAGGTTTGGAATTTATTCTCTAGTTCTACCATAGATTCAGCTATGAGTGCGAGGTCATCAGCATACAGGAGTTCCCATGGGCATCCGGTCTTAAACTCCTCCGTTATTGCCTGCAGGACTATGATGAACAGGAGAGGGCTAAGAACAGAGCCCTGGTGGACCCCAACCTGTACGCTAAATTCCTCGCTATACTCATTGCCAATCCTAACTTTGCTGACTGCTCCCCTATACATGGCTTGTACCGCTTTCACAAGCCATTCATCTACTCCTAGTTTTCTAAGAGCCCACCAGATTACTGCACGTGGAACTCTGTCAAAGGCTTTCTCAAGGTCGACAAATGCCAAGTAGAGTGGCTTACTTTTAGCTAGGTACTTTTCCTGTAATTGCCTCACAAGGAAGAGCGCATCAGTGGTGCCTTTCCCTGGAACAAACCCAAATTGCATCTCGTCTATATTCACCCGGTCCCTAATCAGCTGTGCTATAACTCTTTCTGTTACTTTCATGACCTGGTCCATCAACTTTATACCTCTATAGTTTCCTCTATCTAGTGCATCGCCTTTACCTTTGTAGCAGTTGACAATGATGCTACTGCACCAATCTTTTGGTATGGCCCCCTCTAGTATTACCTGGTTAACGATACGTGTGGTTATAGTGTGACCTACAGACCCAGATGCCTTCAGCATCTCGGCAGCTATACCCGATGGACCGGTTGCCTTCCCTATCTTCATATCTCTGATTGCCTTACTTACTACGCTGCCGCTGACTTGTACTGCTGGTCCCTCTATAGGGTCTACGTGGGGTAGGGTCTCTTCTTCCCATGCATTCTCCTCATTTAGTAATCTATCATAATGA
>OZ024741.1:74917156-74922156 GCA_964016885.1 Eledone cirrhosa | reverse complement strand
AATAAAAGGGTTAAGGGACATTTGGTTGCTATTTCTAGAAGATCAAACAACCACATAAAGAGTTACTTTATTGGTTCATGCAATATGATTTGATATGATAATTTGACATTTGTGGTTATATTATACTACATCTGAATCACCACCTTGGCTTCTTTGCTTTTTATATAATCATATTTTACTTCTAAACCTATCATCACTTCTTATTCCAGCCATGTTTGTGCTGTTTATAAGAAATCTCTTGGTGGCATAATGACTCATGAAATAATTATGTTTGACAGAATGTTGTCATACAGTGATAAGCATTACAAATGGAGAACTGCCATTTGGCTCATATTAGATTCATCATTTTTATGTAAAAGAATAGATTCAATAAGTAATGCAATATGTTATGTTTCATTATTATTCATACTATCCTTTAATTCATATCTATTCATCACTATTAACATTTTTCCTCTTTTATCTGCAGTGGTTATACTGCCTCCTTTGTTTTACAGAGAAATATAAAAATGTTCACCTCATAAATCCAGTAGTTTATTGATTATTGATTTACATTCAAGCTATAAAGATTGTATGTATAAGTTTCAATTAAAAGTCAAGCAAATGCTTTATCTATAGTGTGGCATATCTTATATATTCTGTGGTGAAACTTGTCCATCGCAAAAATTGAATTTTCTGTTTAGATGGTATGGTATTATATGTGTATGTGAGTGTATGCTTATATGTGTGTGTACATCTCTTTCTCTCTCTCTCTCTCTCTCTCTCTCTCTCTCATATATATATATATTTATATATATATATATTTCACAGGTAAGCTAACTAAGAACATAGATTTTACATGTGGCCGGTGTTCTGGTGCAATAAGTAGCAGCAAGTGCCCACAAAATACTAGCTCTTTCAATTGCGCAGAGGGTTCTATAGAAATAGTGGACAGCTTCCGTTACCTGGGCGATAAAATCAGCAGTGGGGGAGGGTGCTCTGAAAGTACTGTAGCTAGAGTCAGAACTGGTTGGAAAAAGTTCAGAGAGCTTATACCACTATTAGCTGCTAAAGGGTTCTCCCTAAAAATGAAAGGCAGGTTGTACGATGCCTGCATACGAACAGCAATGCTGCATGGCAGTGAGACCTGGGCATTGTGTGCAGAGGATATACGCAGACTAGAGAGGAACGAAGCTTGCATGCTCCGCTGGATGTGTAACAGTAATATACGTGAACGGCAAAGCATAAACGAACTAAGGAAAAAATTAGAGATAAGAGGGATCAGATGTTGTTTACTCGAGAGAAGGCTACGTTGGTATGGACACGTGATGCGCATGAAAGTCGATAGCTGTATAACAAAGTGCAGGGCAATAAAGATAGACGGTAGTCACGGAATAGGCAGACCTAGAAAAACCTGGGACGAGCTGATAAACTCCGACATCACACACTTACACCTCTCCAAGACAATGTCACTGGACCGAGACCTTTGGCGGTACTCAGTAACAGAGAAGACCCGCCTTACCTAAATATATAGTAAAACCTACTCCAGCCAGTAGGCATCTCTAACAAAATACACCCCGTCCCACCACCACCACCCCCACCCGATCCACACCACCCCGTTCTATGTAAAGTTATGTTGGTGCCGCGCCATCGAGGCCGAAACAAATGAGATCGTGTAGGTGTCACGACAAAAAAACACACAGTCCACGCTGTAATGTGGCCGTGTAGGCAACACGGTAAAAACCTCCCAGACCCACACTGTAAATGTGGTTGGTGTTAGGAAGGGCATCCAACTGTAGAAAACCTGCCAGACAGTCCTATGCGAGCAAGACAATCACTCTTGCCTCAAGTGGGACTACCCCCGTCCAAACCCATGCAAGCGTGGAACACGGACGTTAAACGTTGATGATGATGATGATGATGATATTTATATTTATATATATATATATTTATATATATATTTATTTATATATATATATATATATATATATTTATATATTTATATTTATATATATATTTATATATATATATATATTTATATATTTATATTTATATATTTATATTTATATATATATATATATTTATATATTTATATTTATATATTTATATATTTATATTTATATATTTATATTTATATATATATATATATATTTATATATTTATATTTATATATTTATATTTATATATTTATATTTATATATATATATTTATATTTATATATATATATTTATATATATTTATTTATATATATATATATATTTATATATATATATTTATATATATATATTTATATATATATATTTATATATATTTATATATATATATTTATATATATATATTTATATATATATATTTATATATATATATTTATATATATTTATATATATATATTTATTTATATATATTTATATATATATATATTTATATATATATATTTATATATATATATTTATATATATATATTTATATATATATATATTTATATATTTATATATATATATTTATATATATATATTTATATTTATATATTATATATATATATATTTATATTTATATATATATTTATATATATATATTTATATTTATATATTTATATATATATATTTATATATATATATTTATATATATATATTTATATTTATATATTTATTTATATATATTTATATATATATATTTATATATATATATTTATATATATATATTTATATATATATATTTCGTTTCTGAATTTGTTTAGCAAGATTCTTTATCTGAAATCGTGTGTTGAAACCGATATTGTTATACTTTGGGAGGGTCATGTTGCCAATAAGAAACACACGCACCAGTTGCTTTCACTTCAATTTATTATATATTTATAAATTTATAAATTTATAAATTTACAAATCTACAAACTTATAAATTTCTGGTTGGTTGGTTGGTTCCACAACCAGATAGTTGTTTATATATATAGTCATAGTCCTTTCGTCACACACTCTGTGACCTCTTCAGTGACTGGGGATTCCTTTCTTCTCTTCGTTTCTGTGCCTTTTCTTTCTTCTATCCTACACCATTTTGTTTCTGTGTGTGTGTTGTGTGCTCAGTTTGCGCATGTGCCACATCCGGGTGTCTGTGTGTGTTTGTGTTCATTTTTCTATTTGTTTATTTATTTATTTATTTATTGTTGGTTGGTTGTTTGTTCTATGTGTGTGTGTGTTTTCATTTTCTCCTGTGTGTGTTTTCATTTTGTGTGTGTTTTCAATTGTAAGTTGTTTGTTCTATGTGTGTGTGTGTTTTCATTTTGTCCTTAATTGTAAGTTGTGATGTTGCTGTTCCACTCGTATTTTCTATTTAATTTTGGTTTTAATTCTTTTATGCTTACTGCCTCTGTAATTTGCCTAAACATTGCGTCTTTTCTGTGCGTGGATTCTATTTCGTGGATTCTATTTTTATTTCTATGCTCTCTAATCTACCCCTGTGTTCTATCTTAGCATGTTGGTAGAGCACAGATGATTCTTTATTATCTTGGAGGTCTCGCCAGTGTTCATTTATTCGTTCCCCTATACTACGAGCTGTCTCACCTATGTACACTATATTTTTGTTTCTACATTGTCCTTCAGTACATCTTATGCTATACACTACATTTCTAGTTTTACAGTTAATATGGGGGCTTATTTTACAGGTTATACATTTCTTATCTATACATGAGGGTCTTTGGAACGGGTATGTCTTGCTAATAAGTGTTTTTACGGAGGTACCAGGTCTTTCTACTATCTTAATATTGAGATTATGTTTATTTAGGGCCTAAAAATGAACACAAAAAAAATGAACACAAACACACACAGACACCCGGATGTGACACATGCGCAAACTGAGCACACAACACACACACAGAAACAAAATGGCGTAGGATAGAAGAAAGAAAAGGCACAGAAACGAAGAGAAGAAAGGAATCCCCAGTCACTGAAGGAGTCACAGAGTGTGTGACGAAAGGACTATGACTATATATATAAACAACTATCTGGTTGTGGAACCAACCAACCAACCAGAAATTTATAAGTTTGTAGATTTGTAAATTTATAAATTTATAAATTTATAAATATATAATAAATTGAAGTGAAAGCAACTGGTGCGTGTGTTTCTTATTGGCAACATGACCCACCCAAAGTATAACAATATATATATATATTTATATATATATATTTATATATATATTTATATTTATATATTTATATATATATATTTATATATATATATATATATATTTATATATATATATATGCAAAAGTTCTATTTAAAATTGTTGGGATACAACAAGTAAATATTTTATAACTGATATAAAGCACTCGACAAGTTTTTGGAGTAGATATACGATATTAATAAATGGAAACTATATTTATAAAACCATATTTATTTCATTATACATATTTCATATATATATATATAGATAAGTTCAATATCAGCTTTTCAATGTGATATTTGCAAATACATGGAGGATCAAGTGAGTTGAGATGCTTCTAAAATGTAGAAAATTTCAAATGCAGGAAAAATAGCTCTAAACACAGCTTGTTTGGATTATAAACATGACTAAAATGAGCTCAATAACAAAATACAGGATATTACACACACACACATATGCACGCACGATGAGATATAGTTTTGTTCTGGTCCAGGCAGATGTACTGCAGATGCCCTCTTCTTAATGAAAAAACTAAAAGAGAAGTTCTTAAGTAAGAGTAAGCCTCTATATCTAGCTTTTGTTGATTTACAGAAAGCCTTTAATCTGTCACATTGTGGTCTTTAAGGAAATTATATGTAGAATACTGTCTTGTGAGAACAGTACAGAGCATCAAGGCTCAGCTCTCAGCCATAACAGAGGAGTTTAAGACAGGTCATTCACGGGAACTACTGTATGATGATCTGGTTCTAAGAGCTGAATCTGCAGAATTAGAGAATAAATTCCAACTATGGAAATAGAACCTAGAAAGGGACTGAGAGTGAACTTAGCAAGAACTAAAGAGTTAATAAGTAGGAAAGAAGACATGGCC
>OZ024741.1:74907156-74912156 GCA_964016885.1 Eledone cirrhosa | reverse complement strand
GTATGGTCCCTCAAGGACTCAAGTATAGACTACTCCATTCAATGGAAAGCCATCACTAAGTTCAAGCCATACTCAAGGTGCAATCCGTCGTGTAGACTATGTATTGATGAATGAATAAATATTCTAAAGAGAATACGCAATAGTGATTGCCTAAACACGAGAAATGAATTCTTCACACCTTGTCCACACGTCTGGAAACACCTCTTACATAACTACAAAGCTCCGGATTGAATTACAACAACATCCTAATTTTATTATCAACCAGAAACTTTCAGACTTTCGCAGTTATCTCCCTTACACCTCTTGCACGCAATTTAGTTTGTGTGAAGTGATCGTTTCTGCGCATGCGCGTTCATACGGTTGTACTTCCTGTTCTGTATAACCATGTCCATTACGAGCTGAGGATCCTCTAAGGTGAAACAATTGTTCTTCGTATGGTGAACTAACTGTTGTGTAACCACTTCTACCTAACTCGTCCCATGGACTGAGTGCTCTACCACTACGGATATTACCTTCCAGTGTTCTACCACTATCTATATATATATGAGGTGATAAAAGCCGACCTTACCCAATTACACCTCTCCAAGGCGATGACACACGACCGTGACCTCTGGCGTCACACAGTAATACAAAGCACCCGACCTCCCATGGGTACAAGCTAAAGCATATAGACAATATACCCCCACACCCTCCCACTGCAAGGTGGTCGTGGAGGTGCCACGGCAAAAAAGCACCCAGCCCACACTGTAAAGTGGACGTGTAAGCGCCACGGAAAAAAGCACCCAGCACTCACTGTAAATGAGGTTGGTGTTAGGAAGGGCATCCAGTTGTAGAAATCAAGCCAAATCAGTTCCTGTTTGAGCAAGGCATGGTCACCCGACCAGACACTGCCCACAACAGGACAACCCGTCTAACCCATGCTAGCGTGGAAGAACGGACGTAAAACGATGATGATGATATATATATACATACACATACATTGGCAGCAGGCCTTTGCACAGCACTCTCACATTAATGAGGCCCAGATTAGCTTGAAGTAATAGCAGAAGACATCTGCTTAATGTGCTGTATGACTCTCAGTGGGATCAAACCCTGAGATCACGTTGCTACAAAATGAACTTAACCACACAGTAATCATACTGAATACACTCTATTTCTATTATACAGCACTATAAACAGGTTATTTATTTTTCTTTACTGTTTCGTCAATTGTTGGAGGATAAGAAGAGCAGTGCCCATGATCCTTTTTAGTGGGAGGGAGCGGTAGAAGATGATATCATCAATCTGATGACTTAGCCCAAATGCTTGTTACCATCTGAAAAGCGTTTTCATAATATTCTAATTTTGTATGAATTATACACTACTGTTGTCAGCTGTTGATTTGAATCAGAAATGTTCTCATAACTCTATTAAAAAAATGTGTCTAAAATATTTCTAAGTTAACCATTTGATACCAAACTGCCTGAAACAATCACTGGCTTTACGATACAAAATTGTTTGTTTTAAATTGTTTATATTTCTCTAAAAACTTCTCATTGTAATGCATAATGCTATGTAAGAATCCTTATGTTCCAACATCAACTGTATAGCAAAAGTATTAGTTATATTACTAAATCTCTTCAAATTCTCAATTATGTTCAAAATAGTTAGAAATTCATGAGCATTGTTTTTCAGTAGAAATATTGTAAAGGGACCCTTTTGATATGAAACTACCTGAAACAACTGGTTTTATGATACAAAACTGTTTTAATGTATTTTATTTATTTAAAAAATTATCGTAATAACATTTAAGTTATTTTCCAAACATCATCAGCCCTCTTTCTGTTGAGGAACAGCTTCGCCATGCCAAAGCTCCTCTATACTTTTCGCAGCCCTCCGTGCTACACCCACACATCTCTCCTCGCTGACCTCGATACTTGTATCCGAGCAGCAGCCAAGGATATGTGCAACGTCATGTTTGACGACATTGGATGGCAACAGGCCACTTTACCTGTCAGGTATGGCGGCCTTGGCCTCCAGTCCCCGATCTCACTGGCTTTGCCGGCGTATCTTTCGTCGGTAACCTCGTGCCGTGTCCTCATCAGCAGGTTTCTTCTAAACACAATAGAACCCTCTGTGTTCAGAGAACGTGAGGCCACCTGTGAGATGTGGGACCGGCTGGGACTTAGCCCAGTAGACATCCTTCCTCCTTCTCACCCTGTTGAAGTCAAATATACCCCCAAAGTACTTGGGATGCCATCCAGTACAGCCTGGCCTCAGACAGGCTCATGTGCCAGCTCGACCAGCACCACCTTGCCTGTTTTCGTGCGGCCTCCAAACCCCACAGTGGTGCCTGGTTCCATGCTCTGCCCTCCTTCTTCACTGGCACACAGCTAAACAACAATAACCTGCGCATCGGCGTTTCCTTGAGGCTCGGCCTCCGGATCTGTGAGCCACTCCAATGTTGCTGCGGATCCACTGTGGACTCTTTCGGCCTCCACCTGCTTTCCTGTCGCCACAGTGCCGGCCGCATTCCACGCCATGCTACCCTCAACAAGGTCATAAAGCATGGCCTGGACGCTGCAGGCTTCCCTTCCCAGCTCGAGCCAGTGAGGCTGGACCGAGAGGACGGCAAAAGGCCAGATGGCATGACCATCTTCCCATTCCGCGGTGGCAAACCCCTCGTCTGGGATGCCGCTTGCACCAACACCTTCTGCAGCCGCAACCTGGTGCAGTCTGCGACTAACCCAGGTTCTGCTGTGCATTGGGCTGAGGAGGCCAAACTCCTCAAATACCGGTCACTCTCCGACAGGTTTGCGGTTGTACTCCTGGCAGTTGAGACTTCTGGTGTCCTCGGCCCTAGGGCTACTCCCTACTCACCACCATAGGCACTGAGCTGGCTAGCCGCAGGATGAGCCCCGCGAGTTGGAGTGGCTTTTCCAGCACGTCTCCCTTGCCATCCTCTGGGGAAACACCTCCATTCTGACCGCCGGGGCTGTGGGGGCCCCCATCGCGTATCATTCCATATTTAAGTATGGTCGACATTAACCCTTGTGTTAATTCTGTTTATGTACAGACGCAATTATCGGTCTGATATATTGACAGGTATAGGTTTACCGAAAATGTAATTAACTGTTCAAAGAGGACTTCAATTGTAACTAGTAGCGACGTCTCTTAAAAATTGTCAAAATAAAATAAGATAGAATAACCACAAAATAAAACCCCCAAAAAACTCTATAATGAGAATGTTAGTTGTATTACTAAACCTCTTCAGATTATTAGAAATTCATATGCAGCGTCTTTCAGTAGAAATGTGCTAATGAAACTGTTAATTAATTTTTCAACTATCTATAATTCTTCATCTGAAAATCCTGTTTATTTATTTCATTTTGCTCTATTTTGTTTTTCAGGTAAGTCTCATATGGATACAATACATTTACAATGGAAAGGTAAAATATTTGTTTTTTCTGTCTTCTCAGATCCAATTTATATATATATATATAAACAAGTATTGCACCAAGAAAATAAAACTTCGGCATGATGAGATTATGAATTTATTTGCTTTGACATCTCTCTCTCTTAATGTTTTACAATAATTCCAGCAAAAAAGAACCCAGTTCACCCTGTAAGGTGCCAGATCAGTATAAAATGTTTCCAGTACATGCTGTCAAGAGGTTGGTAATAGGAACGTTACCCAGCCATAGAAACCAAGCCACAAAAAGGGCATTTGACTAGTTTAGCTTCAGTTCATAATATACTATGTAACCCATACAAGCATGGGAAATAGATGTTGATGATGATAAAACATTGTTATTGTTGTGTTAGTATAGAAAATACCAAATTATATGCTTTAATTTTGTGTTCATATTAAGTGTAGATATATGCTCTGTGGTTAAGGAGTTTACTTCACAAGTATCTTCTACTATAGCCTTGGGTTGACTCATAACTTGTGAGTGAAATTTGATAGGTAAAATCTACAAATGCAAATATATATATAGGTGTGTGTTTGTGTTGGTGTGTTTATATATTGTAAATTAGTGGTTTGACAAAAAAGATTTTGATAAAATAAGGATCACTCTTGAAAGAATATATACTGGGATCAATATGAGTTACTAAAATCTCATGAAGGCCAACCCTGGACTATAATAGCAGAGACACTTGCTCAAGATTCCACATGATGGGAGTGATCTGAAAACAACGTTGTTCCAAACCAAACTCTTTCACCACATGCCTGTGACTACCATTATTATCTTACATCTACTTTCTGTGCTTGAATGAGTTTTCTGGGTTGTCACAATTTGCAACTAGATATGTTGCGGACTCATATCTTGCTCATACGTTTCATTTTTGGTATGATTTCTACATCTGGATGCCATTCCTAACTATAACCGCTCTACAGAGTGTTCTGGTGTCATTTTATTACAGCACCAGAACTAACTCTTAAGAGAGTTTACTGGGTATATTTTATCATGGCACCAGCACTACTAATTTACTGAGTGTACCGAGTGCATTCTGTTGTGCTACCAACCTACCACTTTACTGAGTGCATCAATTGCACTTTGACACCAGCACTCCCACTATGCCGTTGTAAGTGTAAATGTACTGCAAATGACATAAATATATTATATTCTCCACAGTTCTTTTTTTAAAATTCTCCTGCACTTAGCTACAGATCTCTCAACAATCAATTGGAACAAGTTGCCAGCAGAATTGTTAAGAATTACATTGTGTCGTACAGGAAACATCATTGTTGGTGTTATAATCTCTATAATGCATAATTCTTAGTTTGACATTTTGTATATAGTTATCATTTATGTCTGTGTCTTTTTTAATTCTTAATTCTTTGTCAAAACTATTATTTCCAAGATTGTAAATTCTGCAAGAAATAAAAAATCGGGGAAAAATAATTTAAATTTATCTTTGAGAAAAGAAGTTTCTCTAAAATCTCATTAAATGTGTTACTTTAAATTGCATATGCTGCAAACATTTCTGTGTTGTTCTGGGTTTGTTTTGCAACCATG